>CM069410.1:82126064-82583564 GCA_035609135.1 Eleutherodactylus coqui
TAACTCGAACATCGCGTGGTACTCGCCTCTAGTAACGAGCATCTCGAACACGCTAATACTCGAACGAGTATCAAGCTCGGACGAGTACGTTTGCTCATCTCTAGTGCTAGATGTACTTCAATTTGGTACTTTTCTTGGCCTGTGCGGTCGCGACGGGCAACAGTGGCTGGCTCATACAACTGATAGCTTGACTCTTCACTGGAAGATCCTTTAGGTCATTCTACTTTTTACATTTGTGCTCTTTCTAGCCTGCAGGCTGCTTTCTCACACATCAGCTCTTCCCTTTTCCCTGCCATGTGGCACTCATGCCACGCACCCCTTCACTCTCTAGACTCAGGCAGAACCTTCTCCTGTGCTCATTGTTGCCCTTACTGAGTGATATATGAATTGACCAAAGGAATATATAGACTGTAGGTGAGGTCACCTTAAGGCAGCTGTGTGCAACAGATATCCCGCAGCACCTCATAATGTTGGCGAACCAGAGTGATGAATACGAGAAGTCTGTGAAATGGTGAGGCCAGAAGTAATATGTGCTGTTAATTCCGCCATGCTCAACTCTGTACATCTTGGCACAACCACTGACAGTGGTTGTTCTGAGCACTTTCTGTAAGATAATAAAGCTCACTTTTTTGTTTCAAGTCTTGCATTTCTCCTTATCCTTAGTGGGGTTGTCCAGTTATTGGGCAACCCTTTTCAACAGGACACCCTGGGGTAAAATAACAAACAGAGATATACTTACCCCTCCATTGCATATTGATCACAATTTTCCTTGCAGTGTGAAAGAGCCTTTACAGTCAGAAATTATTGGTTTGTTGTTATGTTAATTCGTCTTAGGTTACTTGCACAAGGGTGTTTCAAAAGTTGCACCCCTGTGCATGTACCCTTAAAGTGATCCAGTTCATTATTAGTACTGAAACAAGCAGATCCATATGCATAATCTCCTACAATGCTGGATAGATCTCATTTGCCCCTGCATAGGTATTTCTGTGGACTCTCTGTGTATTTGTATATATATATATATATATATATATATATATTCAATGAATTATTCACACAGTTGATCATAAAATCACTTTTCCACTTTTCGATAAAAATACCTTGCAGCTGGCCCAGCCTACTAAGGCTGTGCCAGATTCTGTGATCACCATCTGAATTACATCATCACAAAGGAAACCACAGCATTTAGCTTACAAAGGGCTGTATTTTGCAGACTGATAGATGCCTAGAGAAGGTGATAAAGGTGAAAAAAGTGTCTTCTTAAGAAGTCACCATAACCAAACATATCACATGTGCAACCCGTGAAAAAGGGCAGCTGCAACACAAAATCGGTCTTTTTGCCGATGACATTATTGTCACCATGACAGACCCCCTAAACTCCCTAAGAGAAGTAAACAACTGTATCACCCAATATAGCAGAGCCTCATTATACAAGCTAAACTCTGACAAATCCCAGATATTGGGGATTAATGTCGATTCTGATTTAAAATTAGATATACAAAGGGAGTTTCCTTTCCAATGGAGAACCGAGATACCATACTTAGGCACCAACATATGCCAAAACCCATTGGAAACAATCTCTGCAAACTTTGACCCCCTATATATTTCCCTCCAAACAGAGATGGAAGAGATGGGCAAAAAAGAATTATCTTGGTTTGGCAGAATGGCACTTTATGGCAATGATAAAATGATTTTAGTCCCGAAAATCCTATATCTGTTCCGCACACTGGCATATCCAATTCCCCTATCCACGATTCAAAAATTCCAGAGACAACTACTCAACTTCATTTGGAGCGGCAAGAAACCGAGACTGGCAGCGTCCATACTATACCAACATAGGAAACAAGGAGGCCTCGGTGTACCCAACCTCCAATCCTACTATAAAGCTTCTCTATTAAGCCAATCTAGTATATGGCTGAAGTCCCAACCATCTCCATATAGAGAAAAATAGAAATGGAGATAAACACCTAAGCTCTTTAATTAAAGCCTCAATTCTGGGGGCTCTGATTCAGAAGATCCAACCATTAATAGATCTTCAAAATATCTCCTTATTAATGTCAAACACCCTACATTATTGGAACCAATTGGCCCTTGGATATAAGATTGATTCAAAGGGCTCACCAGCGAAGCTTTCATTTGAAATCCTCTCGTATTTTATACGAGACCTAAATCTAAACAGATGGCTGGCGAAGGGAGTAAAATCTATCTTCGACATACTAAATAATGGTAAACCTATACCTTTTCAAATAATCCAAAACAAATTCAATATACCCGACTCAGAAGCTTTCTCATATATAAAGATTATCTCCTTTCTCAAACACCCCGATATATATAGCTTCTCCTTCCCAAAAGAACTGGAGATCATATTTCTCAGATGCAGAAAATCCCAAACTTCCCAAATTAAAATTTTTTACAACGCACTCACTCAAAATTTTAACAGATCAAAAAAGATTCACTTATTGAACTGGGAACACACAATAAAAGAAAACATACCACTCCCCAAATGGTTGAAAGCCTTTGAATGGGCAAACAAAGCTACTTTGTCGGCCAACATTCTCCAAACCCACTACAAGGTGTTAACCAACTGGTACTAAACATCCTCAAAAATGGCAAGATTCTTTCCAGCTCACTCTAATTCATGCTGGAGAGGCCTCGGACAAGAGGGTACCCTATATCACTTGTTCTGGGAGTGCCCCCAAATTCATGGTTACTGGAAAGAAGTATTCAATACCATTCAACTTATAACTGGCACACGTCTACAATGCCTACCCCAACTAGCACTTCTTCTCATCGATTGCCAAATAATACCAAAAAAGAAAAGAAAGTGGATATGCCATTTTCTACTAACCGCCAAAAACATCATAGCAAAAAAATGGAGAGAGGTTCCCCCACCCTCAATGAGGGACCTCCTAGGCGCAGTTTCAGATCACTATTGCTATGAAAAAATATATGCAAACTTTAATAACTGTCTCCCAAAATTTAATAGCACTTGGAATAAATGGCAGCAATTCGAGTTAAAAAATAAGTTTTGACATAGTTAAAAACTGTTTTGTTGATCCTTTCAACTACTGATTAAACTTAAAGAGTATTTCATCATATTTAGAATTTATATCACTGCATAAAATGTAGAATTTGAAACACTCAGTAACAAGAACTTTGTAACGATGTATACAATGTCTACTGCATATGTAATGTTTGTATATGTACTCTTGATCTATTATAAAACCCAATAAAAAAAAAAAAAAAAAAAAAAAGGGCAGCTGCAGGCAAAGAATAGAATCTCATAGCTATCTTAAAGGGTTTGTCTTAGGACATACATTAATGGCATTAAAGGGGTTTTCCTATAGACTGTGTGTGGATTGTGATCAGCAGGGTCCTACCTCCAGAACTCTCACTGATCAGCACATTAGAGGAGTTGCATGAAGTGTTCTTCATTGTTTACAGTATACAGACACAGTGCTCACTTCAGGAATAGATCAGCCACATACAGATATACAGCTGTGTCTATGAAAGCAATGAAGAAGATGCAGCGCTGATCAACAGTGGTCCTGGAGGTTGGACCTCCACCAGTAGCAAGTGATATTAATATCCTGGAGAACTCCTTTAACCATTAAGGGTGTGCCATCAATTCTTGTTGCAAATTAGGGAGATGGAGCAATACCTCTGGAGCGCCACCTATTGGATTGCATCATTCCAATAGCTGGCGCTTCAGAGGTATTGTTCCATCTTCCTTATTTGCATATGTTTCTCAGAGGAGCATGTATGGCCTTATAAGTCTCCTCACTAGAGATGAGCGAGTACACAAATGCTCGGGTCCGTATTATTTAAGTCGAGCTTTTCGTAAAATTCGAGAGCTTTACTCGAGTAACGAACCCCATTGACTACAATGGGAGGCTCGGGCATTTTTGTACGTGGGACACCGGGTGCCGACCTTTTTTTTTTTTTTCTAGGTCTCTCTCTCTCCCCTGCCTGCCAGACAAAAAATTTGCCAATGACGCGCGCTGTGTCGCGGCGGGGAGGGGCCAAAACAGGCAAGTCACAGTGGGAAGGAGCCAAAAACTGGGGTGTGGTCGAACACGGCTTGATGCTCGCCTGAGTAATGAGCACCATCGAGTACGCTAATACTTGAACGAGCATGAAGGTCGTCAGAGTACTTTCGCTCAACTTTTCTCCTTACACATCTTCTAGGCACTCTCCTTCAGGAGACACAATACCCCTCCCATCCCACGTCATAGGCCTCTCACTAGCCAAGCCAGAAACCTACTTCACACTGATGAGGGGCAAAACCCTGAAACAGCTGTCTGTGTATGGATTCTGGCTTGGTTTTCAATTCCCAACCATTGTTATAAAGACCTGTATAAAGGGTCGGACATTGATTTGCAGGAATGCTGCCATCCAGTAGGTGGCGCTGCAGAGGTATTGTTCCATCTTTTTTCTTTGCATATATTTCCCAGAGGAGCATGCATGGTCTCCTTAAAAAGATATGATACCTCTCCAGATCCACATCATTTTTTGACCTCTGGCAGTTGAGACTGCTGAGAGTAGTGTAACCACTAAAATGAAGAGACAGTCAGGGCAGGAAAGAGTTGTCACCCTTTGCCTGCTGCTTACTCCTGCCGGCTGCATAGTTGGTCCATTATAGTCCATAGCAACGTTTTAGTGTTCTCCCTGCTATGTAGCAGGTCATCATAAGCAATACATATCTCTTTGCAGTCAAGAGTTGTTTTCTGTTCTTAGTATTTATTTCTCTTTAAGGTCAATATCAAATTCAACAATCTAGTTTCTAGATTATACTTGATTTTCGACATTTCCGGAGTTTACAAACTTTTTATATCTACGCCTAACACAAAGGAAACAAAAAGCAAAGTACATTTCCTCCTCTGATGCTAAAAATACTGACGAGTCGACGAAACAAGAAGTATCTAAACATTTTCAGGCATGACGTAGCGCATATTATACATATACTGTTCTATATGGCTTCTGTTTATAGTGATATCATGATAATTTCTGGTTCATAATGATTTGCCACTATCTATGTGACTTAGTTTCAGTAGCCTCATCGACTTTACTATACAGGAGTTAATGGGAGTCTAGCAAGCAGGCAATGACCAGAGATCCATTCTCTCATGAACTTGAAATAAAAGGGTTCAAATACTAACTTAATGGAGATTCTTCAATGGTGCCAATACTTAAAGGGGTTGTCACATTAAAGTCATTCCCTTTTGGTTTTGATATTGCCACCAGACTAAGTCCTGGCACCCCTGGCAAACAGCTGATTTTGCATGAGAAGCTGTATGAAGGCAATTTCACATGGTGACCATTCAGATGAAAGGATATTCGTGTAATACTGTATGTGGATTTTCTCTGCTGCTTCTTTCTGGATCATAAAGGGGGGCCCAAGATATGACCAACAGCACAGAAAAACTTGGCTAATCTATTCAGGCCTTCAGATGGAAATTCTGATCAGGCTGCCTCCAAACTATGATAGCCATATACTCTAATAAGACCTATGGACAGGAGTTGTCTCCATGAGACAACCCCTTAATTTCTGTTATAGTTGAGGTTAATATAAAGTAACTGCACAGGAAACAAGCTATTCATTTGTTCTGCTATTGTATCTGTATATCTGTAGATCACTATCTTTAGCATGTTTTCTAGGTCATTTTGAGAAGCTGACTGAAGGTGCTTCTTACCTTTGTTGAGAACACCTATTTGACCCAAGAGAGAGGTGAGTCTTCTGTTGTACCTGTATAATGTTAGTGTCGGGTAATATTTGAGTCTGGTCACGTTGTTGACCCAAAATCCTAATTGTTCTGTACGTGATATCTGGTTTTGAGAGGTAAACATCAAGTCTGCATGAATGATGATGTATGAAACTTCACTGGGTCTGCAAAATGCAACTGTGAAGATGATTCATATTATTTCAGTATAGTGAAACCTCTCCAAAAGGCCACCTCTCTGTGGAGACCATCCCCATCCAGAACACATTTTTCTGTTATGGATTTTCCAATTTCCATATTTACTTTGTAAATGTACCTTTTTGTTGAGTACGATCATTAAGCCAGTTGTGAATCCACCTAACAGTTGTCTTGTCGATTCGATATTTGGTCATTTTTTTTCAATGAGGATAGTATGAGATACTTTGTCAAATGCTTTACTAAAGTCAAGATATACTATATCTCCTGCATTTCTCTGATCAACCCAGTGGGTGATTCTGTCATAGAAGAAACTTTGATTAGTTTGGCATGACCTGTTTGTTACAATGCTGGCTCTGGTTAATTACTCCATTTTTATCCAAGTACTTGCATACATGCTGTTTAATAATTTGTTCAAATATCTTTCCCGGTATAGAAGTCAGACTCACAGGCCTGTAGTTTCCTGGGTTCACCTTCTTTCCTTTTAAGAAGATAGGGACAACATTTGCCCTTTTCCAATGTTCTGGAACTGTTCTCTAGAGATTTTCAAAGATTACAGTGAGTTGTTCAGCAATTACCTCTGCTGCTTCCTTCAGTATCCTAGGATGTAATTCATTTACACCTGGAGACATGAATTTATTTAAGTTAGCTAAGTGTTCCCTTACCATATATCTGCTTATAGATAGCCTGGATTCTTTTAATTCCCCAATAACACAGAAAGATCAGTTGATGTTAAATTTACAGATACAAAATGAATGCTTTGATCTCATTTCTGTCCTTTGATCTGACATTTCTGTCCTTAAGAAGATCCAGCCTTTGGATCCTTCCCACCCTTTTGACTTAATTAAAATCTGCCTTTCTGAAATCCAACCTTGAAGTCGGAGTCTTCTCAGGTCTTCCTCTTGTTATCTAAAAATCAAGGAGAGCATGATCACTGCCTCCTAAGGTCCCAGCCAGCTGCACCTCCTCAACCACTTCCTTTCTGTTGGTAGGAATTAGGTCCAAGATAGCTGATACCCCTGTTTCCTCTTCTAGCTTTTGGAAGATAAAGTTGTCAGCAAGAGATTATAGGATTTTGTTGGACCCCTTACTTTCGCATGAGAAAGATTTCCAACAAATGTCTGGATAGTTAAAATCTCCCATCCAGAGATTTGTTGGGAATCTCTCTCAGGCAAAAGTAACAGGTCCAACAAATATTCTGGTCCAAGGGCCACTTGTCATATTGAAGTACTCCCAAAGAGGGGTATAATAATCTGAAACATGTATGGAATACATAGAGAACTCCTACCTATTGGGAAAATCAGGGTCCTCTTCTTCCCTAATCAGGACAATAGAGAAGAGAGGGCCTTTTATGCATGCATGTGGCTCTGGAGGATGAGTATTGAGATAACAGCCTAGCATATCATAACTCTCTTAAACTATAAGGAAAGATCCACAGACATAGATGGCTATGTCTAACTCATATACTCTATTCTGGAATACCAATAGGGGTCATGGGATCTCATTTCCTGATATATGCGGGACCCAGAGATAGCTACACAGTGCATTATTAGTATTTGTCCATACCTACTCCTGAGGTATGTGCCACTTCTCTCTGACATAGAACTTACATGTGAGCAGTCACATTTAGACTAGATGGTTGGGATAGCACACAGCATTGCATTGCAGGCTGCAGGTTGTTTCCTCCTGCTCTACATTTTACAGTAACACAACATAAAGAGGTTTTCCAGTTGTGAATTTATGATGGCAAATCCTCAGTATGGGTCATTAGGAGTAGATTTGGTGGGGGTCCATCATATGGGATGTCCAGCTGTTCTCTGGACTTGTGCACTTGTTCACTAAGCTGAGTTCTGCAGGAAGCAGACAGCTCCTTTCCCACTGCGGTGGTCAGGCTTGGTATTGCAGCCCATTAATTTCAGTTGGTCTTCGCCTGCAACACCAAGTCTGGCCAGGGCAGAAAGAACAGAGCTATCTTCTTCCTGCAGAAATAAGCTCATTGCATGAGCGCTTTAGCCCAGAAAACAGTGGGGGTCCCAGGCGACAGAATCTTGCTGATCTATTATTGCTGATCCATCCAGAGAATAGACAATCATTAGTTTACAACTGGACAACCTCTTTTATCTGCTGATACCATGAGGGGTGTAATGTAAGCAGTAGTCTCACCCAATGAGCTGATAAGTTTTCTTGCTTTTATTATATCTTAAGACTTGTTTATGCTTCACAGGAGATGTCAACTCAACCAACCTCCAACTTTAACATCAGGGCAGCTAATGGAACAACTCACCAAATGTCTTCCTCAGCCCTCAACCTAACATCAGCTATACTGTTATTTTCGACATTTGCTTTTGGACTCGTGGTGAACACTTTATATCTCTGGGTGCTTTGGTTCAGGATGATCAGAACTGTCAACACCACCTTGTTCTTCCACCTAATTTTGGCCAATCTCATGTTTTCCATTATACTCCCCTTTGTTGCAGTCTATTTTATCATGGAACCACATTGGATGTTTGGCCTCTTCCTGTGCAAGCTCATCAACTCCTTTGTGTCACTCAGCATGTATGTGGCAGTGTTCCTCCTGACCTTGATTAGTGCAGATCGCTATTGCTTGGTCTTTCACCCACATGCTTATAAAAAGTACAGAAACCCTTGTTCTGCTTCCATTACATGTCTTCTGTTTTGGGTTTTTGCTTTTGGTCTTACAACTCCATACTTGGTATTCCGTCAAGTCAGATATGAGGATAATATTACAATCTGCTACAATGACTACACTCTCTCAGGGAAGTGGGATAAGAAGAAGGTGAAATGGATCTTGTTTAGCATTCGCTTGTTCATTGGCTTTGTGATTCCTTTTTCCATCATTACATTTTGTTATGCAAAAATATTCATTAAGATGAAAAGGGAATGTCTCACAAGATCCAATAGACCTTACAGAATAATCTTATTTGCTATTCTATCGTTCTGCATCTCCTGGATACCCTACCATATCTGGTATGGAATGAGTGCTGAGAAGGACAAGTTTCAACAAAGTGTCTTGAGATCATTGCAGGTACTATCAATATGTCTGAGCTGCATCAACAGTTGTTTTACACCAGTTGTTTATTTGTTCATTGTGGAGAGTTTCAAAAACATCTTTAAGAAGTCTATCCTGGCCATCATTGAGTTAGTGGTCAATGAAACATTCAATTAAACAAATCCTCCATATAACTAACCCAAATGCTATCATGCTCTATCAGCTAACCACAAGTTTATTAAGGGTATTAAAGGTGCATGTTTTGTAGAAAGCTGTCTCTCTAGTGCCACTTGTAGGTGCTACAGCCAGCTTGAACCCTACTCTACACTAATGAGAAGCAAGAACTATGTTTCAAGGCTCATTAAGGGTTGGACATTGACACTAGCAAGATAATTTTCATGCTACTGCAGGAAAGCTATTTTACATACTTTTCCCAGGAAGCACTGCCCTAAAACTCCTTATCAGGAAGAATCACAGTCTTCACAGATCTATTTCTGTGATGTCTGGATATCAGTCAGTATGGCAGTAATTATTATCCAGGAGTTGCCATTGATCAGTCACCAATGGTCATCATTCCAACCACTACTATGTCCTCATATGTCCGTGATCTTCAGCATGTGGTTTTCTATCTGTTGTGAAAATATTAATGACCAGTGTCACTTTGTGCTCCTGGAACCTGTAGTCCTATAGGTTTCGAGGAACACACTTCTGCAGATGTGGTTGATTTGGCTGGCTGATGGTTCTTCAGCTAGGCAAATCAACCACACCTGCAGTACTGTGCTTTTGGAACCCCATAGAACTACAAGTTGCAGGAACACAACGTGAGAGTGGCTAATGGTATGGAGTTCTCCAGCCAGCCAAGCAGCACTGGTATTGTGCACATAAATACCAGCCCCTCTTACTAGAGGGTGCTGGTCATACCATCATGTTATGCTCCTGGGACCTGTAGTTCAATGAGTTTCCAGGAGCAAACTGCTGCAGGTGTGATGGCTATTTTTTTAAGATGTGGGTGATTTGGCTGGCTGATTGTGTGGAGTTCTCCAGCCAGCCAATTACCATTGGTCTTGTGCACATAAATACCAGTCCCACTTACGAGAGGGTGATGGTCAATTTGCCATATATCTCTCAGAACTCCAGTGCTTGAAGTCATACATGTTGTGCTTGTTGATTTGAACAGTGATGGGTTCGGTGTCTGTTTACAGGCATTCAGACATTAGGTGTGAACAATGTCTTGTTCTATGTCTGTATACAGAGTTAATTTTCTGTGTGGTGATGTCTGCCTGTAGGTGTTTTATGTGAGTTTTATGTACTATGCTGTATTTCCCTGTGTCTGTAGGTGAGCAGACATCTGTTATGTTATTTCCCTTGTCTGATGTTCTTGCCTGTTACCATCTAGGGTGATCCAGGCCCCTAGGTTCCAGTGTGGGGCTGTTGCTATTGGGACAATCGCCCCGCTTGTAGGCAAGACTCCCTTGTTGTGGTGTTAGTTATCTTGTTAGAGTAAGAACTCACAAAACAATAAGAACCCTTGACGTGGGCTCGTGAGCTTATGTATTCTGGCCAAAATACAAACCACAATCTCATATGTACTAATAAGCAATTCCATCTGCCTATGTGTGTTTGTTAACTAGTAAGTATTTTGACACCTGTTGTCTTTGTGGTTGTTTGTAAGCACGTCCGGTTAATGTATGTTCTTTGGGTCCAACTTGTATGCATGTCCCTACTCCTTTTTTTTCCTTTCCAGCCTATATTGGTTATATTTGTGTAAGTCATTGATCCCACGGCCTGCATGGATGTAACAACTAGCATGCCCTGACGGTGTATGACTGTTTGAAGTCACTGGGAGCAATATAAAGAAAATGCAAATATGTCTGTAGAAAGCTCCCCCTAGTGGCAAGCATTGATCATTCTGGGCATTCTGCTGATGGTATTATTAATTTCTTCACATACCCAGTCCAGTAAGACTCTGAATGTTAACATTTAACTTCATCAATTGAACTTTACTTTCCATAATACATAACTGATCACAAAAATATTTTTTTTATTTTTGAGGCACAAAACAACACAACGAAAAAACGTACATTCATATATGGTCATATCGTTGTCCAAAGGTCACACAAACAATTACAACCAACTAAAAGAATGTTTATCAAAAGCATATGATTATTTCCCTTGTGAGACAAATGGTCAGCGATGGTGTGGATGTGAATATTTGTCTTATTTTTGCAGCAAGACATGTATAATACTAATGGCTTAGAACTGAATTAAAGTTAGGACCATCATGTGATCAGATTTTTATTGTATGTCACTATTTGTAAATACCGCAATTACTTTCTTCAAAAAAGGGAAGAACGTAATAGTGAATATCATTTCTGGTAAACTCTTACAGAGAAATAAAAGTCTGGATGAGATCTCTACTACTTGCGGAGTTTTGTATCTCACTTTCTTATACCCTTAATAAATATTATCTGCTTCCCTTTTGTGCAGTGAAAAACAAGTTGCTGTGGCTAGCCGGAAACCACTCACAGGTTGATTTGACAGATATGTTATTCAATGATTTCCTTCTAGCTAGTACTGCTTTAAGGGCATTGGAGTGTATTATCCTAATTCGACTAATTCTTAACCACCAGACATTCAGAAACAGTTATCAAAAGAGGTTTCTGGTTTTATGTAAATTAAGATTAAAGGGGTTGTCTCGTGAAATCAACTGGGGTTCAGCACTTCTGTATGGCCATATTAATGCACTTTGTAATATACATCGTGCATTAAATATGAGCCATACAGAAGTTATTCACTTACCTGCTCCGTTGCTAGCGTCCCCGTCGCCATGGATCCGTCTAAATTCGCTGTCTTCTGGCGTTTTTAAACGCGCTTGCGCAGTCCGGTCTTCTCCCTGGTGAATGGGGCCGCTCGTGCCGAAGAGCTGGTCCTCGTAGCTCCGCCCCGTCACGTGTGCCGATTCCAGCCAATCAGGAGGCTGGAATCGGCAATGGACCGCACAGAGCCCACGGTGCACCATGGGAGAAGACCTGCGGTGCATCGTGGGTGAAGATCCCGGCGGCCATCTTGGTAAAGGAAGAAAGAAGTCGCCGCAGCGCGGGGATTCGGGTAAGTAATAAACTTTTTTTTTTTTTTTAACCCATCCCTTGGGTTTGTCTCGCGCCGAACGGGGGGCCTATTGAATAAAAAAAAAAACCGTTTCGGCGTGAGACAACCCCTTTAATCACTGTATAGTGAAAACTGTGATTTGTAAAATACTGTGACTTTTAACGCTTAATGACCGGCATTTCCAGTGCTGGTCTTAATATAATTTCCTCCAACGAACGATGCACCTAATACATGAAGAAGCACATGCCTCTATGTATATTAGGAGCATCCCAGCACCTCCGTGCACCTAGATAGAAATGTACCTCAGATCCGACCGAACATACATTTCTGGTATAATAGACATCAGTTTCCGGTGTAAATTATACATAAATTTGTCCGTCCGGAGTGGTCATGCTCTGTTCTGACAAGCTTTGCTCACTTTACAGAATAGAGGTGAGGCTAGCACAGAAATAGGAAACGTTGCAATGTTTTTGGACACGCAGGCCTTGCACAAAAACTTTCAACTTTTCTATGCCATAAATCTAGCTTAAAGTCTTTAATAAATGTTCCCCCAATATTTTCATTTTTGTGACTATTGTCAATGAATAGAAACATTATTGTTTACAGGGTAGACGAAAATATGGAAACACCATACAGAATGCATGCCCTAAATTACATGGGATTATAAATCATATTTAAATAAAACATGTAGAGACCGAAGTAATATGAGACAGATGTTGCCGGGCAGATGTGAACATCTGCCTGAGCAACAAGGTGCCCTTGGTTAGGGGTTTGAGACACTGAGTTGCTGTTACCCGCTGGCTCCCAAAATCATCCAGAGCAGGGCAAGAGGTGAAATAGACACAAATTTGGCAGGAAAGCTCTCAGCCAAGCAGGGGGTCAAAGGGGCAGCTCAGTACTAATGATTAAAATCCCATGCATTTTGTACGATGTTTCCATATTTTTGTCTATCCCCTGTACATCCATTAGCTAAACATCTATGTGATTTAATACTTCTCACAACTCAGAGTTTGTTACCCAGTCTAGGCAAACCAAATCCACTAAAATTTCCTAATCATACAAATCTGACCAGGTAGATGTTGTCCTTGGTCAGATTTCAACCTAGAAGGCAAGGAAAGGGAGAACGAGGGAGAGTTATGTCATGGCTGTTAGACAGTATTATGCATCAGTTTTAGGGGGTTTGGCAAAGTTCTGGTTTAGTTAAGTGTAGTTCAGACCAAACCAAACTTTTTGCAAAAAATTCAGAAAACTGACCAAACTGAACTTTTTAGAAGTACTCTCAACACTAGTCCTGATAGTCTGTCAAAAGCAGCTTACACCAAGTTCCTTAAAAAAATTCCCTTCTACATGGGACCATAGTTAGCAGAAGAAATGTTCCAACGTACATTTATTCCCAATCTTGGCCCCGTGTAAACATCCCAACGATCAGACAACAAATGATCAAATGCTCATTTGTCATCTTCTACACATAGAAGTGATCATTTGTCAGCAGCATATCTCCCTGGGTATTATTGTATCTTGATGCCACTGGAAGCTAGGGCTTTGACAGGAGGAACGCCCCTCTCACACCCCTAGCTCCCGATTGGGCCAAGGCTGGAAGGTCCTAGCTGCAGCATGTGCATAAGTGCAGGGGCTGCAGCCTTAGGCTGAGGGTTAGTTGTCTTCTTAGGCTGACATGATTAGATTTTAATGTTGCCATCTTTGACAGCATTAACATCTTATAATGTAAGGCTATGAAGCAAAGTAACTCTCAGCCTAAAGCTGTAGGCCAGGCACTAAACAATACACTCGCTGCAGTGATTTGTGTCAGCCGACCGGCCACCGCTTCACTGCATTCTGCCGGCAGCCGTCTATCAGGTGCGTGCCGCCCCTTGCCTCTGTGCTCCCTGACACCGGTTCCCCGCTCACCGCTCACAATTGTAGCTGCAGGCCACGCATGTGGTTCACCTCCGGGACAGCCGGCTGCCATCTCTGTGCTGCGTCCCGACATGTGGCTGTCACCTCCGTGCCGCTCGCTGCCTCAGGGCTACTTTATGTCACCTCCCCCGGGATCTCCGGTCCCAATTGTTGCCACAGCCCGCGCATGTGATTTACTGGAGGGACAGCCGCCCGGCCGGCCAGCGTCTCTGTTCTGCGTATCAGCATCCGGCTGTCACCTCCGTGCCTCCCGCTGCCTCAGGGCTCCATTCTGTCTGCTCCCCCGCTCTCCACTCCCAATGCTGCCGCAGTCTGCGCTTGTGCTCTGCAGCTGCCAATCCTTTAGTGGCCTTCCAGGACCCACAGGCCAAGCAGCTGTGCAGCCAATCACATTCAGGGGGTGTCGCCCCCTCTGTCAATCTTGACTCCGCCAGCAGTACCTGGTGGCGTCAAGATACCCTGTGTAAGCAATGTGCAGTCAACAATAATGGAAACATTCGGCTGCATGAATAATCGTAAATCATGAAGTATCAGTTGTGTGGCTAATCATCCCCGAAAATCAGTCAGCATAAAAGGTTCTTAAATTACTCTGATTAACTTCCTATATAGGTATTCATTGCAGCAATTTATCGTAGAGGACCTCTATACAATGGCTAAGGGTCTTTTTACATGGGCAGATGAATTGCCATAATGTGCGCTAATCAATTATATAGGAATTCAGGCAGTGCTTGTTTATTTACATTTTCACTTGGTAATTATCATGAACAATCAGTCACTCCAGCAATTATCCATTCAAACCCCTCTTCTCAGAGGGTACATTTTTTGTCTACTGCACATCTGTTTACCCTGGGATATGTGCCGCCAGCACATATCATTTTTATGTCTACATAAAAGATGCAATCAATGATTGATGTCTGATCATAGGGCATGTTTACACTGGGCAATGATCTGGAACAAATGTTTGCACAATCATCAGTGTGTAAAAGGCCTCAAAATTTTTAAATTTTGCATAAACAATACATCCCTCTTTTAATTCCTAGTTTGTTATAACTATATGGATTATTGGAGGCTAACAAATTATTATCAGTCCTTTGCTTGTAAAAAATGTGAAATTTCAAGCTAATCCAACTCCTTTTTCTCACTGGCAGCGATTACGGCATGCAACAAAACTCTCTCAGTGCAATGTGTTTGTTAAGTTATAAATACACTAGCTAAGCCATTACATTTACAAACACCAGAACAAAGGACACCAAAAAAGTTGTATCCATTGAATGATCCCTCATCTTGCGAGATTAATGGATTTGTCTGCTTTGTAATGTTTTCTCATCCATTACAATGTAACACTGTACCGTTATCTCCAGTTTATGTATCCATTAGTTACATTACACACCATTATAAGATAATTTCTCACAGAGCAAGTGTCTTTGTTTACTTACTCTTCAGTGAATAAGGTTCTATTAGCTATAATTGGCATTGAACTGTCCGGTCAAGTGTCCCAGAGCTTCATGGTTTCATGTTTCCCACAAAGCTTATTGGTTTTCACAGTCAAAAGTATCTGGAATGCCACCATAAAAGTCACAAAGTTGAGCATCGTCTCCAGTTGTCTTAATATTTTCCACTCGTAAAGTCTTTAGTGTGGGACTTCCTCAAAAACAGTTTTAAATATTTGAGTCAGTGACCTCTTCACAGCATCCTTAAATTCTCGGCCAATGAAAACATAAAGTATCGGGTTGATGCAACTGTTGAACATGGCTAAACATTTGGAAAGTGGTACACCTACCAGACTGACCAAAACCGGTAGCCCGCCAAAGAACACTCGGGAGAGGGCTAAGGCATGATAAGGAAGCCAACATAAAAAGAAGGAGAAAACCACCCCCGTGACCACCAAGAATGGCTTACTGCTTCTGTTCAGTTTTTTCTTACGGAGTGTAAGGAGGAGAATTGCGTATGAAATAAGGATAATACACAATGGGACTAAGAACTGGTAGAGGAATATACAGACAGTGAATATAGCAGCTTCTCTTCTTTCCCAGTCTTCAAAAACATCTAGGTTCTTGCAGGAACTTCGGTTGCTCTCTGTAGACATTTCCGACAGAGTGTAAGAACCTGGGACCAAGGCGATAGAAAGAATCCAAATGACTAAACATGCGGTCGTAACCAACCTGGGGTTGCGATAATTTTGACACCATACTGGGAAGAGGACAAGAATACAGCGATCAATGCTGATGGCACTCAGTAAGAGAATGCTGGCAAAGATGCTCAGACCAAAGATGCAGTTGACAAGTTTACAAAAAATGGGTCCAAATGGCCAATGAAGGTCAAGTAGCAAGTATAGCACAGTGACAAGAACCAAGAAGGTGGAGATGAAATCTGCCAATGCTAGGTTGAAAAACCATACAGTGTTGATAGTTCTTTGGAGGCGGCAGCCTGTTATCCAGATGACAGTGCCATTACCCATCATGCCTAGGAGAAAAATGAAGCTAAAAATCACAGTGACCACCACCTGGACAGCATGGCGCAGTTCAGCAGTTTCTGGATCTGTGGTGGAGTTCATATTAATAGTCCCTGGTGTTACACCTGGAAGAGCAGAAAGGACATTCTGTTAGAACAACGTGACATTTCATGATTATCTAATAATTAAGAAAGGTCTCTTGACAATAAGCTTATAACAATGTTTTTCCATCCTGAGACCACTAGTGATTAGCTATAATCTGTGAAGAAACCTAGCGGAAAGTGTTCAGTTTCCTACAGCGCCACCATAGGGGAAATGAAGTATTACACAGTTCTCATTGAAATCAATGGATTTTCTGCCTAGCTCAAGACAGGACAGACCCTCCAGAGTGACAGACGCACTTAGTGACCACTTTCCACTCGATCTAAGAGACAAAGATCCTAAACAACAGTCCCTTATCTATTAACTCAGAATTACTTAAAGGGTACCTGTCAACTCCTATGAGGCCCATAAAGTAAAGATATGGGCTTATAGGAGAGGAGGTGCACAGTTCTTGGGTGTGATTTTTATACTCACCTGTGTCTCTCTTTCCCCACTGTCTGCCCACAGAAGACATTTAGTACATGCAGAGGTCTCCTTGAGTTTGTATATACAGTGTCGTCTCACAATAAGGAGAGGACAAAGTATGCATGCACACACTCAAGGAGTCCCCTGCATGTACTAAACAGCGGCTTTGCGGATATATGGTAGGGGAAGCGGGAGGCAGGTGAGTATAAAAATTACTCTCCTGGACTGAGTGCTTCCTCTCCTAGGAGCCTATTACTTTAGTTTATGGGGTGAAAAGGACCTGACATGTTCCTCTTATCAAAGTATATGATAATAGTTTATCAAAACTGGACAATCCTAGTTCTGTAAACTTGGTTTCAGAAATCAAGATTCTGCCATATAATATAAAAAACATCACTGGCTAAATAATAGAACTCAATCTCAGTTGCATTCTGTTTTTTAGATCAGTGTATCTCAACTCCAGTCCTTAATGCACCCCAACAGGTCCTGTTTTCAGGATTTCCTCAGTGTTGCACAGGTGATGTAATTATTGTCAGTGCCTCAGACATTACCACAGGTGTTCTTACTATAGGAGATACTGAAAACCCGTTGGAGGTCCCAAGGACTAGGGTTGAGAAACCTGGTTAGGAATTAGTACAAGATAAGTAATATGCTGTATGTACATGGTGACTTCACCAGCAGAATACTGAGTGCAGCTCTGGAGGATATACAGGATGTAACTCAGAATCAGTACATAAGTAATGTATGGACAGTGATTCCACCAGTAGAAAAGTCAGTGTGGCTATGGAGTATAAAAGTAGCTGTAGCTCTGGATCAGTACAAGGTAAGTAATGAAGTATTATATTTTTTATGTATATTTTATATCTAAACTGTAAATTAGATTTACAGCAATCAGCGATAACATAACCACTGGCAAGTAAAGTGAAAAATATTATCTTATTATGATGGCACTTGTCAAGCAGTGGGGTGTTTTAGGCAACAGGTGAACAGTCAGTTGTTCAAATTGATGTGTTGGAAGAAGGAAGCTTGGGAAACATAAGGATCTGAACATTTTTGACAAGGGTTACATTGTAACAGTTACACAACTGGGTCAGAGCGCCTGTAAAATGGCAGATCTTGTGGTGTGTTCTCGGTATGTAGGAGTTAGTACCTACCAAAAGTGCTCCAAGGAAGGAAAAGTGGTGAGCTAGTGACAGGGTCATGGGTGCCTGAAGATCTCTGATGCTTGTGAAGAGTGAAGGCAAGCCTGTCTGGTCTGATCTCACTTGAGCACAAATTGTTGGAAAAGTTATAGGGGGTTTTGCAACAATGTCAGTTTCTCACCTATACATAGTGTAGATGATAGATGTCTGACTGCTGCAAGAGCACAACGAGGAGGAGTTTGAATGGAGGTGCAGTCAAGCATATGTACTGTCACTCCATTCAAAGTCTATGGGTCTGATGAAAATAGTCAAAGCCGTACTTGGCTATCTTTATGGACAGGTGATGTTGATTGTGGACATTGACAACCACTTTAATGCTGGCTACGAAAGAAAGGTGTCAGAACACATAGTGTATCACAGCTTGCTCTCTATGGGGCTGCATAGCTAGAGACCAGTCAGAGTGCTCATGTTGACCCTTGTCCATCACCATAAATGCCTACAATGGGTATTTGAGTATCAGAACTGGACCATGTTGCAATGGAATAAGTTTGCCTAGTTTGATGGTATAATGTCACTTATCTGGGGAAGAAATGGTACCATGATGCACTGTTGTAAGCAAGCAAGCAAAGGGAGGCTTTTGGATGCTTGGAGCAATTGTGTGCTGGGAAACCTTGGGTAGTCATGTGGATGTTACTGTGATATGTACAACCTACGTAAAAATTGTTGTAGGTCAAGTACACCCTCTCACGACAGCGGGATTCTTTAATGGCAGTGGCCTCTTTCAGCCGGATAATGAGCCCTGTTAGGGCTCCTACCCACTTGCATTTTTTTAACGCTGGGGTGAAGCCCATGCCTTGATGGGTCAGAGCTGTTTGGGATTACGAGGGGGATCTACACAATATTAGGAAGGTGGTTTAAACTTAATGGCTGATCATTAAGGCTAAATGCACATGGGTGGAAATACTGCAGTGGGATTTCCTGCAGAATTTCCTCCCGTGCACGCTGCCAAAGGATTGCATGAGTTTATGCAATCCTATGCAGACGGCCGCGATTTGACCGTGTGAAAACTCGCTCAGTAAACAAATCGCGGCATGTCCTATTTCTGTGCAAGCCTCGCATGTGTGGGCAACAGCCGGCACATAGCAGAGCAATGGAGACACCGGAGAAAGTGAGCTGCGGGGGTCACTGTAGGAGCACGGCTCACATCCCGCTGCGGGAATTGTGGCAGCTGGATCCGACCCGGCCGTCTGAATGAGCCGTAATATAGAGAAATTAAGTGTTGTGGCATTTCCTTAATCCAAAAATATATTACAGAAAATGTCACAACTTCCTGTAGTTATTTTTCACTTTTGCTTACTGTTAAATGACAATAAGCTACTTTTATAGTTATCGAAGGGTTCATGCATGCGTTCTGAGTTGTATGGAGGCAGGAATGCCAAACGAGATTGTTGGCATGCTATGTTAATAGCGTAGGCTTGTCACAATCTCCATGGTATTTGCATAGTGCAGCTGCTACCATTCACTTTGAATGGCTTGCATGCTGGTCAAATAGTGTAGGTGCATTACACTCATGCCATAGTACACAAGCACAGTCACGGTGGTGCTTGCCATATGTGTAATGTGCCCACAGAAGTCTATGGTCCCATAGTGCATTCATTATGCCTACGACATAGGCCTCATGTCCATGTACGTATCAGAAAACCGCTGCAGGTCTCCCAGCAGCGTTTAAGGATATTTGTAAACACCCACTCTTTGGGCAAAGAGCCATTGGTGCACTGCACATGGCCGCGTATCACACGCACACGGACATGCACAGTGTGACTTCTTTTTTTACTTCCCCACTCTGTTTCATAGTTGGGTTGCGTATAAAAACACCACCCAAAAGCAATGTATTGCGAATGGACAGTGTTTGCATATGCTGCCTATACAAGTGTATGGAGCTCACACTGTGTGGTATGCAGAAAAATAGAGCATGCTGCGATCTATTTTGGTGCTCTCCTTAAGGAGACACGACACCCCTCCTGAATCACGTCGCAGGCCTCTCACCAGCCAAGCCAGAATCCTACTGCACACTTATGAGGGGCAAACACACTGAAACAGCTGTCTGTGTATGGATTCTGGCTTGGTTTCCTATTCCCAATCATTGTTTTATAGACTTGTTAAAGAGTCGTACATTAATTTGAAGGAAGCTGCCATCCAATAGGTGGCGCTGCAGAGGTATTGTTCCATTTTCCTCATTTGCATAAATTACCCAGAAGAGCATGCATGGTCTTATAACTCTCCTCACTCACCTCTCAGGTGTCTTCTCAAACCACTTCTGGGTGCTCTCCTTAAGGAGAGATTATGCCCCCGACTCCCTCACCCCCTAGGTGTTTCTACACACTTTTTAGGTGCTCTCCTTAAGGAGAGACGACATCCCTCTTGACCCACAATCTATTTCTCATGTGTAGCTACACACAGTGTCTACACGTACATGTATCAATGAAAGTCCATTGACTTTCATTGGCTCCATTCACCGCGTATCATGTATCCGTGAAACGCATGCATAATACGCTATGAAAACATGGTCATGGACATGAGCCGACAGTATATCATATGGGGCACATAGAATTTTTTACTACTTTACCACTTTGCATTGATATTTCTTTTTTTGCATAGTACTTGTTTCATTCATATAGACTGCTGCATTCAAAACTGTAGTGGATGCCCTTTGCCTCCTCTGTCAGACATCTGACTTACGTCACACTCACACATAGTGTTGGCAAAACTCGCAATTTTGATTGCGGCATTTTGCAGTGATTATATAGCCGTTTTTGGATGTAGTTTGTTGTGTCCATCAGCGATTTTTAACGCACCCCATTATTGTGAAGGGTGATGAGTTGTATTAGAAAGCGCAAAAAGGTGGCAAAATAGAACAGACAGTGCTTGAAAATTGTGGTGTTAGAAAACGGCGCATTTGAGCACATGTGTGAAGTTCCATTGAAATCCAGTCGGAGGTTCCGTCACAGATGCGGCTGAAAGTACGGTAAGAAAAAGCGCTGAATAGTCAATGTGTGCCCCCCCCCCCCCTCCTCCCCTGCGCGCTGTCTAGTTCCATCCAGAGATAGAGCCGTCCAGCCACGGTGATTCTCCTTTCTTGCTCCCGAATGAAGCAGGTAAGTGGAATCCGCAACACAGGTCTGAAAAAGGCCACTCTCACACCTGCGTTTGTAAAAATGCTGCGTTTTTTAACGTTGTGTTTTGACAGCGTTTTCAGTGCAGTTATAGACGCAGCCATGCAAGCTGGTAATGCCAAAGCTGAGACAACCCAGTCAGATGAGCGCACAGGGGCCGTCAGCTTAGTGCAGTGCTAGCGGTGGTCTTACAGGACGACGTGCCACTGGCCGGGTTGTGGCTGATCCCAGTGTACTGACCCGCCCGATGTCGGAGCAAGAGCCTAGGGGGAAGAAGCCGAGGTTCTGGGTTCATCCTCCACTGTCACAATGACGGTCACAAGTACAGTCGTCTGAAGGAGGCCTGACTCGCATCGCTGCGTTTTAGCGCTTGTCTAAGAAGCCCCATTGAAATCAATGGTAGCGTTTGAGAGCAATTAGCGCTGCGTTTAAAATGCAGTATTAAACGCTGAAAAAGAAAGTTTGGTACCGTGCTAGCCAGTGGAGCAAAGTGTGATTGTTCCCAGCAAGAGAAACCAAGTAATCTTGTAGATATGATACCTTTTAATGGCTAACAAAAATACATGATGTTACAGCGAGCTTTCCAACCTACTCAGGGTCCTTCCTCAGGACAATATGCCTGAGGAAGGACTCTAAGTACGCTGAAAAAAGCACACATGTGAGAGCAGCCTCGCAGTATCAGGCTATGCTTGCTTCATTGCAACTGCAGTTGAAGAATAGTTCAGTGCTTTGATGCAATGTTCTAGAAAGTAGTAGCATGCTAATTTTCATTTTAAGGTAGGAGCAGGCCCCATGGCTTATGGGGCCCCAGTATAGCTGCACAGGATGCTATGTATTCCTCTAAGACCAGGCTCATGTCAGTGTACATAAATTGTGTCTTACACACGTATAATACTCGATGCACTGCGGTAATTCAAATACATTGATTTTCGCTGTTACTATCACACTAGCGTTCTTTCATTGCATATAATACGCGAGTAAAAAAGAACTTACGCGTGATAGAGCCTTATTGTTCTCTGTGGGTGTGTACTAAATGCTGTACATATGCAATTACATTGGTTACGTGCGGTGTGCATACGCAACATCGCTAACTGACAGAGCGGGAAATGTTTTTAAAAAAATGAAACCAGGAAGCCTGCGCATGACAGTGTGCATGAGATACGCGGTCATGCATGGTGAAAAATTGCAGCCATGCACCAACCCATACAGTGGTAAAACGCTGCACTATATACACAGCGTCTTACCACACGCTCCTGTGGGCCGGCCGTAGGTCACTCTTACACATGGTGTCGGTAAAACGCTGAGATTTTGATCATGGCCCTTTGCCATGATATTTACTGCCGTTTTTGAACGCAGTCACTGCATTTTATAGCGCTTTTTAATGCACCCCGTCATTGTGATGAGTAATGAGGTGCATTAAAAAGCGTGAAAAAGCACCAAAATAGAGCAGACAGAGTTCGCAGATCGCAGCATTGAAAAACACTGCGTTCGAGCGCAGGTCTGCGAAGCCCCATGGAAAAAGTGATAAAAGTGCTTGTGTGAGAATGGCCTTAGTGTTAGCTTCGCAACTCCAAAATAGGTTACAATAGGTAAAACTTCTTAGATCTGAGTGAGTGAAAGCATGGACCGCTGCTCTACGGGCGGAATACTGTGCAGAATATGGAAACTGTGATATTTAGGCCGGCTGCACATGGACGGGTCGGTTTCCACACGTGGGAGCCCACAGCGGAATCCATCTCTGTTCCCAGCCAGCGGCCCTGCATGGTTGGCTGTCGGTCATGCACAGTACAGGGGATCGTACAGGGGATACATGCTGTGATTTTTCCATTGATGGCGGAAATCGCATCTCGCTCCCGTGAGTGTGAGGAAAAGGCATTTTTCACAGCATGTTCTAAACAGTGTTTTCTGCAGGTCCTCCATGTGGACGCCGACCATGGACTCCACAACACATATACGTTCGTAGGAAGTCGGCCTTACACTTGGTACTTTCATATTTACTTGCTACTTCTTATTTTTATATATTGTGGTTTTAGTTGCTACAAAACCACATCTATAAAACACAAGGCGCTATTAAGAATGTTACAGACAACTGAATGTCAAGACTGCACGAAGTCTGATTACTTCTGCCTCCAAGTAAGACTATGGATCCTTTCCCAATTGTTAGCAGTAGAGAAGTATTTTTTTATATACTGTATATTATAAATGAACCTATTTTACTGTATATCATCTATGAGATAGATAGATAGATAGATAGATATAACATTAGATAGATGGATATGAGATTAGATAGATATATAGATAGATATTAGATATATAGATAGATATATTAGATATGAGATAGATAGATAGATAGATAAATATGGGATAGATAGATAGATAGATAGATAGATAGATAGATAGATAGATAGATAGATATGGGATAGATAGATATGAGATAGATAGATAGATGGATAGATATGAGATTAGATAGATAGATAGATATGAGATAGATAGATATTAGACAGATAGATATGAGATAGATAGATAGATAGATAGATAGATAGATAGATAGATATGAGATAGATAGATATGGGATAGTTAGATAGATATGGGATAGATATGGGATAGATAGATAGATAGATAGATAGATAGATAGATAGATAGATAGATAGATAGATAGATAGATAGATATGGGATAGATAAATAGATAGATATGGGATAGATAGATAGATAGATAGATAGATAGATAGATAGATAGATAGATAGATATGGGATAGATATGAAATAGATAGATAGATATGGGATAGATAGATAGATATGGGATAGATAGATATGAGATAGATAGATATGGGATAGATAGATAGATATGAGATAGATAGATAGATATGAGATAGATAGATGATAGATAGATAGATAGATAGATAGATATGAGATAGATAGATATTATAGATAGATAGATAGATAGATAGATAGATAGATAGATAGATATGAGGTAGATAGATATGAGATAGACAGATAGATATGAGAGATAGATAGATGATAGATAGATATGGGATGTATATATATATATATATATATATAGAAAGATAGATTGTAAGCAGTAGAGAAGTAATATTTCATATACTGTACATTATAAATGAACCTATTTTACTGTATATAAATCACAGGGGCAGTAGTTTATCTATTTGTAATTAGCCCTTCACAGTCTAGACTATTCTCTAAAAATTATATTTTATTGACATTTGTTAAAAACACTCAGCACATTAGGGCACACCTAACACACAAAACACAAAACAAAAAAGCTCCTGGGTAGCAACCTGAGATTGTTGGCTGTCACTCTATGTGTCTTGTAAGTGATTGAAGGGACACCAGCAATATATCCGCAGCATAAAGTTTGAATCTAAAGCACGGATATATGTGTCTCATATAGTATCTCGGACCTGGTATAAGAGGCTCAATGATAGAACAACCGCCTCACTTAATACATCAAGGTCAGAGGTAAAGGGGCAGCATTGATCATTAATGTTCAAAGGATCGCTGCTCCCTATGTATGACATCAATTTGTGTGCATGGTTCAGCTCATTTCTACTGGAAACTTCAATGCGTTTCCCCGTAAATGACACGGATCATCAGGAAGTAATTGTTTGTGAAATATCCAGGACTCAAATGGCTGCCCAAGATAATAGAGGCTTATAAACCACCTGCCGGCTAGTGTAATTAACAGAAAGCTGTTGCAAGGTGGAAACGTGCAATAGTGCGTACATAGATGTGCACTGGCAGTGAGGGGAAGGAGTGACGATGCTCTATGCAAGCGTCAGTGTTTCTGACTGCTATCTAATCCGCACCTAAATCCGGGCACCAAGATCTACCACTTGGCTATAGTATGGTGGAACAAATGTAGTCCACCCTATGCTATTAGGAAGTGATTACGCCTCTCTGGACACTCAAGTCCACCATCAGGGCTATGAGTGTTTATTTATTTTCACTTTGTTGAGGGGTTGGTTTTTATGAGGAGGCAATGTCAGCTACTCTAGCTAGCATGAATTGGGTGGCTTCTCAGAAACCAGAGAGGTGTAATCACTTTCTAATAGCATAGGATGGACTACATTTGTTCCACCATACTATAGCCAAGTGGTAGATCTTGGTGCCCGGATTTGGGTGCGGATTAGATAACAGATAGTTAGATACCGTAGATAGATAGATAGATAGATAGATAGATAGATAGATAGATAGATAGATAGATAGATAGACAGATAGACAAAATAGACCCATCACTCTGAAGTTGTATAAGGCTTTGGGTTTTGCAGGTTAATTTGTACTTTATACAAGTGCCTTTTCCCTGCATATAGCACATTTTAACATATAACAGTACTGTGTAAAAATATTAGGCAGGTGTGGAAAAAAGGCTGCAAAGTAAGAATTTTTTTTCATAAATATTGGTGTCTGATTGACTCCAAATGTATACTGCAGCAGGACAACAACCCCAAACGTCCAGCTATTAACAAGTATCTTCAGTGTAAAGAAGAACAATAAGTCCTGGAAGGGCTAGTATGGCCCCACAGAGTCCTGATCTCAACATCATCAAGTCAGTCTGGGATTACAGGAAGAGACAGAAGGATTTGAGCAAGCCTACATCCATAGAATTGTGGGGGCCATATCATCACTTCCAGGACACTCCTTTACGTTGAAGATAGTTCTTAGGGTTGTCTCACACAAGCCTATGACAATTATGTATTACGCGCATGGATTTTGCTTACGTAATATGCTGTACCAATATCGCATAGGTGGCCATGTTGCCGCTGAAACGAACTGCATATTATGTGTGCAAGAAAAATCACAGCATGTTATATCTTGGCGCATATTATGCACGCATTCACGTCAAGATAGTACATGGCAATGGGTGACCCGCAGCGTTTTACCGATACGCCCATGGATAGGAGGCCTATATCTACCACAAAGACCAACACATTGCTTATAAAATAATCCCAAAATATGACTAACCCTTTTCATTGAGCCCTTTTATGGTGTCTCGGGTCCACTGAAGATCCTGTCATGTCTACCCAATGATTGCCCTGTCAAGATGGTTAAAACTGGCCAACCAAAGGATGGGAGGATTTGTGGGTGAACCCAAGACATTTAGGAGTCCATTTAATAGGGTGCTTATTTTAGAAGCCATTATTGCTTTTTGTGGGCCATAAGGTTTATATGGATGCAATCATAAGTTCCATAGATACTTGAGGTGGTCCAGGAGGCCCCAGTCTGATTCCGTTATTAGAACATGCAACATTGAATTATACGTAGAACACAACAACCCATATTTAAGAAAAATGAAAGGTAATAATTATACCAGATGCGAAAAGCCAATGAATGGGCTCACACAAGGTCACCAATTGTAGCTACTGCAGTATAGCAGCCGTACCACCTACTTTAATATAATCCATTAAACTCTTCAAAGTTCTGAATCACAATGCATAGCACGATGTACATTTAGTTTCAAAAGAGAATAAATATATGAAACATGTAGTTATGTATTTTATTGACTATTAATGTACATTAATCTTCTCATAAAATGTTATATAACAATGAAAATACTTAAGGGGTTTTCATAGACCGTCAATGTGTGAACTGTGGGAGGCCAACACTTGAGACCCCACCAATCAGTAGAACAAGCCATCATGAGGGGTTGTTGAAGTGCTTAACACAGTGGGTGTGGATGGGGCAGAGCTACGGTACAATAAAGGACAGCTTGAACACATGTTTAAGTACTACTGCTACTTTGTTCTGTTTTTCAGTGGGGGTGCCAGCGGTAGGCATGCCAAAAGGGGTTATCAAACTTGAATAACTCTTTTAAGTGACACCAGTGAGGTCAAATGATGATATCACTAATCTTCTCCAAGTGGCCCAGAGACTTGTCTGTGCACTCTTGATCTAGATTTAAAGGGTTTTCTGGGTTAAACACATTGGACAAACTTAATAATACTGCCTAATAGTTAGTAGACTTCAACTAGGCAGTCTTAAAATATGTCAGTTTACCATAATGACTCATGCTAGATGATAAGTTTAGCACACCTTTAGACTATGTAGTCTAATGGCCCTTTTACACAGGCCGGCAGTTTGGTATAAGACTACACGAGTGCTGACGTCACCGCTACAGTCAATAGTGCTTGCGCAGAGCGCCAGTGGATTATGGCCTACTTTCTCAGTACTTCACCTTCTATGTAAGGCGCTGAGCAGGGAGCATTTACACGGAACAAGCAGCCAGCGATCCAGCAATAGTTTTTATGCTGACTGAAAGTCAGTGATAGCGAACTGCGGATGAATAGTGAGTGATTTTTTTGTATTTACACTGCGTGACAATCGCTCACATTCACTCACTTGAACGAATTTTGAGCAATAATTGCCCCATGTAAATGGCCCATAACTGGCATATGATGTTACATTTGGATTATGCTCCCATCCCCATTAAGCCATGCCCTTCCCCATGATATCACTCTCCTTTTCCATAAAGCCACACCCTTTTACTCAGACATGACAAAAAATGTCTGAAAGTGTAAATGTGGTGCAAGCCTTGTAAAACAGTTTTCTGGTACAGAAAACTAGTATATTTTCAGTAATAACCATGCCCATTGTTGGTCTAATTTAAGCCCCCTAAGACCCCCATTAATCACCAAAATGATTCTAAATTTCAATGGGGGTCAGAGTGCATTGCCAGGTATAGTTCTCAATACAAATGTGCTGCTGTGCTTTCATAAACATTATTATTAGAGATGAGCGAACGTACTCGTCCGAGCTTGATATTCGTGCGAATATTAGGGTGTTCGGGATGCTCGTTACTCGTAACGAGTACCACGCGGTGTTCCGGTTACTTTCAGTTTCCTCTCTGAGACGTTAGCACGCTTTTCTGGCCAATTGAAAGACAGGGAAGGCATTACAACTTCCCCCTGTGACGTTCAAGCCCTATACCACCCCCCTGCTGTGAGTGGCTGGGGTGATCAGATGTCACCCGAGTATAAAAGTCGGCCCCTCCCGCGGCTCGCCTCAGAAGTCTTGTGAGTTAGCTGAGGGACAGTGGTATCGTGTTGGAGCTGCTGTAGGGAGAGCGTTAGGAGTGAGTGTAGGCTTCAAGAACCCCAACGGTCCTTCTCAGGGCCACATCTACGTGTGTGCAGGCTGCTGTTAGCAGTGGAGAATTTTATTTTTTTTCTCAAAATCGGCAGTGCAGAGCATTGCACCCGGTATTAGGGACAGAAGTGGTGCTTAGGCAGGGAGAGTGTTAGGAGTGAGTGTAGCCTTCAAGAACCTCAACGGTGCTTTCTAGGGCCACATTTAACCGTGTGCAGTACTGTGCAGGCTGCTGTTAGCTGTGTTGCTTTTTTTTTTTTTCCTCAAAATCGGCGGTGCAGAGCATTGCACCCTGCATTGATACTACAGGCACAGAATTGTGTAGGCAGGGCCACAACACAGTTATTAGTCATTGAATAGACGCAGTGGGCCTTTTCTTTTTTAACAAAAGGGAAAAAAGTATATTTGCCCTGCCTCTGTCAGTCCTAAGGGCTCTGGGTACGTGTGTGCTGCGTGGAGAACGTAAAAAAATCAGACGCAACCAGCTACGGTTGAGTGCAGCCTTGCGCCAATTTCTTTCCTGCCTGGGAAATACCTGCTCTGCCACAGTTAATAACTCTGCAACAGTAAAGTTCTGTGGCACTTTTGCAGGGCCGCAACACAGTTATATTAGTCATTGAATAGATGCAGTGGGCCTTTTCTTTTTTAACAAAAGGGAAAAAAGTATATTTGCCCTGCCTCTGTCAGTCCTAAGGGCTCTGGGTACGTGTGTGCTGCGTGGAGAACGTAAAAAAATCAGACACAACCAGCTACGGTTGAGTGCAGCCTTGCGCCAATTTCTTTCCTGCCTGGGAAATACCTGCTCTGCCACAGTTAATAACTCTGCAACAGTAAAGTTCTGTGACACTTTTGCAGGGCCGCAACACAGTTATATTAGTCATTGAATAGACGCAGTGGGCCTTTTCTTTTTTAACAAAAGGGAAAAAAGTATATTTGTCCTGCCTCTGTCAGTCCTAAGGGCTCTGGGTACGTGTGTGCTGCGTGGAGAACGTAAAAAAATCAGACGCAACCAGCTACGGTTGAGTGCAGCCTTGCGCCAATTTCTTTCCTGCCTGGGAAATCAAATCACTGGTAATACAGCATGCTGAGGGGTAGGGGTAGGCCTAGAGGATGTGGACGCGGACGCGGAGGGCCAAGTGAGGGTGTGGGCACAGGCCGAGCCAGTGCGGTGGCCAGGGGTAGAGGCAGGGCCAGACCGAATAATCCACCAACTGTTTCCCAAAGCGCCCCCTCGCGCCATGCCACCCTGCACAGGTCAAGGTGCTCTACGGTGTGGCAGTTTTTCACAGAGACGCCTGACGACCGACGAACAGTGGTGTGCAACCTTTGTCGCGCCAAGATCAGCTGGGGAGGCACCACCAACAGCATGCGCAGGCATATGATGGCCAAGCACCCCACAAGGTGGGACGATGCCCGTTCACCGCCTCCGGTTTGCACCACTGCCTCTCCCCCTGTGCCCCAACCTGCCACTGAGATCCAACCCCCCTCTGAGGACACAGGCACTACCGTCTCCTGGCCTGCACCCACACCCTCACCTCCGCTGTCCTCGGCCCCATCCAGCAATGTCTCTCAGCGCAGCGTCCAGACGTCACTAGTGCCACAGTTTGAGCGCAAGCGCAAGTACGACGCCACGCACCCGCACGCTCAAGCATTAAACGTGCACATTGCAAAATTGATCAGCCTAGAGATGCTGCCGTATAGGCTTGTGGAAACGGAGGCTTTCAAAAGCATGATGGCGGCGGTTGCCCCGCGCTACTCGGTTCCCAGTCGCCACTACTTTTCCCGATGTGCCGTCCCAGCCCTGCACGACCACGTCTCCCGCAACATTGTACGCGCCCTCACCAACGCGGTTACTGCCAAGGTCCACTTAACAACGGACATGTGGACAAGCACAGGCGGGCAGGGCCACTATATCTCCCTGACGGCACATTGGGTGAATTTAGTGGAGGCTGGGACAGAGTCAGAGCCTGGGACCGCTCACGTCCTACCCACCCCCAGAATTGTGGGCCACAGCTCGGTGGTGGTATCTGCAGCGGTGTATGCTTACTCCACTAAAGCACCTTCCTCCTCCTCCTCCAATGCAACCTCTCTCTCGCAATCAAGATGTGTCAGCAGCACGTCGCCAGCAGTCGGTGTCACGCGGCGTGGCAGCACAGCGGTGGGCAAGCGTCAGCAGGCCGTGCTGAAACTACTCAGCTTAGGAGAGAAGAGGCACACGGCCCACGAACTGCTGCAGGGTCTGACAGAGCAGACCGACCACTGGCTTGCGCCGCTGAGCCTCCAACCGGGCATGGTCGTGTGTGACAACGGCCGTAAGCTGGTGGCGGCTCTGCAGCTCGGCAGCCTCACGCACGTGCCATGCCTGGCCCATGTCTTTAATTTGGTGGTTCAGCGCTTTCTGAAAAGCTACCCCCAGTTGTCATACCTGCTCGGAAAGGTGCGCCAGCTCTGCGCACATTTCCGCAAATCCCACACGCATGCTGCCACCCTGCGGACACTGCAACATAGGTTTAATCTGCCAGTGCACCGACTGCTGTGCGACGTGCCCACACAGTGGAACTCTACGCTCCACATGTTGGCCAGACTCTATGAGCAGCGTAGAGCTATAGTGGAATACCAACTCCAACTTGCGCGGCGCAGTGGGAGTCAGCCTCCTCAATTATTTACAGAAGAGTGGCCCTGGTTGGCAGCCATCTGCCATGTCCTTGGAAAATTTGAGGAGTCTACCCAGGTGGTGAGCGGCGATGCTGCAATCATTAGCGTCACCATTCCTCTGCTATGCATCTTGAGAAGTTCCCTGCAAAGCATAAAGGCAGACGCTTTGCGCTCGGAAACAGAGCCGGGGGAAGACAGTATGTCGCTGGATAGTCAGAGCACCCTCCTGTCTATATCTCAGCGCGTTGAGGAGGAGGAGCATGAGGAGGATGAGGAGGAGGGGGAAGAGACAGCTTGGCCCACTGCTGACGGTACCCATGCTGCTTGCCTGTCATCCTTTCAGCGTGTATGGCCTGAGGAGGAGGAAGAGGAGGAGGAGGAGGATCCTGAAAGTGATCTTCCTAGTGAAGACAGCCATGTGTTGCGTACAGGTACCCTGGCACACATGGCTGACTTCATGTTAGGATGCCTTTCTCGTGACCCTCGCGTTACACGCATTCTGGCCACTACGGATTACTGGGTGTACACACTGCTCGATCCACGGTATAAGGAGAGCCTTTGCACTCTCATTCCCGAAGAGGAAAGGGGTTCGAGAATGATGCTATACCACAGGGCGCTGGTGGACAAACTGATGGTAAACTTCCCATCCGACAGCGCTAATGGCAGAAGGCGCAGTTCCGAGGGCCAGGTAGCAGGGGAGGCACAGAGATCAGGCAGCATGTACAGCGCAGGCAGGGGAACATTCTCCAAGGCCTTTGCCAGCTTTACGGCTCCCCAGCAAGACTGTGTCACCGCTCCCCAGTCAAGGCTGAGTCGGCGGGAGCACTGTAAAAGGATGGTGAGGGAGTACGTAGCCGATCGCACGACCGTCCTCCGTGACGCCTCTGCCCCCTACAACTACTGGGTGTCGAAGCTGGACACGTGGCCTGAACTCGCGCTGTATGCCCTGGAGGTGCTTGCTTGTCCTGCGGCTAGCGTCTTGTCAGAGAGTGTGTTTAGTGTGGCTGGGGGAATCATCACGGATAAGCGTACCCACCTGTCAACCGACAGTGCCGACAGGCTTACACTCATCAAGATGAACAAAGCCTGGATTTCCGCAGACTTCTCTTCTCCACCAGCGGACAGCAGCGATATGTAAGCAATACGTAGGCTGCACCCGCGGATGGAAGCTACGTTCTCTCTCACCATCCAAAACGGGGACATTTCTGCTTCATCAATCTGTGTCTAATATTCCTCCTCCTCCTCCTGCTCCTCCTCCTGAAACCTCACGTAATCACGCTGAACGGGCAATTTTTCTTAGGGCCACAAGGCTCACTCATATAATTTTTCTAAACAATTTTTATATGTTTCAATGCTCTTAAAAGCGTTGAAACTTTAACTTGAACCAATTTTTCGTTAAACTGGGCTGCCTCCAGGCCTAGTTACCACTTAAGCCACATTAACCAAAGCGATTAATGGGTTTCACCTGCCCTCTTGGTTGGCCATGGCCAATTTTTTGGATGTACATTAGTACTGTTGATACAGCAATTTTTGTGGGCCCTCGCCTACAGTGTAATCAAATGAATTTTTAGCCCACCTGCATTACAGCTGGCGTTACATCCGCTGTGTTGGGCAATGCAATGGGATATTTTTGCGTATCGCCGGTGGGTTCCAGGGAGCCACCCATGCTGTAGGTGCACACGGAGTTTAACCTACATGTGTCCACTTGTAAAGAACCCCAGTCTGACTGGGGCATGCAGTGTGGGCCGAAGCCCACCTGCATTAAGCACGACATTACTACCTCAGCTGTGTTGGGCAATGCAATGGGATATTTCTATGTACCGCTGGTGGCTTCCTGGCACCCACCCATGCTGTGGGTCCACAGGGAATTATAAATGCATCTGTTTCCACTTCTAAAGAACCCCAGTCAGACTGGGGCATGCAGTGTGGGCCGAAGCCCACCTGCATTAAGCACGACATTACTACCTCAGCTGTGTTGGGCAATGCAATGGGATATTTTTATGTACCGCCGGTGGGTTCCAGGGAGCCACCCATGCTGTAGGTGCACACGGAGTTTAACCTACATCTGTCCACTTGTAAAGAACACCAGTCTGACTGGGGCATGCAGTGTGGGCCGAAGCCCACCTGTATTAAGCACGACATTACTACCTCAGCTGTGTTGAGCAATGCAATGGGATATATTTATGTACCGCCGGTGGCTTCCTGGCACCCACCCATGCTGTGGGTCCACAGCGAGTTGTTACTACATCTGTCCACTTGTAAAGAACCCCAGTCTGACTGGGGCATGCAGTGTGGGCCGAAGCCCACCTGTATTATGCACAACATTACTACCTCAGCTGTGTTGGGCAATGCAATGGGATATTTTTATGTACCGCCGGTGGCTTCCTGGCACCCACCCATGCTGTTGGTCCACAGGGAATTATAAATGCATCTGTTTCCACTTGTATAGAACCCCAGTCTGACTGGGGCATGCAGTGTGGGCCGAAGCCCACCTGCATTAAGCACGACATTACTACCTCAGCTGCGTTGGGCAATGCAATGGGATATTTTTATGTACCGCCGGTGGGTTCCAGGGAGCCACCCATGCTGTCGGTCCACAGGGACTTCACAATAGGGAGTTGTACCTGCCTGTGTCTATGAATTAAAAAGCCCGGTCTGACTGGGGCATGCAGACACCTTGACAGAATGAATAGTGTGTGGCACATAGGTTCCCCATTGCTATGCCCACGTGTGCAGCTCCTGATGGCGGTGGCACAGGATTATATTTCTCATTGCTTCTGTACAGCATTGTGGGCTATCGCCCCGCCCCTTTTAAAGAGGGTCGCTGCCTAGCCGTGCCAACCCTCTGCAGTGTGTGCCTGCGGTTCCTCCTCATGGCAGACGCACTTATAAATAGACATGAGTGTGGCGTGGCATGAGGGCAGCTGAAGGCTGCACAGGGACAATTTGCTTTGCGCTTATGGACACTGGGTCGTGCGGGGGGTTGGGCAGCATGTAACCCAGGAGAAGTGGCAGCGGAGTGTCATGCAGGCAGTGATTGTGCTTTGTTGGAGGTAGTGTGGTGCTTAGCTAAGGTATGCATTGCTAATGAGGGCTTTTCAGAAGTAAAAGTTGTTGGGAGGGGGGGGGGGCACTCTTGCCGGTATTGTGGCTTAATAGTGGGACCTGTGAACTTGAGATGCAGACCAACATGTAGCCCCTCGCCTGCCCTATCCGTTGCTGTGTCGTTCCCATCACTTTCTTGAATTGCCCAGATTTTCACACATGAAAACCTTAGCGAGCATCGGCGAAATACAAAAATGCTCGGGTCGCCCATTGACTTCAATGGGGTTCGTTACTCGAAACGAACCCTCGAGCATCGCGATAATTTCGTCCCGAGTAACGAGCACCCGAGCATTTTGGTGCTCGCTCATCTCTAATTATTATATTTGTTATTATTATACATTTTAACCACTTCCTGAAGTGCATCATATATGTACGTTGAGCCATTACTTGGAGCGTGAAAAATTGTAGTTGTTAACCACATAAATGCCTCTGTCAATTCTTACAATTCCATTTTAATACTCATGATTGGAATTGAGATGTCCCAAACAGCTGCCACCAACAATGAGATCACAAGGTGCTGTCCAGGTGTTATGGTAGTGTGGCACCTTCTGAAGGCCTCCATGGTAGCCATGACAGTTTTCCTATTAAGACGTGCCTGTGAACTGCGGCACATCAATAGAATGTCTGTCAAAATGCAGTATAATGCAATACTATAGTATAGCAGTATACTGTATAAACAGTCAAGTGATTGCAAGTTCAAGTCCTCTATGGCAGGGGTCCCCAACTCCAGTCCTCAGGGACCACCAACAGGTCATGTTTTCAGGATATCCTATGGTAAAAACACCTATGGCAATGTCTGAGGCACCGACAATAATTACATCACCTGTGCAATACTGAGGAAATCCTGAAAACATGACCTGTTGGCAGTCCCTGAGGACTGGAGTTGGGGAACCCTGCTCTATGGGCCAAAAAAAAAGAGCTAAAAATGAAATAGAGACTTTTTAATTATTACATAGCATAAAAAATAGTAGATTTTAAAACATCCAAAAATATAAAAAGAGGGAAAATTTTAAAATTGTTATTGTTATGTCTGTAAACCTCACATTTATTAAAATATCACAGGTAAATCCTGTCTGGAAATAAATATATGCAATGCAAGAATTAGCCACTCCGTCTCCAAGATAAATGGAATAAAAAGTGCTCAAAAAGGTGGCATATATCCCAAAATGGTACAAATAAAAAAAATAGCTCTGAAACAGCTGCATCAATGGAAAACTAGAAAAGTTATGGGTGTCAAAATATGGTGACAAAGTAATACTAAAGGTCTTTTATTTTTTTCAGGCAGTACTACATAAAAAAACACTATAAAGTTGGTATCGCCACAGTTGTGATGACTCATAGATAAAGATAGCACGTCCTTTTATTGGATTGTGAATGCCATGAAAATATCCCCCCAAAATATGGTGCAATTGTTTGTTTTTTTTCATTTTCTCCCATTTTCAAAAGTTTTCCATTACATTAAATGGTATGTTAAATGGTTCCATAAATAATAAAAAAAATACAACTTGTTCCACAAAAACAAGCTTTCATTTAGCTATGCTGCTGGAAGAATCAAAAAGTTGTGATTTTTGGATTTTCTTGAAAGTGGGGGTAGAAAAATCAAAATCAAAAACAGCTGCGGTGGGAAGAGGTTAAAGAACATTGAAGAAACCATGTAGATATAGTCCCCCTTGTTCTACTGACTTTTGGGGGCTCTCATGGTCAAACCCCCTCTGATCACACATTTATGGCCTTAAGTTTTTTAATGACCTTAGAAGAAAAGTTCTTAGTCCATTGAGTGAACAACATAAAAATATGAACAATAACAGCCTATCACGGAAGACTGGAGGCTTCTTACACAATATGGTTTTCCTACATGACTGGACTATGACTACTTTCTGACCACAAGTGGTGACTTGTTTCATTACAGTACTGAAGACATAATGACTATATAAGTATCAGAAGTTTACAGATGAGTAAGTACTGTTAATAATATCTAACCACAAAACTTTTTCACTTCAACAGTGGCCAAACATACAGACCAACGTTACTACTGGTCTGCAAGCATGACAAGGAAATGACACTATGCAGAGAGAGGTGATAATCAGGAGTACTCATGAGCAATGTGTATGATTTTTGATGTTTTCGTGCTTGCTAATGACAATGATAACCACAAGAAAAAAATAGAAGTCAATAGTATATGAGGGTCCATTGCATTGCCAGGGAAAGGGATAGCTGGAGTAGGGAGCATCTTAGGACCTCATGGAGGTGGAGAGGGGATTAATTAAAAACAGTGCTCTGTTTGGCTTGGAAAACACATTTTCAAACACTCTATTAGCAAATTGCGAGTTGACAGGGGATTGGAAAGTGGCTGCAAGGAGCAATGATATTAATGGGGAAAATGTAATGTTCAGTTTGAAGTGGTGGCCCTGCAGGGTAATTGAATATTGGCAGCCAGTGACAAGACACCTTATCATCATCATATTATCATAAGTGACCCCTTCTAGCATAAAAGGATTGTCCAAAACTGATACTGCCTTCAAGGCCAAAATTGTTCCCCTTACTGAGAGGTTAAAATAAAAATAATTTTTTTCCTTCTTCTTTTTTTTCTTTAGGCTTTTGTTAACAATGCTGGCAAATCTTTCCAACAACAACACAGTTAACGAGGAGACTTTAACAGCATTTACAACCACAAAAATAATCTGTCTACCATTTCTGCTGATGACGTTCATCTTTGGATTGGTCATCAATAGCCTCCATCTATGGGTCTTGTGCTTCAGGATGAGAAGACATCTCAATATAGTCTGGTATTCTCACCTCATCCTCTGCAATCTAATCTTCATTCTCATCATACCTTTTTTGGCCATTGTGTTTTTGTACCACCCTCAATGGGTCCTGGGTGAATTTATGTGTAAGATTATAAATTTTCTTCTATCCCTCAGTATGTACGGAGCAGTATTCTTCCTCACCGTCATCAGCATTGACCGATACTGCTTGGTTTTTCACCCCCATTTTTATAGAAAGCACATACATGCTCAACAGTCTTACATCATCTGCGTTTTACTTTGGAGTTTAGCTTTTTTATGTGGTTCCCCATATCTCGCTTTTCGTCGAATCCATCAAGAAAAGAACATATCCATTTGTTACAATGATTACTCTGTCATTGGTAAACCGGATATAGAACCTGAAGCCCAGCTCAAGTGGGCCATGTTATACTTTCGTCTACTAGCAGGTTTCTTCATCCCGTTAATTATTATCACTATCTGCTACCTTAAAATTGCCTTTAAGATAAAAAAAGAAAACTTCACAAAATCCAAAAAGCCTTATAAAATAATTTCCATTGCTATAATATCTTTCTTTATCTCTTGGACACCTTATCACGTGTGGTATGGAATGAGCATAGAGAAGGGACTCTTCCAAGAGACAACCCTACAAGCCATGAAGATCTTCGCCACCATATCAGTTTGTGTTAATGCTTGTTTCACTCCAATCTTATATCTTTTCATTGTGGAAAAATTTAAAATTATCTTCAAGAAGTCTATACTATCTAGATTCCAGGCAGCTTTAAATGAAGCTTTTCTCAAGAGCATGGACAATAAGTCGGAACATTATTCAATATCACTTAGGAAGTGTGAATCTCATGAAAATACCATCCAAGATCACCATATATAGAAAAAAGTTATCTAGCTGCTTCCCTATTTTATGCATGGATGAGTAAAGTTATTCTACCACCTCCATATCTCATAAGCTAAGGCCGAAAGGGGACAAATCTCTTAATACATACTTGCACTTACTTTAATGTGTATTATGTTTATTTGTTATTTGTAGACTGATTTATATATATACTGGTTTATTATGTCTCCCAGGTTGAAGGTATTGTCTAAACAATACCCTTCCTAACCCACATATATATGCCACTCACTAGCCAAGCCAATAAACCTGCTGCACACTGATGAGGGACAATCACCCCAAAACAGCTATCTGTGCATGGTTATTCTGGCTTTGGCTCACAATTCCCAGTCATTGTTATAAGACTTGTTTAAAAAGTCTGACATTGACTTGCAGAAATTCTGCATTTCAATAGGTGGCACTTCATGGGTATTGTTCCATCTTCCTAAATACACAAAGAATGCATCTTCTAAATATTGTATGGCAAACCCATCTGAATATCCTCTAAATCTGCATTTCTAGTATATTCTAAAAATTAACCAACTGCTGGTTTTACATGGTTTAGTTGTTCTGTAACCTGAAATTATGTTAATACGATGCATCCACAGCGTTTGACTGAATAGCAAATATTCCAATTGAACGCTGCATCAATGATGTAAATGCAAACATGAATGCTGATTACTACTCTTTTACAGAAATATTAATGTCCACTGAGAACCAAATTGCTATTCTATTAATCATAACATATTTGACATTCCCTGGAAGAACAAATATCTTCATTCTTTGGACATGGTCAAAGATGAGTTATCAAAATTCCCATTAAAGACGTAAGATGGCATAGCAGGTCAAGGGGGAAGAAAAAAATCCCCATATTCCTTCTTAAATGAATTTTGCAGGTGGCCTAGGTTAGTACATGAATGAGTAATCGGTGAGGGTTTGGCCTCTACTGATCAGCAAATTAACAGGACACTAGATCACTGTATTCAATATTTATCCTGGCAAAGCCACTAAGATACGCACCAATGTTGTGCTGATTGGTGGGTATCTTAGTGGCTCTAAGAATACGCCATCAATGCTAATTGATTTCCCTCATTCATATGTCCCCTATCATTGACTATTCTTAAAAATTGGGTAGTTTCTAACCTTCAGTTAAAATGTAATATTACAAATGTAAAAGTATCTGCCCTATTAACCCCTTGAGTGGCACGCTCGGAAATTTTCCGGGACGAGCTCCACTGCCCATAGCGATATAGCCCGGAAGATTTCCGGGCTATGTTTCACTATGGGAGCTGTAGAGCACACTGCCATAAGCTGTGACAGTGTGCTCTGCCTGTTTCAGACCCACACAGAGCAGTGCAGGACTTTGAAAAACAGAAGCAGGAAGATATTGCCAATCTGCCAGCAATCTCCCGCTTCTATTTTCAAAGTCCTGCACTGCTTTGTTTACAGGTTGCCATAGAGACCATCATCTTGTCAGAAGCCAGCCGATGGTCTCTGTGGCAGGGAGAGCTGCTGCTTGGCTGTCACAGGATAACCAGGCACCATTTCTACACAGCAGAGAATGGAGAAAACCTCCGATCTCTGCTGTGTTAACCCTTTACATGCCATGGTCTATACGACCACAGCATGTAAAGGGCTGACAGAGGGAGGATAGCCGGGCACCAGCTCTTACATAGCAGAGAATGGAGAAAACCTCTGATCTCTGCTGTGTTAATCCTTTAAATTCTGCGGTCTATGCGACTGCAGCATGTAAAGGGATGTCACCATTGGACCCCCGGAATGTGATCAGGGGGTCCTGATGGGTCTCTGTGAAAGTCCCCTAAAGGGAAAAAGTAATAAAAAGTAAAAAAAAAAAAGTAAAAAAAAAAAAAAAATAAAAACACTTGTCTCCCTTTATTTCGTAAAAAATTAAAAACAAAATTACACATGTGGTATCCCTGCATTGTAATGACCCAGAGGAGGAAGTTACATTATTTAACCCCTTAATGACACAACCCCTTTTTTCTTTTTTCTCCTTTTCTTTTTTTCCTCCCCCTGTTTAAGAAATCATAACTCCTTTATTTATTCATCGACGTAGCTGTATGAGGGCTTGTTTTTGTGGCACGAGTTGTAGTTTTTAATGGTGCTATTTACTGTACCATATAATGTACTGAAAAACTTTTACAAAATTCTAAGTGGAGTAAAATGAAAAAAAATAACATTCCGCCATCTTTCAATGCGTTTTGTTTCTACGGCACACAAACTGCAACAAAAATGACCTGATAACTTTATTCTATGGGTCGGTACGATTACTACGATACCAAATTTTGTATAGTTTTTTTTGCTGTAGTACTTGTATTTTTTTTTCAAAGACATTTAATTTTTAAAAATTATTTTCTGCTGCATCTTCTGCGCGCAATAATTTTTTTATTTTTCCGTCGATGTACTTGAGCAAGGGTTCGGTTTTTTGCAAGATGTCCTGTAGTTTACATTAGTACTAATTCGGAATACATACGACTTTTTGATTGCTTTTTATTGCATTTTTTCTGGGAGACAGGGTGACTGAAAAAGTGCATTTGTGGTGTTCTTTATTTTTTTTCGGACTAAGTTCACCGTGCTTGGTAAATAATGCACTACTTTGACAGATCAGACTTTTACGGACGCGGCGATACCAAACATGTATTTTTCTTTTATGATTTAGATTTTTTAAAATTATAGATATGGCAAAAGGGGGGTGATTTAAACTTTTATTACTTTTTTTTTTTAAACTGTGAAAAAGTTGTGAAAAAGAAAAAAACTATTACAATTTGGTATTGGCATAATCGTACTGGCCTGTAGAATTACTTTAATATATTATTTATACTGCTCAGAGAATGCAGTAAAAAATAAAAAAGATGCCAGAATTACAGATTTTGTTAATCTTGCCACTAGAAAAATGGAATAAAAAGCGATCAAAATTTTACATGTTCCAAAAATGAGATAAATGAAAACTAGAGTTCATCCTGCAAAAGACAAGGCCTTCTAGAGCTCTGGCAATGGAAAAAGACATTAATACGGCTCTTGGAATGTGGCGACAAAAAAGCAAACCTTTAAGAAAAAAAAAATGTTTTAAATGTACAAAAATAGCAAAACATAAAAAAAACTGTATAAACTTGGTATCGCCGGAATTGTGCTGACTCAGAGAATAATGTTATCACATTCATTATTCTGCACACTGAACGCCGTAAAAATGAAATCCAAAAACCAATGGCGGAATTTCTTTTTTTTCCTCAATCTCCCTACAAATGTTTTTACAAAATTTATGCAATACATTATATATACCCCAAAATGATGCCATCAAAAAAGACAATTTGTCCCGCAAAAAACAAGCCCTTGTATGGTTGTGTCAATGGAAAAATGAAAAAAGTTATGGCATTTTTCCATTGACACAACCATGGCTCTTGGAACGCGACTGGAAAATTAGTTGAAATGAAATGATTAGATTAGAATGCCCAGGTGGGTCTGACAGGGTGATAAGAAACTCGCCACTCAAGGGGTTAAAGGGGTTGTTCTGGATTGGTAAAGCATCGTTTCTTTCTTCCACATCCTCTGTCCATTGGTTGTGTTTGATATTGCAGCTCAGCATCATTCTCTTTCAGGGAGCGGAGCTGTAATACCAGGCATGACCTATGAACAGGTATGGAGTTGTTTTTGAAATAAAACAGACATATTTTTCCAATTTTTGACCAGACCTTTAAATTAAAAAAATAACTTGGCATTCAGCAAACATATTGTACTTGCAGCCTTCTAAATACTTTATTGTCATACATTAAATATATTGTAAAGAGTTTAAGCAAATCCTATGAGAATGCTCTGTAGCTATTTATATTATTTGTACATTCTTTTATAAATGAGTAATGATTCAAATGTTGAACTGTAGAATTACCCACACATCACCGTGAAGCATCTCATGAACTGAACTGCGGAAGATTTGTTTTTCTCTGCATACAACCCTTCCCATGAAAATGGAAAAAAAGGATTATATCATTAATCCCTTAAATCCTGGAATAAACTATAAGTCAAGTATATTTAAAGTGAAGGTTTACCCTTCCAGGGAAATGAAATTAATAACTACACACAATTTCCTATCATGTGGGATGTATTCACATGGTTCCCACTGTAGATGACTGGGAGTGCCACAAAGATAAAGATAAGACCCATTTTAGGAGCTGCTACGGTAGACACCAGCGCACCCCCAACTACGTACAGAAGGTGCAGCTAGACCTAATCCTATTTTATAGCTGAAGTATAGAGAGACCACATTACTGTACAGGTTCACCCACCAAAATAAGGACAACATAACCAGGAATTGCTCCACTGTTTCCAACCATTAAGGCTCATTTGTTCCTTCTCAACAAAATCCTATACTACGAATTTATGGAGGGAGTGAGACCCAACAGAAAGATGTGTACTATAAGAAAAGGATGGATAAAAGAGAGAGTAGAAGGAATAATTACCAATGGGCCTCCACCACCATATGGTTTCCACCTTCCAGTTCCCACAAGTACTTACTAGCCATATTCCCTTAGCAAGACATGGGAGTTTAAAACTATTCAAGGGGAATCAACTCAGAACAACACCATAAACTAAGTTACGTCTATGGTCTATAGGAGAGGAAAGGAGTCCAAGAACAGCACGGGAGCAGATGAGTATAAAAAATAACAGTTTATGGTGCTGTTCCAAAGTTGACAGGTTCCCTTTAAAGTGAAGATTCAACAATTAAAAAAGTTTAAGTTTGTGGCTGCACAGGAGATAATGCAGTTTATATTATTGTTTATTACTAAGAATTCTTTTACATGGGGCGACGTATCGGGCGCAGAGCGCCTAACAGTTGTTCCAGTGATGGTTGTCTTTGTGCTTTTACAGTGCAAGGAGGCAGAGCAGGTCGGGAATCAATCTGGCCTGCCTCCATTCACAGTAAACAGGCAGTTGTTCATAAAAGAATGACTGCCTGTTTACACGAGCCGATCGTTGTTGAAGAATGAAGACAAACAAACAAATTCTCGTTCGCCATCCAGCTGATGCAGGCATTTACACTGAATGATAATTGTTCAGATTGTAGGAATCTGAATGATTATTGGTGATGCTCTGTTGTTTCACCTGTACTGGTAATTAGGAGATTGCTACAAGACTAATATCTGGTGGCTAGATCCTTGTTTATTGCTACAGATAGATCGGAAAATCAGTTGCCAGATACATCTTACAATGCTTATCAACTGCTGTGTTCAGCTTCAGGTAAACTTTCCAATGCGTGACATCCAGGTATTCTTTTGTTCTGATTTCAAAACATACTAATTAAAGAAGACTTATTGACATACATAAAGAAAACGCAACATATACTTATGATTGATTACCAATGTACTGCATATTCCTTCTCTTACTGCAGTAGTGTACTAGTAGTAGTAGAGATGAGCAACCTTTTGAGAAGTTTGGTTTGGTTTGTTTGTCAAATTTTGTTGCGGTCCAAATTAGTTCAAAGCGAGCTGTCACTAGTAATGCTGACCCTGGCATGGTGGCTTACCAGTTAGCACTGTTACCTTGCAGTGCTGGGGTCATAGGTTTAAGTCTGACAACATCTGCGTAGAGTTTGTATGTTCTCCTTTGTGTTTCATAATAATTACCTTTATTTAACCATTTCCAATCCATTTATTGTTTCTCATCCATTCTCCCCAGCTCCAAATCAATTGGAGCTGGGAAGAATGGATGAGAAAAAATACATTTCCCCTGCACCCTCCTGAACTGACAGAGTTCAGGAGGCTGCAGGTGCTCACTGCACTGTGGGGGGACCTGCTTCTCCCTTCTGCCTCCCGACTCGGCGATCATGTGACCGCTGGGGTCAGGTGGTACCCAGTGGTCACATGATCACTGGGCCGGGAGGCAGAAGGGAGAATGCGGAAGACGCCGGACAGGTAAGCAGGTCCCCCCACGGTGCAGGCTCCCAGCTCAGCGTTCATGGGACCGCTGGGGGTCAGGCAACAGCGGCGATCACATGATCGCTGGCAGGAATCTCTCTGCATTACATAGCGCTAATTGAGTGCTATGTAATGTGTAAAGGAGAAGGCAGAAAGTGTTAAAAACCCTTTCTGCCTTCTCCTCGAGGGTCCTTGTTGAGGATCAGTGCAGGAGTGCATCTGCACCCAATGTGTCTGACGATCGGGTGCAGATGCACTTCTGCACTGCAGTGTCGGGCCTGCCTCGACATCGGAGCTGTGGAGGGAAATTATGATGTCAGGGCAGGCCCTGACATTGGATTGGAAAGGGTTAACTCAGAGTAGATGTTGCTCCTGCTCTTCCTTAGTTATCTTGTAATATAAAACTTAACTATACTTACTATACAGTATATATACAGATAATATTATAGTCTTTTTCGCCAACACAATTTGTTCTTTAATTAACCCCTTAAGGACCAGGGTGTTTTGATCCTAAACGACCAGACACTTTTTAATGATTTTACCAAGGTGGAGGTTTTACTGCGCCATTTTTTTAATCTTTAACTACCAAAATTATTTTGTGACCTATAGGACTATTTCTTTATATCTTTTTTTCACTGACTTTTTTTTGCCATTTTTTGTTTTATTGGGAGTAAAAAAACTAAAAAAAAGATTGTTTTAGATTTATAGTTGTTTATTTTTTAAATTAGTACATTTTGGCTAAAATAAAGTATGAGAATGGGTTCCTCATTTCGTTTTGGATGTTTTGATTTATAATTTGTCTAGTCTCAGGTTATAGGGTGCACAATCACACTTTCCCGTTGTAGCTGGGGCACTCATAGGTGCCGCAGTTCCATGACAAAACATCCCATTAGTATGACAATAGTCACTAACAGAGCTGATCTGGTCTGCTAGGACCCTGCAGCTTTGCTGTTCCAGGGGCATCAGGCGGGCATGTCATCACCTGTTCCTATAGGGGAAGTAACACTTCCGCTTTCTTTCTCTAGTACATAGAACTCATTGAGTGCTACATAGCCTAGAAAAAAAAACTTCTCCTTTCTTCTCCAGGTCCTTGTCTGTGTCTGACAGCCGATGACCCAACCTTCTCCTGCTTGATTACAGGAGCTTTAATCCCTTGCTGTACCTCTATCAGTTGGGATTAAAGCCCAGGACTAAGCACCGTAAATTTATTCCATTTGGTCCTTAAAGAAGTAAATATCATACTAGCAATACGGCCGTATTCACAAGGGCATATACGGATTGAACGTTGCTTTATTCTGCGTGCATTGATGTATTTTATAGTACTTTTGCGTTTGCAAGTCATGCGCAAGTCCACATTCAAAAAATGTGCACCAATGCTCTTGCCTTAACCCATTAACGACCAGCCCATAGTGTTTTTACGTCCTCCCGAAGTGAGCTTTATTCTCTGAGGACATAAAAACATGTCTCCTGCAGAGAATAAAGCCCCTCGGGCTGTGGACATGACAGCTCCATGCTGTCGGTGTCCGCAGATAGCTGACAGCATGGAGCTGTCATCCCGGGCTGTTCGGACTCCCCCCCTCCCGGCATTGCGATAGGCGCTATCCAATGGATTACGCCGATCGCAAAAAAGTAAACAAAACTGCAAAAAAGTGACATATTCAGCTGCCCTGATGGATTGGATCCATCGGGGTAGCTGAAACTACTTACCAAGGTCCGCCGCACTGCTCCCCGCTGTCCCGATGCTCCGGGCCCCGTAGCCATCCTTCTGCGCATGCGCGCCAGGCGGCATTACGTCAGCCGCATGCGCAGAAGGCCCGGCAGCGCGGGAAATTTAAAATCTCCTGGCTCCCGACTCCTGTAGGTAGCCGGGAGGCAGGAGATGTCAGCGGAGACCGCGGTGAGCGGTCCCCGGTACCGCGATTGCCATTATCCAATGGATAATGGCGATCGCAAAAAAGTTTAAAAAAAGTAAATGTTTCAGCTGCCCTCATGGATCGGATCCATGAGGGCAGCTGAAAATACTCACGTCCATCCTCCACGATGTCTCCAGTGATCTAGAGCCGCCACGGGCTTCTGCGCATGCGCGCCAAGGGGAAAATGGCGGCGCATGCGCAGAAGCGCCGAAGCGCCGCAAAATTTGAAAATCCCCTGTCTACGGGGACCGCGGAGTGCTTTTTTAAAAAAAAGTTTTAAAAAGTCTAAAAAAGTTGTAGTTTCATCTCCCCTCATGGATCCGATCCATGGGGGGAGATGAAAATGCTCCCCCAAGGTCCCCAAAAGCCCCCCCAAAACACAGGGCATTACCCTCTACTGCGCATGCGCCGAACAAAATGGCGGCGCATGCGCAGTAGAGCCTAAGGCAAAAGTTGCCTTAGGCATAGTAACTTGCAGGGACCAAAGTAATTGGTCCCTGATGACATGGGTGGCTGTGATAAACCTATCACAGCCACCCATGTCATTTGTTTAATAAATATGGCACACGATGAGTCCTGGTATCTCTCCCCTGTCACTCAGAGCGATTTGTGACAGGAGAGAGAGAGAGCTGAGAAAAATCGTGTGCCATATAGCAAGTTAAAAAAAGAAAAAAAAAACCCCGTTATTACCCGCCTTTACCCTCCCTCATACCCCAATTACCCCATTTTATCCCTGTCCACTTTTTTGGGGGCTATTTTTTTTTTACCCCCATTACATTTTTTTTTTAATAAAATGGAGCGTAGGCGCTACACCGCCGAGCAAGCATACGCGCTGCTCGCTGCGTCAAGCTCCGGTAGCGATGCTACCAGCGAGTCGGAGAAGGAGGTTTTTTTTGAGAGTGACGACTCTGCCTCCAGCGTTATGGGGGTAGAGGAAGTCGTTGGGGCAGCGGGGCCAAGTTATGTGGCGCCCGCCACTGTGTGGAGTGCCGCAAGTTTGTTTGCGCCCCGCATCCCAGAATTTTTAGTGGCTCCAGGCGTTAATCTGGACGTCGCAAATTTCACCCCGTATAATTTTTTTCATTTATTCATTACCGACGATGTGCTGCAGTTAATTGTCCAGCAGACAAATATATACGCTGGACAATACATGAGCACGCACCCCACGTCGGTTTATTCCGTGATGTGGACCACCGTAGATGTCCCGGAGCTAAAAAAAATTTTGCGACTTATTTTACTAATGGGACTCATAAAAAAGTCATCAATACGGTCCTATTGGTCCACGAGCGCCATTCACGCGACGCCCGTATTTGCGTCGATAATGCCTGACGCAGATACGAAAACATTCTGCGTTTTCTTCATTTTGCGAATAATACGCAAATCCCCCCAAGAAGTGACCCAGCATACGATAGACTGGGCAAATTAAGGCCACTTATATCGTTATTAAGGGACGCCTTTAAAAACATTTATACCCCCCAAAAAAATCTGGCGGTGGATGAATCGCTGATGAGTTTCAAAGGGCGTTTATCTTTCCGCCAATTTATTCCCTCAAAGCGCGCAAGATACGGCGTAAAGCTGTACAAAATCTGTGAGAGCGCCACAGGTTATACTTGCGACTTTTTTATTTATGAGGGCAGGGATCGCCAATTAACCCCCCCCCCCCAACTGTCCAGAAGACATTGGCGTCAACGGGAAAATTGTGTGGGAGCTCGTGGGCCCCTTTTTAAATAAGGGGTACCACATATATACTGACAACTATTATACGAGCGTCCCCCTTTTTAAAGCGTTACACGCCGCAGGTACAGGGGCCTGCGGAATTATCCGTAAAAATAGGGTAGGATTCCCACAACCCCTTGTTTCCAGGCGTGTCAACAAAGGCGCGTCTTACGCACTGGCCTATGACCCCTTGCTGGCAGTAAAATGGCGTGACAGAAAGGACGTCTTTATGCTGTCCACTGTGCACGCAGACACCTCCATTACAGTTAGGGAGAGGGGGGCTGCAGCTCACAGATTATAATAAATTCATGGGGGGCGTTGATTTGTCAGACCAAGCTATACAGCCCTACCTTGTGAAGCGTAAAACGCGAACTTGGTACAAGAAGGTAGCCATCTACCTTATACAGATGGCTACGTATAACGCTCACGTAATTTTTAAATCGTCTGGGGGCACACTGAGCTTCCTCCAGTTTCAGGAGGAGCTCGTAGAAAATCTTTTATTTGGGACCACCGCACCACAAGATGCATTGTAATCGAAGGAGGTGCGGAGGCTACCGGAGCGTCATTTTATGAATCCCATCCCCGAGACTGCGAGCAAAAAATACCCCCCAAAAAAGTGTTGCGTCTGCACTAAGCAAGGCAGGAGGAGAGATACACGTTTTTATTGTCCCACGTGCCCATCCCACCCTGGCCTTTGTAATTACCCCAATTATTTACCATACAGTTTTACATTATTAATTTTATTACACATATAAAAAACGCCAAAAGGGGGTGTGGGGGTGGGGGTCTTTTTAGGGAATCAGTTTTACTTTTATTAGTCCGTCTCCCCAGTTTTTCCTGCTTGAAACAAAAAAAAAACTTTCCTAAAAGTGTCAAATTTGGTGAAAAAAATGAAATCACATTTATATTTCACTCACATTATAATTATTTTAAAAAATAAAAATGTAGCGTCAGAATGCCCAGTACACCCCTAGATGAATTAGCTAAGGGGTCTTAATGTCAAAATTGGGTCACTTGTGAGGGGCATTTTATTATTTTGGCAGTTTATTATCTCTACTAGTGTGCAATGGGGCCTGTAAATTATTCAGTTGCGCCCTAAAATCAAACGGGTGCTCCACACACTATAGGCCTAGCCATGCGCCCTTTAAGAAGATTGGGGCTACAACGGGGGTATTGCTGAAGACAGAAAAACTAGTGCTATAATATTTGGGGTGCATCTCCCCAGTTTTTCCTGCTTAAAACAAAAAAAACGGTCCCAAAAGTGTCAAATTTGGTGAAAAAAATGAAATCACATTTATATTTCACTCACATTATAATTATTTTAAACAATAAAAATGTAGCGTCAGAATGCCCAGTACACCCCTAGATAAATTAGCTAAGGGGTCTTGATGTCAAAATTGGGTCACTTGTGAGGGGCATTTTATTATTTTGGCAGTTTATTATCTCTACTAGTGTGCAATGGGGCCTGTAAATTATTCAGTTGCGCCCTAAAATCAAACGGGTGCTCCACACACTATAGGCCTAGCCATGCGCCCTTTAAGAAGATTGGGGCTACAACGGGGGTATTGCTGAAGACAGAAAAACTAGTGCTATAATATTTGGGGTGCATCTCCCCAGTTTTTCCTGCTTAAAACAAAAAAAACGGTCCCAAAAGTGTCAAATTTGGTGAAAAAAATGAAATCACATTTATATTTCACTCACATTATAATTATTTTAAACAATAAAAATGTAGCGTCAGAATGCCCAGTACACCCCTAGATAAATTAGCTAAGGGGTCTTGATGTCAAAATTGGGTCACTTGTGAGGGGCATTTTATTATTTTGGCAGTTTATTATCTCTACTAGTGTGCAATGGGGCCTGTAAATTATTCAGTTGCGCCCTAAAATCAAACGGGTGCTCCACACACTATAGGCCTAGCCATGCGCCCTCTAAGAAAATTGGGGCTACAATGGGTATGTTTCTGAGCATAGGACAAACAGGGGTATCCATTTTGGGGTGCAAGTCTTTATTCATATATGTGCTGGACAAAAAAAATATCGCTTTTAAAATGACAGAATTACCAAAAAAATGAAAATCGTAATTTTTTTCCTTCTGCTTGGCTTAGATTCATTCAAAAACCGAGTAGTCAAAAAAGACATTGTACCCCTAGATAAATTCGTTAAGGGGTCTAGTTTTCAAAATGGGGTCAATTGTGGGGGTTCTCTATCGTTTTGGTCACTCAATGGCTCTACAAGCGTACAATAGGGCCTAAATCTCCTCCAAGCAAAATTTCTGTTCCAAAAGTCACCGGTTGCTCCTTTCATTTTGGGCCCCATTGTGCATACAGACGTAAGATTAGGGCTGCAATAGGTATATTTCTGAAAACAGGACAAACAGGGGTATCCATTTTGGGGTGCAAGTCTTCATTCATATATGTGCTGTACAAAAAAAACTGCTTTTAAAATGCCAAAATTACCACAAAAATGAAAATCGTAATTTTTTCCTTCTGCTTGGCTTAGATTCATTCAAAAACCGTGCAGTCAAAAAAGACATTGTACCCCTAGATAAATTCGTTAAGGGGTCTACTTTTCAAAATGGGGTCACTTGTGGGGGTTCTCCATCGTTTTGGTCACTCAATGGCTCTACAAGTGTACAATAGGGCCAAGGTCTTCTTCAAGCAAAATTTCTGTTCCAAAAGTCACCGGTTGCTCTTTTCATTTGGGGCCCCATTGTGCATTCAGACATAAGATTAGGGCCATAATGGGTATATTTCTGAAAACAGGACAAACAGGGGTATCCATTTTGGGGTGCAAGTCTTTATTCATATATGTGCTGTACAAAAAAAAATCGCTTTTAAAATGACAGAATTACCAAAAAAATGAAAATCGAAATTTTTTCCTTCTGCTTGGCTTAGATTCATTCATAAACCATGAAGTTAAAAAAGACATTGCACCCCTTTATAAGTTCATTAATGGGTCTAGTTTTCAAAATGGGGTCACTTGTGGGGTTCTCCATCGTTTTGGTCACTCAAGGGCTCTACAAGTGTACAATAGGGCCTAAGTCTCCTTCAAGCAAAATTTCTGTTCCAAAAGACACCGGTTGCTCTTTTCATTTTGGGCCCCATTGTGCATTCAGACGTAAGATTAGGAACATAATGGGTTTATTTCTGAAAACAGGACAAACAGGGGTATCCATTTTGGGGTGCAAGTCTTTATTCATATATGTGCTGTACAAAAAAAACTGCTTTTAAAATGACAGAATTACCAAAAAAATGAAAATCGAAATTTTTTCCTTCTGCTTGGCTTAGATTTATTCAAAAACTGTGAAGTTAAGAAAGACATCATACCACTAGATAAATTCGCTAAGGGGTCTAGTTTTCAAAATGGGGTCAATTGTGGGGGTTCTCTATCGTTTTGGTCACTCAATGGCTCTACAAGCGTACAATAGGGCCTAAATCTCCTCCAAGCAAAATTTCTGTTCCAAAAGTCACCGGTTGCTCCTTTCATTTTGGGCCCCATTGTGCATACAGACGTAAGATTAGGGCTGCAATAGGTATATTTCTGAAAACAGGACAAACAGGGGTATCCATTTTGGGGTGCAAGTCTTCATTCATATATGTGCTGTACAAAAAAACCTGCTTTTAAAATGCCAAAATTACCAAAAAAATGAAAATCGTAATTTTTTCCTTCTGCTTGGCTTAGATTCATTCATAAACCGTGCAGTCAAAAAAGACATTGTACCCATAGATAAATTCGTTAAGGGGTCTACTTTTCAAAATGGGGTCACTTGTGGGGGTTCTCCATCGTTTTAGTCACTCAATGGCTCTACAAGTGTGCAATAGGGCCTAAATCTCATTCAAGCAAAATTTCTGTTCCAAAAGTCACCGGTTGCTCCTTTCATTTTGGGCCCCATTGTGCATACAGACGTAATACTAGGGCCACAATGGGTATGTTTCTGAGCACGGGACAAACAGGGGTATCCATTCTGGGGTGCAAATCCTCATTTTCATGTGTACTATAGAAAAAAGTCCTGTCTTTAAAATGACATATTTGCAAAAATATGAAATTTTAGTTTTTCTCTTCTAAATTGCATTGACTCCTGAAAAAAACTGTGGGGTGAAAATACTCATGGCACCCCTCAGTGAATACATTAAGGGGTGTAGTTTTTAAAATAGGGTCACTGGTGGGGGTATCTATTATTTTGACTCCTATGAGCCTTTCCAATCTTGGCTTGGTGTAGGAAAACAAAGTGTTCCTCAAAATGCTGAGAAGTAATGTTAAATTTGTACGTCTCCTAAATGGTTAAAAAAAAAAAAAAAGTTTTTCCAATGTGCACCCAAAATAAAGTAAACTGATGGAAATATATATCTTAGCAAAAATTTCTATATTATGTTTGCACATTTTTGAGATATTGCAGTTGGAAATGGAAATTTTGGCGCTTTTAATAAATAAACACAAATTCTATCGGTCTATTTTTTCCGCCTATATGAAGTACAACATGTGGCGAAAAAACAATGTCAGAATCGCTTGGATATGCAAAACCTTTCTGGTGTTTTTCTATGTTAAAGTGACACATGTCAGATTTGCAAAATTTGGCCTGGTCATTAAAGGGGTGGTCTCGCGAAACCAAGTGGGGTTATACACTTCCGTATGGCCATATTAATGCACTTTGTAATGTACATTGTGCATTAAATATGAGCCATACAGAAGTTATTCCACTTACCTGCTCCGTTGCTAGCGTCCTCGTCTCCATGGTTCCGTCTAAATTCGCTGGCAGCTTGCTTTTTTAGACGCGCTTGCGCAGTCCGGTCTTCTCCATTCAGCACGAGCCGCTTCAGTGTGCTCCCCGCTACAGCTCTTCTGCGCATGCGCAGACGAGCTGTCACTGCTCGGGAGCGCGCTGCAGCGGCCATTCTGTACCTTCCTCTGTTAGAGGAAGGTGCAGAAACTGGAGCTGCCCAGCGGAGAAGCCCAGCCCAGCCCAGCAGCCCCGAGAAGCCTCCCAGGTAAGTGATTTGTCGGGGGGGGGGAGCTGCCGCTGCGCCGGGCTGCGCCGGGGGGGGGGGGGGGCTGCCGCTGCGCCGGGGGGGCTGTCGCTGCGCCGGGGGGGGGCTGCCGCTGTGATGGGGGAACTAGCGCTAGGCCGGGGGGGCTGTCGCTAGGCCGGGGGGGGCTGCCGCTGCGATGGGGGGGCTATCGCTAGGCCGGGGGGGGGCTGCCGCTGTGATGGGGGAACTAGCGCTAGGCCGGGGGGGGGGCTGTCGCTGCGATGGGGGGGCTGTCGCTAGGCCGGGGGGGGGCTGCCGCTGCGATGGGGGGGCTGTCGCTAGGCCGGGGGGGGCTGCCGCTGCGATGGGGGGGCTGTCGCTAGGCCGGGGGGGGGGCTGCCGCTAGGCCGGGGGAACCAGCGCTGGGCTCCGGAACCTAGCGCTGGGCTCCGGGGCCTTCACCTGGGCTGAGGGTCTAGCGCTGGGGAGCCGGGGGCTAGCGCCGGTTACCTGCTGCCTGGCGGTGGGCGTCTGGTCGGCGGCTGCGATGCGTCCGGTTGCCATGGAGACACAGCTGGCGGCGTCTCGGGAGCGCGCACGTCGGGCTGCAGCGAGCGACGGGGAAAGAGCCGGCGGCCATCTTGAGGAAACTTTTATAAGTTGCTGAAACGCTGGAACGGTAAGTACGAACCAGCTAGAAATGTCATTTACAGGGGTAATTAGTAATGTATGTTTAATGGGGGGGACTGGGCAAAAAAAAAATTTAACTGCTTCCTCGAGACATCTCCTTTAAGGCGCAAACAGGCTTGGTCACTAAGGGGTTAATTAGGCTAACTAGTTCAAGAGGTGTTCTTTTTTCTGCACAATTACACAGTGTTTCACGCATCTCCTGGGATATTTTGTGTGCATTTGCGCATTCTCATTGTCTTCTCTGGGGACTTTTGGTGCACAAACAAACTTATTGAAATCAACGTATTCTATTCTCTGCGTATTGTGCGTGCAAAATTTGTGTTTATTTTTATATTTATTTTTACTGTTATCATTGTTTTACTATTACTATTGTGATATTTTCTTTTCATATACAGTACTTTCTGTATCTGCTCTTTCTCTTCATTCCTTATAACTTCCCTGTGAACCTTCTCTTCTGCCAGAATTGGATTATCCTTATTTTTAAAGTTAATAGAGGTTTAGTTGAGTTTATTTTTGTTCTTGGGTAAAATAAACACAACTCTGTATTCTAAAACTTGCCGCAAAATATGGGACAGGTCTGGATTTAATGTACCCATTTGCTGCACTTGTGCACCATTACTCTTCCCCTTTTACAGAAGTAGAAGCAGATTGTGTTTGGGAATTTTGGATCAAAGACTTTTGGAGACTCCTGGGTGGTTGTTTTTTACATCATCCAGAGTATAAACAGAAAGAATACAAAGTATCTCTTTACTGATCTACTAATCTTGAACTACATCACATTTTACACCCCAGGCATATCCAGTGCTGCCTTCAATTCAGTATATGCAATTCAACAGAGCAATGTTTGACAGCGTACAATAGGGACACAATTAAATGACAGATTCATGTCTGCTTCAACTATAGTTCACATTTACCTTGAAGTTCAAAAACTGCCTACACTACCAATAAAGCAATGTAATGTAATGTAAGTGGGTTGAAGGAACTCTCTGCTCCTCCACCACAGACAAAATGGCAATGATTGGTTATTTGAGCACTCCATGCGCTGGAAAAGAATCAATGCCCAATTATCAGTAGTCCCAGCTGCTCTAACAGTAGAAAGAAACTTCATCCCCTCTGTCATCCAGGTGACGATGTCACCAACAGATGTGGCCCACGTAAGAAGAAAGAAGAGGCCTGATATAAGTGCTGGCTGATGCAATTTAGGATATTTAATGGAGTGGTTAGAGACTCAAGAAGTGGCGGAGGCCACCGAGACTAAATGTGATATATGCTGCATGTATGGATAGGACCCCCTCCTACAGCACTAAACAGGGGTCTCAGTGAATGTAGGGTAGTCTCCTCTAGGAAGGCCCTGAAGTAAGCTTCAGTGAATGGTCTGCACAGATGAAAACAGAAGTGGCCTGTATGGCTCAGAACAAAAAAGTGTGCCTGGTGAGAGGAACCAAAGGTGGCCTAAGCAAAGGAATATTCGTGATGTGACTGACCAGAGAGAAACAAAGACCCAATAAACGATGATCACGTGAGAGCGCAAGCAAGAAAGGAAGATCTGTGGAAGAGTTTGGGCCTGGCTGTTCAGTGTAAGCCATGGCAAGCATAGGAGTCTTAGGGACCTTTCTTATGGGTGGAATTACTCCGCCAATATGAACCACAATTACCAGCAATTCAGACCACCAGATTTGTGCTTGAAAAAGGAGCCTGCTCTGCTCTGAAACGCATTGCACTCCATTGGTTCTTTCCCTCTATTTTTGCTGCTTGTTTGTCTTCCTACCAATGAAATAGTTGATATTGAAATCACACATGACTCCTTCCTTTGGCTCATTAAGGACGTCCCTGGACGGAGAGGAGTCCCATATTCCTATAGGGCTCTTACACAAAGTAAGTTATACCTGTTATTGGATTTATATCATTCATATCATCCTAAGTGCATATAAGCGCGGGGTCCTTTTCTACTTTGTCTAATATACACTGCAAGGTACAGCTTAAACTGCACTGTGGACTTCTGCACCAAAATCCACAGGTCATACCATAAATTTTGATGCAGAATTGTAGTCACGTTCAAGCTATAGTTAATTCCGCATCAAAATTTGCATGTCACCCTTCAAATTTTGGTGTGGAATTTACTGCATGTTGCGAATGGTCCCTTACAAGGTTGGGTGAAGCTGAAAGCACTTTGCTGCGAGAGAGTCCTAAAGCCTCATCACTGAAGAGTTGAGGGAGCTCCAGTCGATGACCTGCTGTGTTGCTGAGAGTTTGAAGGCCTCATGATCATACAGAATGTGGCTGGATTCCGTGTAGGCTGAGAGATCGTGGCAGTGTAGCTAAGTTCCAATTATTGTTTTGCCAAACTCTAAAGACTGGATTGCTAAAGTTTAAAGACTGTATCTCTCAGGTGACAAGCTGGAGTGTACAGGACTGTTCAGGTGTGGGTGCTATGCCCACGTGTTCTTCAGATTAAGATGTTGGGGACTGTAATAGGACGTTGGGCAACATTCAAGGAGTGACGTAACTTCCAAGGAAGGCCCCCCCCCCCCCCCCACACACACACACCACCTTACAGTAATACAGTATATTGTCTCAAGGAAGAAGTGGGGATAAGGGCAGATATGCTAAAAGGCATTAAAGGAGTTATTAGACTTCTAGCTGTTTTGCTGCAGGACGAAGACAACTCCGTACATTGTGCAATTGGCCAGGTTTCTACTGCAGGCTCAGCTGAGTTGAAATGAACGGGACTCAGCCTGCAATATCAACCTGGGCCACTATGCAATGTATGAAGCTGTCTGCTTCCTGCAGAAACAATAGAAGTGGAACAACCCCTTTAACAGAAAGTTCAGGGGGCCATATGATTAGTCACTATAGCCCTCATAAAATTCGACTGCAGGGCATGAGTAAAAACTGTTTGTTAATCCAGCTAAAGTTATAACTTTAAGGATGCCCTGATAGTTTTGAAACAGCTCATAGCCTTTCTCCCCTTCCCCTATAGCCAGTTTTGGCCTTCCTGATCAAATCTAACATGTGCCTCTTAAAGTAGTAATAACTATGGAATGCTTTTACTTATGCAAGTGATTCTGAGATTGTTTTTTGTGACACATTGTACTTTATGATAGTGGTGGATTTTAATCCATGCGTTTTGCACTTTTTATTTAAAAAATTCTAAATTTACAGAAAATTTTGAAAATGTTTCCGCTTGTAAGGGCTTATTCAGATGACCATATATCGGCCGGGTATTCACGACGGCCGATATACGGTGTCCCTCTCTGCAGGGGGAGGAGGCTGGAAGAGCCAGGAGCAGTGCACTGAGCTCCCGCCCCCTCTCTACCCCTCCCTGCCCCCTCTCCACCCCCTCCCACCCTCTGCACTATTTGCAATGAGAGAAGGTGGGGCGGGGTGGAGCTAAGTTCTGAGACTTAGTTCCGCCTCCGCCCATTGCTAATAGTTCCGAGGGGTGGAGAGGGGGTGGAGAGGAGGCGGAAGCTCAGTGAACTACTCCTGGCTCTTCCAGCCTCCTCCCCCTGCAGAGAGGGATGCCATATATCGGCCGGCGTGAATACCCGGCCAATATACAGTCATTTGCAATGGGAGGAGGCGGAACTAAGTCTCAGAACTTAGCTCCACCCCGCCTTCTCTCATTGCAAATAGTGCAGAGGGGCAGGAGGGGGTGGAGAAAGGGCAGGGAGGGGTAGAGAGGGGGCAGGAGCTCAGAGCACTGCTCCTGGCTCTTCCAGCCTCCTCCCCCTGCAGAGAGAGATGCCATATATCGGCCGGCGTGAATACCCGGCCGAAATACAGTCGTCTGAATAGGCTCTAAGACGGATAATCATACCCTGCAGAATAGATAATAAACAACACTTACCATATGTGTGCTCTACTGTATGTTGGTACTATTTTTAAAGCATCCTTTTATTTATTTTGCATGACAGAAAGTGTGTAATTATAGCGTTGATTTTTCTAATTTTTATTTTTAAGGGAGCAAATCAGTTCTGAGGTGGCTTTCAGAATCCCCCATAAATGATCCCATTTTAAAAAGTGCACCCCTCAAAGTTTTCCAAAAGTTGTTTACAAAGTCTCTTAGCGCTATACGTGTTTTACGTATATTTTGCAGTGAATGAAAGCAAAGTGGAGAATAAATTCGAAAATTAAATTTTTCTTGCAGATTTGAATAATTTTTTCTGTTACATAACAGCAGTTGGCAGATAAAAAAAACCCTCAATATTTATTATCCTGAACCTGCATTTTTTTTTTAAATATCCCACTTGTGGCCACAAAGTGCAACATAACTCAAACACCGGCCTTAGAAATGAAGGCACAACTTATGGATTTTAGGGCTTCCCTTTTATTATGCCAATTTTTTAATAGACATATTTAGAGTACGGTAACATAATTATTTCTACTTTTCACTCTACAATAGTGTGTGGCTGCTTATTTTTTTGGCGGCATAAGCTGACGTTTTCATTGGCCGTAGTCTGTAACATGAAATGAAGAGGATAAAAAGCTAGGACTGCAACACAGAATAGAAGAGCGATGTGATGGTGATGAACAAGGAAAGTCTGTATGTAGATCCAGCTAGGCAGCTAGTGACGCGTTTTGAGGCTCCAACCCTCTTTCTCCAACAACTGGACCAACAGTCTATATTGGCAAAAAGGAATAAAGGTGGTAAAACAGAGGAACAGGAAAAAGGAAAATCAACATAACGTGTGTAACATGACTCATACACCGGCGTCAGAAATGAAGGAGCACCCTGTGGATTTTGGGGCCTCCCTTTTATTGGGTCAATGTTTCATCACTGTATTCACAGAATCATAACTTTTTTTCCCATCTGTGACTCTGTGTAGTGGCTTATTATTTGTGGGATAAACTGACATTTATATTGGTACCATTTTGGGTGCAGATAGGTTTTACTGCGTTTTTAGGAGATGTGCTTTTTAAAACAGTTGCAATTTTGGCATTGTTTTTTTTAATCCGTCTACCAAATTTATATATATTTTTGCACAAAACATTTCATATAAGTTTTTTTCTTGCCTCGCTATATTCAGAGACACATACTTTTTTATCTCTCCATTTGTGGAGCTACTCGACGGATTATTTCTTGCGGAATGAGTTGACAAGTTCATTGATAAAATTTTAAGGTATATGTGACTTTCTGATCAATTTTTATTGCGTGTTTTGGGAGCTGAGGTGTCCAAACATTGCAGTTTTGACATTGGCTTTTTTTCACATGCTGTTGATCATACAGTATAAATGATTTGTTACCCTTATTCTTTGGGTCATTAACATTATAATTCCAGCGATACTAAATTTGTATTGTTTTTTTTTTTAGATTTTATTGCTTTGGGACAATAATAAATAATTTTTTATAGAAAAAAATTGCTTTTCCATTGTCATATTCAGCGAGTTGTATGAGGGCTTTATTTTTGTGGGATGAGTTGATGTTTTTATTTGTATCATTTTGGGGTGCATACGACTTTCTTACCGCTTCTTATTTAATTTTTTGTGAGGCAGGATGATCAAAATAATTCCTACCCTACTGCAGAAAACACACATGCTACTATGCGTTAAGTTACTGATAGTCAGAAACTGGAAATCTACCAAATCCCCTACACCAAACAATCTCACTAAAATGCTATCAGAACACAACACACTCGAAAAAATCTTTGCAACAAAACAAAACAGAATGGCCAAATTTAAAGAAACATGGCAACCCTGGATTGAAGCAATCCAAAAAACCACAATTCCTTGGGAGCCGCATTAACGATAAACCGGGTATAGGGATCTGAGAAGCCTCCCCCCCCCCTCCCCTAGGGGCGCTCTATTGATCAAAAGTACAGATTGATTGGAAGTAGAATGCACTCAAACTCCTCCTCTCCCCCTCTCTTCCCTTGTTCCAAGTCCCCCCCCCCCCCCAAACCTTTCTTCCCCACCCTCCTGTTAGCTAAAAACAATTGTGAAACAGTGGTAATTATAGTTAAGATGCAATGCGATGTAACTCTGTATGAAAAACATGTATGATGAAAAACTGTTAGAATGTATTAACCTGATTTCGCAATCAATAAAAAAAACTATTGAAACTAAAAATAAGTAATTTTGTCAGTATTTTTTTTTTAACAGTGTTTGCCATGCCGGATAAATATTACAATAATTTTATAGTATTGATCATTCATTACAGTTGCATCAATAACAAATTTTTGGGTGTCTTTTTAGTTAGCGTTTTTCCAAAAACAAAATAGCGTTTTCTTGGAAAAAGGGCCATTTTCATTTTTTTTTTCAGGGGGAGGAGTTAACATGTGAAAACATTTCATTATTCCTTATTTATTAGCCTTTTTGTTCGTCCCACAAAGGGACTTGGAGATGCCATTCTTTGATTGCTTAGATAATACACTGCATTATTTATGTAGTGCAGGGTATTATCTGCTCTGTCAGAGTACAACCTTTTACTGTCAGTGATGACACTGACCCTCACAAGCCACTGTGCATGGCAAAGCCAGAGGTCATAATTCGACTTCCGGTTGTCATGGCAACCATTGGCATCCTGTGATCGGATCAAGGAAGTACCGATGGGATGAAGGAAAGAGCGCTCTTCCTCTCCAAACCCTCTAGGAGCAGCAGTCTGCATTGACAATGGCATATAAAGGGTTATATCATGGGGATAGAAGCTAAGCTTCATCCCAGTGATTGCAGCGGGACAGTGGCTATAAGTTACAGTTGCAATCTCACACTGATGACTGGGGGTTCAGCTTTTGAGCCTGCTGGTAATCATACATGTAAGGTGGGAACTACAGGCCTGCTATGCCGTACATGTATGGCCTGTGTCTGGAAGGGGTTAATGCCCGGAACATTTTCAGGCTTACACTAGATGATGCAGTTGTATTTCTCCCTTAAAGTCTATGTAAAGGTCATCATCCACATTAGGCTTTAGTCATCTGAACCCGCCAATAACAGCAGCGCTGGACAACTCTCTAATGTATATTGGGGCGGCTCAATTTTTCCTCTTCAGTAATGTTAGGGGGGAAAAAAGGTGGGGGCGTTGAATTTTAACACCCATCCCTTTTGTTCCTTGGGAGATAAGCCGGCACCAGAAGTTGTCTTGGCTGCAGCTTATCTCCCTAAACAGACAAACATTCAGCCAAGCAGAATGTTTATGAATATGGAAAAGCCAGTGGAAACAAGTGCAGGACGACGATCCTTCATCCTACAGTTGTTGAAGGTGTATGGCCACCTTAAGACACATACAGGGGGGGGGGGGGGGGGGGGGGATGATTAATCAGAACAAATTGTGCTTTAAACTGTAAAGTGAGTTTTCTTGTAAACTTATTTTTAGATCATAGAATATTTACCCGAGTCAGTACAAGTCGTCCAATGTACATTTCACAGAGAATGTTTCCATTCTGTAGCATGTTTTCATACTTGAAGCTGTTGGAGACCATAAAGCACTGGCATGTTCTTCTAAGTCATACGACCCCCTGATGGGTGATGAACACAATCAGCCAGCTGTACCTACTCTAGTACAAATCATGAACATATGGAACTACTGGTCACATCTGCAGAGCATTACTAGTACTACGGAACGGCTCGCTCTACCCATTTCCACTCTTGCGTGGTTTATCTATTTTAATGCACGTCAGCAGATGATAAAATATTTCCAGAATATCAGGGGCAGTAAGCACCGACGAAAAGTAGTTATCATTAGGTATGAATGTATATATCTTATATGCAGCAAGTCACATGATAGCCACCAACTATCATTCCGAATTATGCAAACAATTAAGGGGGCAGTTAAAGGGGTTGTCTGAGTGCACGGCTATATTTTAACCCTTTAACGCTCCAAGGTGTACATTTAAATCATTGAAGTTTGGGCTTTGTTCGAAGAGGGATCAGGGGTCGATTCCGCTCTATACAATGCGAGTGCCAGATGTTTCTTAGAGCGACACCAGCCCACAACAGCTCCGATCAGCACTGTCGCTAATTGCAGTTGTTCACTCTTTAAATGCCTTGATCGGAGTTCGGGGGTCCTGAATGGCCCCCCATGATTAGATTGTTGGGTGATATTTGGTTGCTATGGCAGCTGGGGGCCTTTGGAAAGCCCCCAAGGCTGCCACTGCAGATTTCCTATCAAAGCTGTGGTGTTGCTTGATAGATTGCCTGTCAGTCAGACTGTGCTATAATGTAATACTATAGTATTGCATCATACTGCATGAGTGATCAAACCATCACAAGTTCAAGTCACCTCTGGGGACTAAAACAAAATGTAAATATTAGTTTAAAAACTTTTATTAATTATGAAAAAAATATAAGATATTAAAAGTTCAACCCCCCCCCCCCCCTTCCTTTTATATTTGGTATCTCTGCGTCCATAAAAGTCTGATCTATCAAACTAATACATTATTAATAGGGATGAGCGAGTATACTCGCTAAGGCACTACTCGCTCGAGTAATGTGCCTTAGCCGAGTATCTCCCCGCTCGTCCCGAAAGATTCGGGTGCCGCCGCGGGGCGGGGAGCTGCAGGGGAGAGCAGGGAGGAACAGAGGGGAGATCTCTCTCTCCCTCTCTCCCGCCCGCTCTCCCCCGCTCCCCGCCGCAACTCACCTGTCAGCCGCGGCGGCCCCCGAACCTTTAGGGACAGGCAGGGAGATACTCGGCTAAGGCACATTACTTGAGCGAGTAGTGCCTTAGCGAGTATACTCGCTCATCCCTAATTATTAACCTTGCATAGTGAGCATCGTCAGAAAAAAAAGCCAGAATTGCCCTTTTTTTGTGTCATCCTGTCTACAAAAAATATGCACTCCACTTAGAATTTTTAAATGTTTTTCAGTACAATATATGGTACACTAAAAAGTACCATTGAAAAATACAACTTGTCCCGCTAAAAAATCAAGCCCTCAGACATTTCCGTTGATGGATAAGTAACTAGACATGTTGGGCACAGATGCCCAGTAGGTAGTCCCAGCGATAATTGTTCCAGTGCTTTTACACAAGAATGAGCATCACTGATGAATGGAGGCGGAGCAGCGGGAGAACGTTACTGCCTGACTGCCTTTATTCACAGTAAACAGACAGTTGTTCATAGATGTACAACTGCCTGTTTACACGGACCGATCCTTCGTTCAGTTTTTATGTCTGCAGAAACTCTAAATTTTGCATTTGTAGTTCAGTCGTGCATTTAGACGGAAAGATAATTGTTGAGACTCTCCCTGATCATGGGAATCTGAAGGATTTCTCATCTCATATAAAGGCGCCCTAAATGATTGCTTCATCTGTATATACTGTCATATGGTGCTGAAATAATACCAATATACAATTACCAAGAATCAGGTATATATACATTTCACAGGTGCCAGACCCTCTGCGATAGTGACGGACAGCTGATGTGCCCTGTGCGCAGCTTGCATACCCCGAGAGGCCGTTAATGTTCTGCTACTTCTGTATGCAAAATAGTTATTTATTAGAAGAATAAGCAGAAAATCTCCTCAGATGAAGCATTACTCATGCACACGCTTTGTCAAATTAGGCTGATAAAAATGCAGATTGCTGTTTATTCATTCACTGGCTGTTGTTTTTCTCTTGGTTACACTGTAGACAGGACCACAACATCCTGAAACTATAGCCGAGCCGCATTACATAAAACACAAGATAGCGGCCGCTGGAGATACATTACGGAAATAGGAATGAATTAAATCATTTATTATTATTAGGACAGCACAGGTTCCTCCACATTGAGGGCTCAGTCACACGGGCGCATCGGCGCCCGTGTTTCTGCAGGTAGCAGACGGCCGTACCTGAAGACGGACGTCTCTCACTGCAGCGCCGGAGGAAAGAACATGTGACCGGCTTCATTGCCGGTCATGTGTTCTTTCATCAGCGCTGCAGAGAGACGTCCGTCTTCAGGTACGGCCGTCTTCTAACTGTCAGTCACACGGACGCATCGGCGCCGGTGTAGGGGTGCTGATGCGCCCGTGTGACTGAGCCCAAAGGCTCTTTCACATGAGCGTATGCATTTTTACTTTCTCTCATCTGTGCTGTAAATTCACATGGATGGACGATTTTCCGTGATCATGGCCAGAAATAATTAAGGTTTTCTCGACCATTTGCACAACCGTGAGTGACGTAAAAAATACGTCATACCCTGGAAAACCCTTGCTCAGCATAAAACCTCAGGATGCTTTTCAATGCCTACATAGAGGCACTTGTAAGCTGTTCACAGCATTGGACGCTGCTAAACTGTCTCCCCCTCCCTTTTTTTCCACAGCTCCCATAGGAGTCTATGGGAGCTGCCGCCGTACATCGGGCAAAAGATAGAACCAGAACTATCTTTTTAGCCACAGTGTAAGTGTTGGAGCGTATTTCCATCACGTATGTTCCTTTTTTTACAGATGAATGTTTTTACGCGCTGTAAATCAGTAGAATCATAGAATGGTAGAGCTGGAAGGGACCTCCAGTGTCACCAGGTCCAACCCCCTGCTCAGTACAGGATTCACTAAATCATCCTTCACAGATATATGTCCAGCCTTTGTTTGAACACTTTCGTTGAGGAAGAACTCACCACCTCCAGTGGTAACCTGTTCCACTCATTTATCACCCCCACTGTCAAAAAGTTTTTGCCCGTGTAAACAAACTGCATTGGAAACCAATGCCTCGGATGGTCATATATATCAGTCGGGTATAAAAACATGGTGTATATAAGCTCGTGTGAATAAAGCCTTAGGGGATACTTCATACAGATATAGCAAATGTTACCTTGACAATGAACAGGTTATAACTGCAAAGCTATAAATCAAGTTGTCACAATGTGCCAGTTGTTAACAATTGCTACATCTGTAGATACCCTAATAAGGGTGGCTTTACATGGCCGTATTTGCGAGAATAGGTTCGTTCCCACAAGCGTGTTTTGCGCATGCATTTAGCACGTGCGGAAAAATGTAGCACCTGCTCTGTCTTTCTGCATATTGCACAGCAAAAGCCCCCTTTGAAGCCTATGGGAGGTAAGCAAATACGCAAAGGGATCCGTAAAACACTGCACAAAACCGTGAAAAAAAGGAACCCATCTGAACCTCATTAGGCTAATAGCCATTTAATCCATGAATGGGGTCTGTCACAAGCGTGTGAACTGGTCCTGAGTTCGCCAAAAGTAGAGTACTGAACACAGACACACAAACAAATGTTCCCTTATCGAACCTCATTCATGCGGAAATACATTGTGCTGCAGCGAGTGTTTTTGCGCATACACTCATCTGAAGCCACCCTAAGAGCTCTTTCACATGACCGTATGTGTTTTTACGGTCACCCGTATGCTCCGTAAATGAAGAATAGCCATGATCAAATACTGTTCTTTAGGTGCATATTTTCTGACGTTCACACAGGGGCGGCTGCTGCGTATTGGCAAAAAAAATATGCTGCATCACGGAAACCCCTTAATCGGCAGAAATCCTCAGAATGACTGCTAATTCCTAAATATAGCCAGCTGTCTTCTTTTCCCAGCGTTGAACGCAGCTAAACTCCTCCCCTCTCCCTTTTTTTCTGCTTCCATAGAAGCCTATGGGGGCTTCCTGCATATCTCGGCCAAAGATAGGGCAAGACCTATCTTTTGAAACAGTATATAAAATCGTCAGCCGAAAATAGTTGCCGATGTCCTAATTTCCCAGCGCAATTTTTTTACGGAGCCAAAAATCGCTCATCTGAATGAATACATTGGAATCCAGTGCTTCAGATGGTTGCCATTTTTGCCCGTTTTTTGGATGGTCGTGTGAATAAGGCCTACGGCTGAACTTTTATTGTCTAACGTTCCTGCAGTCTTTAATAATGTAAGGGTTAATACAAACATCCCTAGTAATCTACAGTAGATAAGGAGTTAAACCAACCTTCCAGTTTTGGACAATTAAAAATGGCTGAACTGCTTTTCTGACTACCTGATGCATGCTGTGAATTAGTATGCATCATTAGTCTAAGGGCTTAAACAGATGACCGTGATTTTTTCCCATCTTACGGGCATGAAAATCACGCCCGCAAAACACGATGAAGCAAAACCATTGATTACTACACAGAAGAAGTGATAGTGATGGGAAGAGGCAGAGGGTCAGGTGGGAGCACCTGGTTTCGTCCAAGTCACTCTTAGGGCTCTTTTACATGGCCGTAGGCATTTTTACGTGCACCTGCCGGTGCCGTAAAATGTGTGAAAGCTAATGTTTGTGCGCCCATTCAGATGGCCCAGGCCCGGCGCATATACACCAAGGCCGCAATGCCGTTCGGCAGGGGGAGGCAGCTTAGCTCTGCTAAGCTGTCTCCCCCTTCCCTCCCCATCGCCAGCTCACCTCCTCTCTCCTCCCCTTCGGCTGTTTGCAATGGAAAGGAGCAAGACGGGGCGGAGCTAAGCTTCTGCCCCTTCTCCACACCTTGTCCGCAGCCAGCGGAGCCCCCTTACATTGAAAACAGCCGGAGGGGAGAAGAGAAGGGGGAGGGAGTTTAGCAGTCATGCTGCTAAACTCCCTCCCACCTCCTTTCTCCGGCGGCTGTAATTGGCTCCCATAGGAGTCTATGCAGCGGCCGATGTATTTCTGACAGAAAGATAGTCCCAGGACTATCTTTGCTGCCCGGCGTAAAAGCACTCTGCACTATATTGGCCGTCTGGGCTCTTTTACGCTGCGGGAATACACCTGTGTGATCTAATGCATTGGAATCCAATGCATCAGATGGTACTGTATATCGGCCGCGGTTTTCACGGTCGTGTGAATAAGCCCTTATGGGCAAAGATGGTATTTAATGACGTAATTTGATTTCTTAATCTACGGTGACATTGCCCCCAGGACAGATTTTATGGGCTCCTCAGTGTTGTCTGCAAATCACATTAACATTGCAGGATTACTGACCACAATGTTTCTCTATTCTCATAGAGGAACCTTTGATTTCGAGTGCGGTGATGTTACAGATTACACCATAATGCAATGGAGACCTAGCCGAAAAACAATCATTTTGAGAAGAGCCTGTGCTTGATAAACAATACCATTAATCTGCACTGTACAGATGTGAAATTTGTGATCTCATCTGCTCCTGGCTTTCTACATCAACAGTCGTAACTGAATCCAGACAAAGAGCAGATTACTCAAGGAACTGTTATTTATTCTCACAGAGCCACTTAAAGGGGTTATCCAGGAAGCGACCGTCCCGATACACTGGTTGGAGCAGAAACATTGCGAGGAACCCGGTGTAGTGGCCGGCACTTATAATTGCAGGTGCAGCTTACACTGATTTTTATGAGAACTGTGCTTGCAATTACAAGCGCCGGCCACTACACAGGGGTTGGAGCAGTGCTTCCACTCCGACCTCTGCTGTATCCCGATCCCGCTGCCTAGATTACCCCTTTAACTCCCCATAATAAATGCATTTTACAACTTGGTACAGGTTCAGCTGTGTTCACACCAGTGTTAAGGGCTCCGTTTAGGTTTGCATCTTTCTGCTCCATTATGGAAGCTTCCAGCACAGATATGAAGAGAGTCTTATTGGGATTAGTAAGTTTTCAAGTGTTATTAGTTTTTATCAACATTCTGCTATTTTATCCCATAATATGTTGAGAAAATTTAGTGACCTTTTGCTTTACTTTTATTTTTACTGTCATTTCATATTATGTCCTCTATTCAAATTCAAAGCCAGTTTCAAAATTCTACTCATTGCCCTTGGACGCAGACAACAGTTTATTTCCATCAGACATGTGGTCTAATAAAGGGGAAACGGGACTGGTTATTTGTATAGCGCTAACTTATTCTGCAGCGCTTTCAGGTAATTTATTATGCATCAGTTATTATAATCAATCAAGACATGCATAAATTATTACCCCCCACCAAGCTGGGTACTCATTTTACCAACCTCAGAAGGACCTTGAGGGTGAAGTCACACGAACGTATATCGGCTCGGTTTTCACGCCGAGCCGATATACGTTGTCCTCGTGTGCAGGGGGGGGGGATGGAAGAGCCAGGAGCAGGAACTGAGCTCCCGCCCCCCTCTCCGCCTCCTCTCTGCCCCCTGCACTATTTGTAATGGGAAGAGGCGGGGTGGGGGCAGGGCTAAGTTCCTAGAATTAGCCCCGCCCCACCTTTCCCCATTGCAAATAGTGCAGAGGGGCGGAGAGGAGGCAGAGAGGGGGGCGGGAGCTCAGTTCCTGCACTTGGCTCTTCCATCCTCCCCCCCTGCACACGAGGACAACGTATATCGGCTCGGCGTAAAAACCGAGCCGATATACGTTCGTGTGACTTCATCCTGACTCAGCAACCTGAACTACACAGGGACTGAACCTGCAACCTTCAGGTTGGTAGCGAGAGCTTAGGACTGCATACTGCTGCCTTTACACTCTGCGCCATAGCTTATCTCTATCTGTATAACTACAGTATACATAGTGAACAAATGAACCTATACAAAATCAATGATAACTGCATGAATGCATAATTATTTAATCAATCAATCAAGACATGCATAAATTACTAAATTAATGAGTCAAGTAATTCAAGATATGACTTTATTAATGAATTAATGAATCAGTCAATCAAATAATCTCTCAGTCGGGGTATATATTAGTGAATGAATGATGGAATGAATGAAGAAAGCAACCTGAATAATAAAAAAATGAATATATTAAATAATTAATTAATACCTGAATGAATCAAGACATATTGAAGTGAATGACTGATTAAATGAATCAGTCAATTAGGAAAAACATAGGCATATGTAAAAGAATGAATTAATCACTAAATTAATAGACATATATAAGTGAATGAATGAGTGAATAACTGAATTAATGATGGAAAGTATGAATGAATGACTCAACCAACCTACTAATAAAAAGCATGCAATATGTGAACAAACATCTACATTAATCAATCAACCTCAATCAGGAAATGCATATGTGAGTAAATTAATGAATGAATCAAGATATACAGATAAATGAATGATGAAATTGTTGAATTAATGAATCAAACAACCAATAAATCAAATACATGAATGAATTAGCGAATGAATCAATGAAGGAAAGCATACATAAATCTGCTGTATTAAGCAAGGAATAAACAAATTAATCTATCATACAATTAATCATGCATGCCTATTTGAATTAATAAATGAATTCATAAATCACTTCATCACAGAAATATATGAATGACAGAATGGAATCAATGAATTCATCAATAATATAATGTAAAATAGTGTTCTTTGTGGTACTCTGCTCGCTGTTTCCTCATACAGACTAGCAATCAGGAATCTCATAAATAAATGGGAGATTATGTAAAATCATTCTATACTCCGCACTAATGAGCCAAGTTGAAGGCAGCTGATGTACTTCTTACAGATTTTTTGGCAGCACTTTGTGAAGTGTATGATAATGCTAGGACTCCCCTGGGTATTGCAGAACATAAATGGAAGGACCTCGTCATATAATTTCCCATTTTCACAGGCTAATTATAACTGCTGTTTCCTTCCACTTCTGAGAGCTCACGGTTTCTCGTTTCTCAGTTGACAGGGCATTCAGAAATATGTCATCTTTTTGTGCCAAAGTGTATGGACTCCTAATAATCTCAACTGCTTTAGCGTTAGTTAACTAGAGTTGCCAAGTATGACAGCCTTGATCTTTACCCTTCAATCACTCACTGAGGTGTAATCTTTGTTGCAGGAAACGCCTCAGATGGCAATTGAAATGATATTCTCTGATTTATGGTAACCGTACTTACAGCAACAGGCAGGCACAGACCAGATTGATGACCAGGTGAAGGTTGGAATCAAAGTTGAACCAGGGAGCAGACAATAAATGAAGTCATAAACATAGGCAAAGGTACAGATCAGAAGTTAGCAGCCAAGATATCACAACCAGTGAAAAGTATCCATGTTTGATTTTTAAAATGTATTTTAATTTTTTTTAACATAACTTAGATCCGGATGTTTGACTATAATCCTAGAGTTATGTATGTGCAGGCCACACCTACAATGTCATCCACAAATGTTGTCGACACATCAAACCATGACATGATGATGTCCAAAATGGACCAACATGTACACATATAGCAACACCAAAGCAAGGGATACACCAGAAATAGGAATGGGATAGGTATCATTAACCAATTGGTGCGGCAGATCTTGCCTACAAGCAGGGTGATCGTCCCGATAGAGATAGCTTCACATATTTTACCTAAGGAACCTAGACTGTCCCTTAAAGGAAGCTACGAAAGGACAAACAGCAGATGAAAAAGCCAACAAGGCTAGGCAAAGGTACCAACCACCATGAAACAGAGGGAGCAAACAAGACTAGATTTAGGCGTCCACGCACCAACAGACGGGTCTTGGACATCAACGGATCTTGGTCATCAACAGGACTTGGACATCGCCATTCGGCACAAACAGGACAGGATTTAAACCAAACATAGAAATACCAGATAAACAGACAACATCCAAAAACATACATGCACACAGCAGAATAACGGGTACCCATGTGAGGACTCAATGAATACACATCCATTACAGCCAATTGACTGTCTCAGAGAACACCTCCCTATCAACCAATCAGTCAGTTGAAGCAGGGAAGAGAAGGAGGCAGCTTTAAACACAGGAGGATTCCCAAATGAGGACACCCAAGTGAACCTCTGCAATGACTGGAGGCCCACAGGAATTTCTGACAAACACCCGAAGGATCTTCTGCAGTGCCAGAAAAAGGCATTCAACAGTGCCCAATGTGTGGTGATATGGGCCAGGCTGATGCAGAGATGCCAACCCGGTTCCATTTCCTAATTATTACTGGTACGCCGCAAAACCTAAATTATAGGAGACAATATGATTTATACTATCGCAGAGAAATGTACAGTAACATATAAAACACTACTTGTGCACAGGCTCATTGGTGAGGAGTGCTGAGTTTCACTTCAATCAATGGAAATCCCTGGAATTGGGTTTTTAAACCCTTTGAAACACTTTAGTCAATGAAGCAACCTAAGAGAAAATATGTGCAAATTCACAAAAGTAATCTGCTCACCTGAATACCGTAGGTCAGCCAATGTTCTGTGCACAAAGAAGATCCTGAGTTTGCATGGATCCACACAAAGTTGGAAATAAAGCAAACGCCAGCATCAAAGGACCACTTAAAAAATATACTTCTTTATTTCCAAATCTTTAACATCTGAAAACCACTGAGATATCACCTACATGCTCAGACGTCAATCCGTAGTCATGCCATGATTAGGCCCTGACAACCGGAACATGTTGGCGATATCTCAGTGGTTGTAGCAAGTCTTTGAGATGGTAAACATTTTGGAAATAAAGACGCATATTTTTTAAGCGGTGCACTTGATGCTGGAGTTTACTTTATTTCCTACAACAGAAAAAAGGATACCGGTAAATGGGTGGAAAAAGATATCAAATAGATTCCCAGATTGCTAGATATGAGATACAAGAGAAACAGACAGAAACTAATTATACTACAGGAAAGACACAGCATATCCATCACTACTCATACAATATAGCTGCTTGGTGGATAACAGTGTTAGGCCTTAGTCAGACGGGCGTTTTTAGCCGCGATTTGCGCATGCGCATGCATCCGGCGATTTTTTAAAACCATTGCTTTGCAATGGTATCGGACACATGAGCGCTTTTTATGCGCTCGTCCGATAATTTATAGAACAAAAAATCTGTATATGCGCCGACCCCATTGAGAACATATAGAAGACAAATCATTCTTCTCTGCCACAGCTGTAACAGCTGTGGCAGAGAAGAACGATGTTTGCCCATTGAATTCAATGGAGCGGCAATACAGCCGCTCCATTGAAAGCAATGGGCTGCCGGCGTGCGCGGGGTGAATTGTCAGGAAGGGCTTAAATATATAAGCCCTTCCCTGCAATTCATCCTAAAATGTGTTAAAATAAAAAAAAATTGTATACTCACCTTTCCGCTGCAGCCGGAGTCCAGCCGCGGCCGCTGTCAGTTCTCCTGAACTGCTTCTTGGCACTATTCAGCCGGCGGGGCTTTAAAATCCCCGCCTGCTGAATGATCTGCCTCTGATTGGTCACAGCCCTGACCAATCAGAGGCTGAAAACACTCACACACACATTCAGGAATTCATGAATGGGTGAGTGACTGCTGCCTCTCAGCGCTGAGCCAATCAGGGGCAGGTCTGACTCACATCCATTCATGAATGGGTGTGAGTGAGGCATGCCTCTGATTGGCTCAGCGCTGAGCCAATCAGGGGGCAGATCTGACTCATACCCCCTTCACACCCACTGCAGGACGGCCGCACGGAGCTCCGGCTGCCGGCAGAAGGTGAGTATACAATTTTTTTTTATTTTAACACATTTTAGGATGGATTGCAGGTAAGGGCTTATATATTTAAGCCCTTACCGACAATTCATCCCGGGCTCGCCCGCAGCGCATTGCTTTCAATGGAGACGGCTGTATTGCCGTCTCCATTGAATGCAATGCGCTGGACAGCTCCGGCCCGTTTCTAATGAAACGCGGCTAGGAGCAGATTTTCGGGCGATTTGCGGGCGACTTGCGCGCACCGGTCACGCGATTTGCGGATGCGCATCCGTCATGCGATCCGCAAATCGCGCGAAAAAACGCCCGTCTGACTAAGGCCTTAGGGTGCGTTCACACGAGCGCATAAACGGCGCGTTTTTGCGCCCAATCGTATAAACGTGACCATCTGAGGCATTGGTTTCCAATGTATTCGTTCGCATGGGCGATTTTACGGCGCGTAAAAACGGCAACCCGAAAAAAAAAACAGAACATATGTCAACATAGGTCGGTAAAATGAGAACCCAGCTTGGTGGGGGGTAATAAATAATAATTACCTGAAAGCGCTACGTAATAAGTTGGCGCTATACAAATACCAAGATTTATTTATTTTGCTGTCAGAGGAGAAGTCAGCACATTATTTAAGAGGAGTTTGTGATGCAACCATTATGCGGTACCATGTTACTGATCACAAGATGTCACAGTCCAGCTGTTCCTAATGCAGCGTATACTTAATGGTATTTAATGGAGATTACATTGTAGGTTTCTTGTACAAGCTGTATGCGTGTCATTGAAAGGATGATATATATTCACACATCATCATTCAGCTTTTGATTTCCTCTACTGTGACTAAGTATTTCAGGTTATGTTGACATGTGTTAAGTAATTTAATTGTAACTTGTATATGCAGAATGTGAGCGAGTCTGTAGTACAGATCCTCCATGTTCTCCCCATGGTAATCAGCTTAACTTGCATATTTTCTTAGACAACTAAAACATAACAATAAATTAATGAGCATCCCAGTGCATTTCCAGCCTCACACGCTACAAAAGGCAACTAAATATTTAGTCTGTAATCACATCTGTTTCAATGCAGAATCTGTCCCATTTGATAGAAATGATGGAAACTGCAGCAGAACCCAACAGGCCCCATTTTAGGTCAATGTGACTCGTCAGGTGCCATTGGTATCCATTGGGATTGGTTGTCATACAGAACACAACATAGATGTGATCAGAGCTTAATATAAATGAAGATTATGATAATAAAATCAATAATCCCTATAATATAACAATTTTGGAAACTACTATGCATTATTGTTTTTTTTTGGACTGGATAAAGTTTAAGTATTGTAGACGCTTCTAAGATACCGTCAATTGCCATTTCAAATTGACAAGTTTACTACGGGTTTTATCATAGGGCTACATACAGCCAGTTGGTCTTTGCCTTGTGTCGTGGATATGGTAGTCAGTAGAACAACATGTGCATCAATGTAGTGGAACTGGATGAACATCCCAAAGCACAAAATAATGCACTCAGCATCACGTAATAGCAGCTCCACAATACACAGCTGGTGACATCCAGTGTAGTGCATGGGCAGATTTAGATGCACCAGTATCAATAATGAAGAAGATTGGATGAGACAGGTTTGCAGTCAAGCTGTCCATTGTGAAGACTACTCCTTACACCACATAATTCTTGTTAACGCTTGCACTTGTATCGCTCCTGAGCTACTTAGCATGACAAATAGCACAGGGCGTTGTTCAGTGATGAATCAAAATTCTGTCTCAGCAATGACCACCGAGCTAGGCTCTGGAGGCAATGTGGCTGATCCTTCCACAATTTTGGAGCACCACACAGCTTGTCAACGTGGAGTCATGGGGTGCTATCAGTATCAACAGCCGATAACCTCTAGTACACATCAGGGACACAGTGACGTCACGCTGTTACCATATATTCAGGATGTACCCAATGCCATTTTCCAGTAGAATAATTTATGACACCACACTGCGAATATCAGCAGGTATGCTTTACAGGTCAACACCAGTTTGTTGGGGCTTAGCCTGTAGCTGATCAGCTGTGCTTATATATATCTGTTTATAAGTGCCACACCTTATCTGTACAAGAACGTTCTTTGGATGTGAAACTACACTTTGCGTATCTACTCAAAACTTTATGTATCCTGGTACTTGGTGGTGCCCATTTTATGCCCAATGTGCAGATGCTCAAACATCCCTTTGCCACCACAATATGATTATTTAAATTTGCTTAATGTACTATTATCTCTTTTTGCAGTCATTTGATTGCGCTCTTTTTCTCAGGTGACTTGATGTGCCTCTCATATTGCTATAATGAGCAAGTATTAAGGCTTTATTGCGCTGCCCACCTGTTTTATGACACCTCAGAGCAGTCACAACATATTCATTCCCATTTAAAAATAAATGATTTGCCAATTACCTCTCAGGTTAATGTTTATTTCAGATGTTCTAGAGCTACTAATGCACTTGACAAGTAGACCACTCATTCATTCCATTCCATTACATTCACCCCACTTGTTTTTTAGTTATTAACTCTTTAGTAACTGCCAAAGTGCATTCCTACTGCAGTCAAGAAAGGGACTTATTTCTGTATGTACTGTACACCCTTTTATAATGCATTGCTATCCTGTGCCAGGAGTGGATACTGCCTAATTAAATCTAGGTTCCTTTAAATAGGATAGGAAAAACCTTAAGGGGTTTCAGAGGAAGAGGCCTCCCTCTGTCATCCATCACCCTCCTATGCAATCACTGAGTGTTGATAGATTGCCATGGCCTCATGGTCTGCTATGCATAGAGGTCTAGTGTTATGTCTAGAAGCAGGGTCAAAAAGGTTGCTTATGAGTGTAAAACTGACAGGCATAATAAACTGCACTGCAAACGTATATAAGTATTGCAGTATATTATATAAGCACTCATTGTCACATCTACATGTCACCTCATGGAACTAAAAATGTTGCAAAAAATTGAATAAAGTCTTACAAAGAGCAAGTAAAAGAATGACATTTTTCCTTACAAAATGAAAAATGACTAAATAAATAAAAATACACATAATAGGTATCAACGCATGCACAATCACCTGTACTATACACCTATCATGTAATTTATTCTGCACAGTGGACATGATAAAAAAATAGAAAAAAAATTGAGACTTCCTGTTTTAGTTCATCCACCATCCAAAAACAGAACAAAAAGCAATAAAAAAAACTTGTATATACTCAAAAATGGTACCAGTGAAACTAAAATTTGTCTTGTAAAGAACAAGCCCTTCTGTATCTCCATCAGGAGAAAAATAAAACTGTATGGGTCTCGGAATGTGGCAACACAAGATAAAATAGGTTATTTTTATTGTGAGAGTAGTAAAATATTAAAACTAAAACTATACAAGTTTGGCATCACCATAATCGTATTGACCTAGAGAATAAAAGTATAACGTTATTTATACCACATGGTGAACATCATAAAAACTAAACTCAAAGCACAATGGCAGAACTTATGGTTTTTTTTCCTATCTCCCCCCTCAAAAATGTATAAATGCTACATAATGCATATATGTACTCCAAAATGCTACAACTAAAAAAAATACTTCCTTATCATTAGAGCCCAAAATAGACCTGTCACTGAGTAGTTAATATACAATGTTGCAATTCACCTACATACTATACTTACTTGCTTCCTCTTCTTCAGTAATGTTTACCATTGAAATACCTCTTCCTTTTTTTCGTATATCATTTTAGTGCTTAGCAACTAATCACAATCATGACTAGGCTGGTCTTCCAAATCCAGTTGAACCAGGGTTGAAGCTCATACTTACTTGCTGACTGCATAGGTTATAATGAGATACACATTTTTGAAACAGCCTACTTTAGAAAGGCCATCTTTAGAATAATTTTGTGCACATCAAAGAGTAGATTGCTAAGTGATGAGTGAAGATCACAAAAGAAAAGAACATGTAACAAATTAGTTTGGTTGGCCATGAAATAGGAAAAAAAAACCTCTTTGAAAACTGCAATTTCATTTTCAATTTTCTGTGAATCAGCATCCAGTCTATAATTTTAGTTATCAGCTTCTTAGAGTATCTTGCATTTGATAGCAAATGCTGGCACCGTAGGACCAGTAATGGGAAACTTCCATAAACATGGAATTCTCCAACTTGTGCACTTAGGTCCACATTATTTATATAATCGTCCCTAACTTTGATGGGATACAGAATGATATAAATCTAACTAAGCATCAACATATGAGGCTTTAGTGTTTCTTCAGGCTAAGGCCTCTTTCCCATGAGCGTATATAAGCCGGCCATTTTCACGGTGGGCTGATATACCCTGTGATCTGATGCACTGGATTCCAATGCATCAGATCACATGGCTGTATTCCTGAGACGTAAAAGCGCTCGCCCAGGCCAATATAGCACCGAGCGTTTTTACGTCGGATCCAAAAGATAGTCCTACAACTATCTTTTTGTCCGAAGTACATCCAGCGGCTGCATGGGCTTCTATGGGAGCCCATGGCATTGGCCGGAGGTGGGAGGGAGTGGCTGCTAAACTCCCTCCCTCTGCTCTCCTCCCCCCGTGCAGGCTCACTTCTGCTCTCCTCCTCACTCGTTCTTTGTAATGGGAGGGGGCGAGACGTGGGGGGACCTAAGTGCCAGACTGCCCTGCCTCCTCCAATTGCTGGCTGTGGACAAGGGGTGGGATGTAGGCGGAGCTAATCTCCGTCCCTCTCCCCCGCCACTTGTCCATAGCCATCAATGAGAGGACGCCGGACAGGACGGCGCTTAGCTCCGCCTCTGTCCCACTCCCTCCCATTGCAAAGAATGAGCGGGGAGGAAAGCAGAGGTGAGCCTGCGATGAATAGTGAAGGGAAAGGGGCGATGGCATGGAAGTCTCGGCGTATATGCGCTGGAACCCATGCTGTCTGAACGGGCGCAGAAATGTTTGATTTGTGCGCCCGTTCACCAGTTTTATCCCTCGCAACATAGCGTATAAGAGCCCTAAAAATGTCACTCTGAAGCCAGCCTACTTGTGGATGGTCCACAACCCAGATCACAGCCTTTACGAGCAGCTAAAGGATATTAGCCAAGGCTGAGATATAGCAGAATTTATCTTATCCTGATGGGAACAATCTGCACTTTTCCCACTCAACAAGAAAAAAAATGATTGACCCCCTGGGCTAAGTTCGGGAAACACAGAACCCGACTATGGAATTTTTTAGGTTTGACCGTACTATTGTCTATTAATAATCCATTAATAATCATGAAGAAGATACTATATTATGTTTGCTAATGGAGCATTTGATAAAAGAGAATGTCAGAGGTGTTATAGAAGCAGAAGCTTTCAGTGTAGAATAATGATGTCTGATTTAAGACGATTATTGGAATGTTCTGTGCAGAACTGAAACTTTTTTAAATAAGTGAAAAATATTGAAGAAAATTGAATTCTGAAAAGGAATGAAAGTAATTTAAGGAGTGAAACTTGGTAGTTAGGTTGTGGGAGTTTTGCACTGCAATATCTGGTTAGGAGATGTTTAACCTTCGATAATTTCAAGACGTAGATTTGTCCAGGAATCATATGGGTGTCAGGAATCCTGGTTAGACAACAAGGTCTACTGAACTTTAAGTCCCATGGGCATCTGGGTAGACATGATCGATGTCAAGTAGTTCTAAAATAAATACAGCAACACAAAAATCCATACGATATGGGTGCAAGCCTCCTAAGGAACCCGGTGTACACCTCACAAGATCCAGCAAGTCCAAATCAGATGGAGGAGACAGCTCTTCCAATGTGGATGACCTCTTTATTTCACACCTTGCAATGCTTTAGTTACAAAGAACCTTTCTCAAGCAAAGTGCCAAATAAATTGACCTCATATAAATATACTTAGTGATAACAAATTAATGAAGTGGATCACATCATCAATCATTGAAAAATATACAAAATTTTATACATAATACTGAAAAAGTGCTCATCAATATATAAATATCAAACCCAATCATGGGTCAAATATTAAAAAAAATACAAAAACAATAATCACGTAAGGGATTCATAAAATTAGCAATCAATACACTAAAGTGCCAATTAGGGCAAATAAATATCACCTACTATGCAAATCTTATACGACAAAAACATATCACTTATATTACTCTGCGCCCTCCCAATAAATGTTCAGCATTAGAGATGAGTGAGCATACTCGTTCAGGACAAATACTCAAGCGAGTATTGTCCTTTTCGAGTATCTGCCTGCTCGTCCGCAAAGATTCAGGTGTCGGCGGTGTGGAAACGGGGGGGAGTGTTCTTCTATTGATGACCTATCATCAGGATAAGTCATCAATAGATGATTGGGGGGAGTCTGCCACTCAGGATCCCCTATGATCAGCTTAGGGGGTGGAGGAAGCAGATTGTGACATCCACACTGGAGCAGCCCAGGTTGAATTCAATGGGAGCTTCATCTGTACTTCCAACCCAGGACACTACTGTATAGATGGTGCTATCTGCTTCCTGCACCACTTGTGCTGACAGTGGTACCAAGAATAAGCTGATCATAGGGGATCATGAGTGGTGCACACTTGCCGATCATCTATTGAAGACCTATCTTGAGGCACAAGCCTCTAAGGGTGAGTTCACACAATGCAAAGTTACTGTGGAAATTTGGCTGTGGATTTTATGATGGAGTTCTGCAGCAATGTACAGTACAATGTAAGTGGGTGGTGTTTAACAAACCCTGTTCAATTATAGTAGAAAAATTCCACAGCAGAATACAGGAACAATGCAGATTTGGTGCAGAAATGCCATGGATTTTCACTGTGGAATTCATTAATTGCAATGCAATGAGTATAATCCGCAGTGAATACTGCATCATAATCCCCATGCAGATTTTTGTGTGGACTTTTCACGGATTTTTTCTGTGATGTATGGACCTACCCTAATACATTTGGTGCATTTTTGGGTAATCCGTTCATCAAATAACAAATCTATACCAGCTATGAACTGGCATAGATTTCAGCTATAACTTATGCCAGTTTTTGGTGTAAACTATACAAGCCCTAATGCTAAGCCCCACCTACATTTTAAAAAACGTATTAGGGCTGGCATAAAGTAGTAAAAAGTCGCACATTTTAACACATGAGATGCGCCAGAAACGTTCTGTAAACAGTATAATAAATGTGCTCCAAAGCTCTGTTGCATGGTCTTTGATGTCCCAAGAGAACTCGGCCTCAAGATCTGCTTCCATAGATCAGGTTAATAATGAAGACATAGTAATAAGCACAAAGCAAGGTCATTTCAATAAATTTTATTTATTTAATTAAATAACAGAGAAAGCCATAATTCTATTATTATCCACTTTTCCCCTTTTTTCTGAGAAATTCAAAAACAGGAAACATCTCCAGAACTTGATGAAATATGCTTCTCATTCTAATTCTGAAATCTGATATGCAGTATTGGCAACGCCGACTCACAATTCTCTTGTCTTCCAGAACCTTTCTCTACATCTGTTTCTAGGTAAATCTTACACAACCAGAAAACATGAAAGGTGTTCGTTAATTGTCTCACGCCATTGCGATATTTCAAGATATAATCACTTCCTTGAGTTGCCTAATGTTGGAGAAGATCCAAAAATATGATTTCAGCCCAACTGTGATGATTTCATAGAAATGGCTAAAACTGATGTCAGTGCAAGTCGCTGTAAAAAGCCCTCAGTCACTGTGTGTTAGACTTAACAATTTGGCTATCCTTCATCTTATAGAAACATAGTAAAAAGAAAGGATTAACCCTTTCCAATCCACTGTCTGACGTCTGAAGACATTCTGATTAAAGGATTTATAGCTCTGATGTCGGAAGACGTCCAGTAGAGTATTCCTACTGTATGCTGATTATTCATACTGGCTGCTCTGTTGTCGGGGGCCTCTTCAGCATGTCCCATACCGCAATACTGGCTCTAGCCAGCAGATGGCACCATTGTATAATAGCAGAAAAAGAAAGCCCCCTAGGAAACCCTGAATCCAAAATTGGATTGCAAAAGGTTAAACAAGTCCAGCTAACACTAAACATGACTCCTTTTCCTTCATGCTACTCTGTTTCAAATCGCAGTTCAAATTTTTAAAATTCTGCTTCTAGATTTTAGCACAGGCATTACATTTACCTTCCTCATTTTCCCTACTCATATACTTTAGGTACCTTTACATGGAGCCGCAATCATTGAGATAGTCATTTAGAATAGTCGTTGTAGAGTATGAGCAATAGTCTTTTGCTTGCCTTTACATAGAGCAATAATTATTCATTAGTTGTTTGCCAAGATATCATTCATAGAAGGGATCTCCATGCAAATTTGTTCACAAGTCGTTCAAATATCAATGACTGACTTTACATCACACGACTTCTGATCAAGAAACTATTGTTTTGGTAAGCTGAATCAAAATGCCCAGCAAGTTATCCCTGGTCACCCTGTTGGTGGCCATGTTTACACTGAACAACTATTGTTTGAATTTGCTCTTTCGAGCAATTATTTGGCCAAGAGTTGACCCGTGCAATGGTAACTTTAGACTATGAGTACCATGGGTTTGGGGAGATCAGCATGACTTAAGACTACTTTGTCTCTAGCTGTGAAGTAGTAGAAACATCCTCTTCTTGTTCTGACTGCGAGTGAAATCAAGTGCAATTAAATTATTCCCCTTTGGTGAAGCCATATGGCTTACTAACATGTCAGCCTCCTTTTACTTAAAGAGATTTTGTGGCAAGACCCCCACATGGGGAGGGGCAGCCCAATCTATAGCCACGGGGGCCCAGCTGATCAGGAATTTTTTTTTTCTGATACCAACAGCAAAACACAGTGTATGTTATCCTGTCATGTCCCCATAGCACCCTAACCTAATTTCTGCAGGACATGACAGGGACCCGAATATGTGATTTAACCCACCAGGTACATGCTGACAGCCCGTCTTCTCCCCTACAGCGGCAACTTCTCCCTTTACAGTACTAAAGCAAGATGCAGCCGGCTTTGGAAGAGGAACGACTCTCAGCAGGAACCCCGGTAAGTATAACAATAACATCCCCTGGTCCCTGACATGTATCTACAGTAGAGATGAGCGAATGTGTTCGGCTCCGCCCCTTTTCGCCCGAACACCGAACTTTGCGAGCAATTCCGTGCTCGGGCGAAAAAAGTTCGGGGGTCGCCGTGGCAGCGCGGGGGGGTGCGGCGGGGAGTGGGGGGGAGAGGGAGAGAGAGAGGGCTCCCCCCTGTTCCCCGCTGCTGCCGCCCGCGCCGCCGCGCCTCTCCCCGCCCCGCGGCGCCCCCCGAAGCTTTACGCGCGGACACTGAAGTCCTCGGCAAAGCCGGTGTCTGGGTGCGTAAGTGTTCGTTAAGAACACGTTCGCTCATCTCTAATCTACAGCAAACATAGTCATTTTCATGTGAATGGCCATGTTTGCCAGCATAATACGCCCAAAAATAGTTCAGTGCCTATCTTTTTGTGTGATGGAAATTCCGCCAACAATACGCTATACTAGTGAGAATGAACCCAATGGTAACAATCTGTCTATTTGGTTGCTGGAATTTCCATCAAGAATCAGCATATAAAATAGTTAATTAATCATATTGATAAATTAATTGCTAAACCAGATTCATTTTTTTCGGACTTGTAAATAAGTCAGCTTTATTTGATATTGAGGCTATTAACATGTCAGGCCAATATTTACACAAATCTGGTGCACAAAAGAGAAAATTACAAGCTGAATGACAATGAAAAGAGTTAACTGTCCGTCAGCTCATATCAACATTTTTCAAGGAAGAAAATATTGTAGAGCAGGAATCTACTAGCGATGGCAACGCTCTTGTGGACGCATCTACCTCTATCCAACTATCGACTAGTGATGAAGGTGGTTAGGCTGAACAAGTTAGCATTACTGGTGATAGAAAATGAATTGGCAAAAACGTTAATTTTTCAGATATCAGAAATTAGTTTTCTCAAATGAAAGCTTTGGAAATGATCGGACTACTTTGGAAACATTCACTTTGTAGTTTTTATTCTATGAATACTTATCTAATCAAATATCTTCATTATGTATTGTTTAATTTTTTTTTTCACCTTGACTAAAAAACACAGAGTACCTGTCACATTGATTACAGTGATATGTCCATTGTATGGATCTGTGCAGTAGTTTTGAGCATGCATGGAGAAGTACTTAGATTAGTCTTGTGATCAATGAGCTGCAGGCTAGCTACACCCATCCCGCCCTACAGCTACTGATGGAAGGCTGTCTGCCTATTACTGCACATAGTGAGAGCTTCCAATCATGGGCTGTAGGGCGAGGTGGGTGTGGCTAGCTTGCAGCTCATAAATATGCAGGACTAGTTCTGTGTTTGGGTGCTACTAATAAAATGCAAGTTTCTCTAAAGTTACTGCACAAATACACACAGCTGTGTGACAGGCACTACGTTATTTTGCTTTCAGCGAGGGCTGCAAAAAGATGGCGGCAGAGTCTTTTTAAAGGCTATGGACACCTTTGGGGTATTATTTTACAAAATGCATATATTATTGGTTGAAAATAATTTTTCCAATAGGGCCTTATTAAAAATTATGAGCATTAGGGTGCCTACCCACTAGCGATATAATTTCTTGCAATGCGAGAGCGAGTGAAAACACATGATTATGAAACCAATGATTTTCAATGGTCCCATACTCATTTACGGTTTTTACTCTCAAGCCTCGCAGCGCAGAGAAAAAAATCTGCGATATCACTCAGTGATTTCAATGTGGCCGGTGGCAGCGCTAGCCCCATTGAAAACATAGGGAGTACATCACAGACTTCTGCCACAGCTGTGACAAATGTCACAGCTATGGCAGGGGATTCCTTCAACCCCGCGGGGATGAAAGAACCCTCTACCACAGCTGTCACAGCTGTGGCAGAAGTCCGGCCCCATTGAAAGCAGCGATGATTTCCGGGGAAAAGGCTTGAAATATAAGCCGTTCCCTGAAAATCATCCCTAGCTGTAAAGAAAAGAATAAAATTAATTAAATCAGCTCTTCTGTCTGGCCCCGGCAGTCGTCTTATGGAGGCCAGGGATTAAGGCCTCCAGAAGACAGAAGACGACTGCCGGGGCTGGAAAGAAGAGCAGACGGTTCTTCTAGGTAAGCATAATTTTTTTCTTTTACTTTTTTTTACAGCTAGGGAAAAAATCATCGCTGCGGGGGTTGCCTGCAACCCACTGCTTTCAATGGGGCCGCAGCAGTGCTGACCCCATTGAAAGCAATGGGATAGCATCACTCTATGTACTCCCTATGTTTTCAATGGGGCTAGTTCTGCTGCCGCCCACTCCATTGAAAACAATGAGCGATATTGCAGAGTTTTCTCTGCGCTGCGAGGCACTCGCTCTTGCATCTCAAGAAAATATATCGCTAGTGGGTAGCCAACCTTACAGTATATAACAAGCTGCAGAATGCCTTTCACTCCATCAGTGCGCTCATTTGATGGCTCAGTCTCCAGCCCTTCTCTTTTCCCCTGATTCCTGAACCATCTTCTAAGCTAATTTATGGCCATCTTTGTATTTTGCAGCTTGCTGTCAACTACGATATATAGAAGCTACAGAAGCCAAAAAGTGTGAAATTATTGATAAAACCCTATTTCAAAAATGCTTTTTGTCCAAAATAGATACATTTAAATAAAAAGAAAATGCCACAAAGGTGTCCATAGCCGTAAAAGTCAAATATCAATTTTACACCCTATGAAGTCCCAGCCATGCTTTGCAATATAATAGTACTATAAAGATAAGAGCTAAAATAGCGTTGAATGAAAGGAGATCTAGAATAGTTCGCAGAGCTTTCTTCATTCATTTTTAGGCCACTTTATATTTTTCATCTGAAGAAAAAAAGGCTCTTAAGGAGATTTGTCAAACTGTATTTTAAAAGCCTGCCACTCTGTATCTTCATTGCTTTTAGCATTTATCTCCCATCATCATGTTCCAAAAATTCATAATTTTATGTGGAAAGCTGAATTACGGTTTGCTGTAGCAATTAAAGGGTTTTCCAAATGTAAAAAATAACTTTCAGGACAGGGAGTGGGTTAAAATAAAAAAAAAAATAACATTCAATTAAATGTTCCCTCTGGTCCAGTCCCGGATCCGACTGTTACGGTCCCGAAATAAGTTGAAGTCTTCACATGCAATTCATTGTAGAGATGATCCATCAGCCAATCACTGGCTTCAGCGTTCACATGCCATTCACTAAATAAGAATACATCAACTGCAAGTGACCTATGGCCTCATTCACATGAGCGTGGTTTTAGCGCAGAATAGGTACGAGAAAAGGTGACAGCTAATTGCACGAAACATAGCGTGAATGGGTTAATCAATTTCCGAGCCTAATTAGGGCTGAAATTGCCCTTTCACACGATCAGGAGCTGTATGTTGCAGAAAAAATGCGCTGCTGTTCGGAATTCCCTCGGTCAGTAGAAATCCTCCTAATGACTTCTAATGTCCTGCTCCCATAGAAGTCTATGGAAACTCCTGCGTAGCACGCACCAAAGATAGGTCAGTTCCTATCTTTTCTCGCACCACGAACCTTAGATGCATGCATTGTAGCCACGCATGTCCTATCTTTGAAAGGTGCAAGTTTTTTGCGCATCTAAAATTCCTTCATCTGAACGTTACCATTGGAAATCATTGGTTCTATTGGACGCAATTTTTTCACGTGCCTATTCTACGCTAAAACCACGCTTGTATGAACGAGGCCTATATTTAATACTAAATTAAGAATTTTGTTTCTGGTTATCAAAATTGCACTAAGTTGTGGGATTTCAAATGACAGATACACAGTTAAGGCCCTTTTACACGGAATGATTATTATTATAATTATATTGTTCGGTTTTGCATGATCCAGCGATTAACTGAATGATAATTATCATTCAGTTAATCGCTGGATCATGCAAAACTGAACAATATTTATTCAATGGAAACTTGGCGAACAACTGAACGGCGAATGATAATTTATTCGCTTATCATCCGTCCTTCGGTTTACGCAGGCATATAACTAAAATGACTATTGGCCCATTTAAATCTATGAACAACTGCCTGTTTACTCTGAACGGAGACGGGCGACTGCAACAATCTCCGGCGCACTCAGCCTCCATTCATTGATCAAATTATTGCTCCTGTGTGAAAGCATAGAGCCATAATCATTGGGACAACTGTTGGGTGCCTTAACACCTGACAGTGTAAGAGGACTCCTAGACCTAAGCTGTTGGGTCAGACTTCTGATTCGAGGGTGAAGAATTCTGAAAGCAGCTTTGGTTGTGAAAGGAGAAAGTTACAAGCTCAAAATAAAAAAATACAACAGAGGTAAAGCAAAGTATTTGTAAAATTGCTCAACTTTAAATTGAAATTTTAAATAATGAAATCTTTAATTTGTGCTGTTAAAGAAACACTTTGGGTGCTTTTTTCATTTGGAGATATCTATCATTATATCACTGATCTCTCCTGTAAGTTTTCAGTTATGCAGCTCATCCCCTCCAGGCTGTGTATTCTGCATTTTTCTTTTGGCCTACAGATCACATGACCAACACTCTGACAAAGTTTTGTGTCCTGCAGTTAATGGGGCAGAGTTATGTCAACTGCCATATACTAATGTCAATAGCAGAATACAAAATAAAGGCTGCTCTGTGATTGGTTGCTATGTGCAAGACACTTTTTCTTTATGGCAGTTTACGTAAATCCGCCCCATTAAGGGTGAGATTTTTGTTATATACGTTGCAGTCTATTAATGGACAGGAAGTATTCAGAGTTGGGTACTCCAGCACGTTCTGTGCTGACTAGAGCCTTACAATAAAGTGTTAATGTAATGTATAACTGTGAAAAGTTATGACGTTATTGTTCATATTTTTCCACTGTAATGTGTGTTCTGACAATATTCTCCAGCCCCTGGTGTGTATAGATCACCTAGCAACAGTCAGAGGAGTGTTTAGCCAGGCTTAGCAAGAATAAAGGGCCTGACATTGGTAGTTTAGAACCCCATCACAGGTTCAGCTAACTTACCACAATAAAGCATAGAGGAGTGGGAGGAGTTAAGTTAGTCTTCCAAGTGCAGAGCTAAGGTTCAGCTTGAGAGAGGCCAGGGAGGAACAAGAAGAAAGTCAGTGTGGTGGGACGTTGAACATCTAAAGTGTGAGTACTCAAGATCCCCATCACAGCTTCAGCTAACTTACCACAATAAAAGATGGAGAAGTGGGCAGAGTTAGGTTAGTCTTCCAAGTGCAGAGCTATAGTTCAGCTTGAGAGAGGCCGGGGAGGAACAAAGAGAAAGCCAGTGCGGTGGGAAGCTAAACATCTAAAGTGTGAGTACTCAAGAGCAAGAATGTTTTAAGCACAGTAGAGTGGAAGAAGATGAGAGTAGAAGGAGTCAATCAGAGTCAAGCCCAGACAGTGAACAGAGCTAAAATGCATTGCACAGAGGATAAATGTATTTCCCTGTATCAAGTCCCTGGGAATCTGGAGAAGTAATTAATGCCTTTAGCTGTAACCCTTTCTACTACAGTCTATCAATGTGAACTGTATGCAACAAGTAAAGTTTATCTCTCATCTGCTCTTGAAGAATAAAATAGTTTTGGTTCACTGTACGACCTGACTCCTGGAGTCACGTCCCACCATCTATTCCATCTGCAACATCTGCACTGGGGTACCACACTAAGCACTACAGGCAGTACAGGGGTTTATTCCCCTATTTTTGTTTAGTTCTCCACTTTTTCTATTTATTATTTTGTTTGGAATAGGTCCCTACCCGTACACAGACTGGTATCACGACAAAGCAACATCTTCCCCTACCTGACTCTGCCGGTAGCACCCCACTGGGGTATCGCCATCCTACCTTGCCTGACCCCACGGGCAGCACGCAGTGAGAAATGCCAAATTTTGCCACTGTGTGACACCATGTTCAGACCCTGTTATCCACCTTGCCAGGAGAAGCAGCAGAGCCACTGTGACTACCATCTCAATTTACTTCGCTGCTTAATCCCTCCTAGGTCTAGCCTGTTAAAGAAGTTCCCACTGATCTTTGGAGTGTCCCAATAACTTTACTCTATTTGTATATTAGACAGCCTTAGTAAATGTGTTGTGGAATATATTAGCACATAGGATATCACATGCAATGCTTCTCCAAATCCCCAAATAAAGTTAAATAGAACTTTGTAAGATTTTGGACTGCAATATTGAAAAATTCACAGTTCTAAAACATGCTTAAAGCTTTTTGGAAACTATGTTCTTGGGAACTGGAGAAAGACCAGTATAACGTGAATCATAGAAATCTCCAAGGATGGGTATTGAGTTTGATTTTAACCAATCAAGACAAGTTATTTTTATAAGGGACTTTCTTAGTGACTAATAACTGTTCATACTAAAGATGGCAGCTTCATGGGGGCCAAATTAGGGTAAGGTAGCTCATGTGAGATACAATATGTTTGCTACACTGTAGTGTGTGATAAGAAGGCCTTCAGACACAATATTCTCATTGTTCCTGCACCACAGCTATATTAGACTGAACCATCCTAGAATTTTCTCCTGAACGTGGCTGGTTTTAGCAATGCGCAACCCCTTGCGGTTTCACAGGACACAATCCACCAGGTTGCAGGGTGGGCACAGGTAGATGTCGCTTGGGAGTGATTGCCCTTCTTAGGACCTTCCAGCGAGATGATTTTTTCCCCCCATGCAGCATTCTGTGGAGCTACAGGAATCCTCCTCCTCCTAGCTTTGTTTCCTCACCACTGATGTTCTGACGTGCCACTGTTAGCCCACTGATTCCTCTGCAATATGATAGCTTTGTTCAGCTTTGTTACTTTAGGGCTTTACTTATGTTATAAGCTTAGTTCTGTAGTCACATCTGTGCACTGAGATTGTTTTGTGCTGAATCTATGTTATGAGTTTGTTTCTGATGCTGTACTTATGTTGTGAGCTTGGTTCTGGTACCGTATTTATTCACTGAGCTGTTCTGGTGTGGGTATCCTGCTATCTTGCTGCTCTCTACACAAGCTGAATACAGGCGGAAGGTCTATCAGTGAAATATATATTGTTTTTGTGAGACGGGAGAGTGTAAAAAAAATCTGCAAATGGTGCCATTTAACCTAAAATTGGTACTGCTCCTGCCAGGGTTATGGCTGTCAACTACTTTGAAAAGAGAAGGTAGAATGGCTGCAAGCTGGCACCAAAATTATGTATTTTGTGGCCCTCATGTGGGGACAGTCAGCTATAAACATTTAGCATTTTTACCAATTCAAAGCACCATTTGTATCTCTAGTTGGGAACATAGGGTTGTCTTGGGGGTTTGGTCAGACTAAAATAGGTGGGGTTAGGGGATATATCCTAAAAATATTTAATTGTTCATGTATCTATGTTTATTAGTGTTGAGTAGAGATGAGCGAACCTACTCGGCCATGCCCCTTTTTCACCCGAGCGCCACGATTTTCGAGTACTTCCGTACTCGGGTGAAAAGATTCAGGGGGCGCCGTGGGTGAGTGGGGGGTTGCAGTGGGGAGTGTGGGGGGGAGAGGGAGAGAGGGCTCCCCCCTGTTCCCTGCTGCTACCCCCCGCTCCGCCACGCCTCCCGAATCTTTTCACCCGAGTACGGAAGTACTCGAAAATCGCGGTGCTCGATCGAGTAATTACTCGAAACGAGTATATTCGCTCATCTCTAGTGTTGAGTAAACCAAACCAGTTGAACCCTGTTTCGGGTTGAACTTTACTAAAGGTTTGACAGAGGAGGAGGGGTCAGCGGTTAGCACTTTTGCTTTGCAGGTTGAAATCTGCATGGAGCTTGCATGTTATTCCTGTGTTTCATATTATCACCTTTATTAATAATGTACATACATATTATGCAACACTTTACAGCCTATATTTACCTATTAGTATGTTTTTGGTGTGAAATCCATACAAACGTCAGGCAGATGTTATCCTTGGTCAGATTTGAACCTAAGATCCCAGCACTGCAAGGTAACAGTGCTAACCACTGAGCCACCATGCTTCTTCCTGAGGAAGAGGAGAAGAAGAAGGAGGTAAATTAAGAAGCACAGTGGCTCAGTGGTTATAGTTCATGCTCAAAAGGCACTCCCATCTCTCTTCTGGCATATAGTCTTGTGTGATACAGTAACATTTAGGACCTAAATAGATGGAAGTATGCATGTGCAACTACACTTGCCACTACGGAACGTAGTTGCGCATGCATTGTTTTTTTTCCGGACCATTCAAACTGCGTCCTTGGTTCAAATCTGACTCAGGACAACATCTGCATGGAGTTTGTGTTCTTTCTGTGTTTGTGTGTGTTCTCTTGTAGTTTCTCATGGAATCCATAATAAATTACCCCTGCGTGCCTCTATACAAACCTGGAGGCACACAGAGATACACTATGCAACCACAGTATTCTGTATCTGCTGTATTACTCATGTGCCTCAGCCCTAATGTTTCATGTATAAATGAGACCTAAGAAACAATTGTGAGCTAGAGACTAACATTAGAGACTAAATGTCTAACATGTTTGTCCTATGTGGTTGCACTGTGCAAGCCTGTCTTGTCATTTACAATATGTGTGTTACACAGCTGCGGCACTTGAGAGGTTAATATCTCTAAAATCCAAAGCCTGCATGTAAATGTATCAAGTCTGTCATGTCATGAGAGAAGGTATAAATAGGAGTGTTTGAGAGCGGGAAAGGAGTTCCATCTTGTCTGCTACCTGAGTTTCTCCTAATACAGAGCCAGATGGAAGCACCTTCAACTTCCTTGTGGTGAAGATGGAAGAAGAGAAGAGTCTCTTCTTCCATCTTCACCATATATCTCTATATCCTGTGCTGCTTGTGGATTGGATGTGAGTGGAGTGAGTCCCCCTAAGAGTAAGAGACTCAACAATTGAAAGTGACTGCTTCTTTTCAAGGCCAGTGCAGAGGTAGTACTTCACTGACTAATTTTCCTATGCGTCCGTCTTGAGCCTGGATCACTGTGTAAAGCTACACCCTTTAATTGACACACCCCTGCATCTTCCAGATTGGGTGGAGGTACTGCAAGTTAATAATCACTGTTCACACACGTGCATCTTTAAGCTTGTAAGAGCCGTGTGGAGGTACTACATTTTAAAAACACTTTACCTTCACTGTGAAGTATATAAGTGAACTGCCTTGTACTAATTGTTCAAAGTTTGCAAGTAAAGTTTGCCGGGCTCTAATAATTCCTAGGGACCCGTGGTACTAAGAAACTGTCTGAGACTGCATTTATTCTCCGTCGAAGGTCATAACGGTGTGTGAAGGAACGGTGACGTCACCCGTGACAACTACAACCCCCATTATCCTGTGTATTGACATTCCCTATCCTGGGGGTGTTTTTGGTGGCCTGCAGTGATACTCTGGCCTTGGCTGCGTGAGTCCCTCTGGGAAGGAGTTGGTAAGTGCCACCATGACATGTCAGCATTATACCCTCCCAGCGCCCCACGTATGTCAGGTGTCCGGGGCCTCCCTATTTGACACTGCACCTTCTTTTGGTTTGAAAACATGTATAGCTATCTATTTCATTATAATAAGCTTAGTAAACCAAATCCATAGATTAGGCAATGTATAAGCTTGAATTGTTGACCTCATAAGTCCTAGGGGATTTATCACCTTCCTATAACAATACCACGTGAAAGTTGACTAATCATAAAATCTCTTAAAACTTAAAAGGAGAAATGCATAAACTAAACTATGTTTTGAAACTACACAAGAAAATGTTATGGTTACATGTTTTATACAATTTATATGGTCCTATTGACTACTGTTTATTTTATTTTGATATATACACAAACTTTAATAAAAAGTGATTAGACATATTAGGAAACTAATAAAAATATTGTTTGCATCTCTGAAACAATAAAATGGCCCCAAAAAAAGCACACATGAAAAACTGAGCAGGCAAATACATAAGCAGTTGGAAGCTGACGCCCGCTGATACCGTAAATCTTAACAAGCACAATGTCCCCTGCAATTAAACCTTTAATGGAAGTAAAATAATGCTGCTTTAAAGGCAATACATTTTTATCTATTACACTTTTATCTCAGCAGGTTTAAAGCCTACAGTACAGTATTCAAACAGTACATACAAACTCTATGCAGGTGTTGCCCTTGACAGATTAGAACCCAATAGCCATGTGCTGCAATGCTAACCACTGAGACACCATGCTTATTCTCCTTCTTCCTCCTCCTCCACAGGAGTTTGTATGAGTTTCCTCCCACGCTCATAAACATACTGAAAGGGGAATATATTGTGAGCTCCAATGGGGACAGAAAACATCAAGTGATGTAAAGTGCTGTGTAATATGTATGGGCTCTTAGAAATAAAGCTGAATATTATGAAACACAGGAAGAAGATACAAATTTTATGCAGATGTTTTCCTTGGTCAGATTTAGGACCCCACCAATTTTAGGAGTATTGGTGAAGTTACGGTTTGATTTGAACCAAAAATTTTCACAAGCTTGCTCAACACTAATGTTTATATAATTCATGTTCAAAAGACACTCACATCTCTTTTCTGGTATATAGTCTTGTTTAATACATAAGCATTTAGGGCTTAAACAGATGGGTGAATGCACAACTATGCTCGCCGCTGCAAAGTATAGTTGCACATGTACCAGGTTTTCTTTTTTCTGGACTATTCAAACTCCTGCCCTATATTTCTCGCATATAGTATCAACTATGTACAAGAAAGATAGGGCAAGTCCTATCTTCCCTCGCACATACCATTAACGCACAAGAATATGGTTCTGTTTCGTCCTTTTATGCGCCTGTGATTTGTACAGCCACATAACGGGCCAAAATCGCGCCAATCTGTTAAAGCCCTTACACATTTTTTATTGAAAATCTGTCCTCTCTCAAAAGTCAACCAGCTAAGTAACAATGGAGCTAAATGGTTTTGTTTCCAGTTCTAACACCCTGCAATGGTCCACCAGAAGGTCCAACGTCTACATGAGGTTAATGGGGTGTTCCATGTTATATCTTTTTTTAGTAAAAATGTGTTGTCATGGCAGTAAAAAAACATATAGACATATACTTACCTCTTTCCGCTCCTGCTGTACCCTGGGCTGATCAATTGCTGAGCTCTGTTATTGGCTGCAGCACTTGTGACATCATGTAAACAGACTGGGGAAGCCTGCAAATGTGGCGCCAGAGGGTAGGCCCGGAGCAGCGGTGCGGGACACAGCAGAAAGAAGCGAGTACTTTGCATATCTGTTGTTTTATTGCATTTAGAACACTGTTTTACTAAAAAGATATAACTCGGCACACCCCCTTTAAGTCCAACAACTCTGCTGTGAACTCACTTTACTAATAATCAGAAAATACAGCAACAGCAGCTATGAATGTCTATCACTGTAAGATAGGTAATAAACCAGATCACCAGAAGAACAAAATCTCGAGCTGACAGGTCTGGAAATGACAGAGGCAAATACATTAGACTTAATATTTCCTGGAGGAGCATGGATGGCATTATAAGACTCCTCATTAACCTTCTAGCTGCTCTTCTTCTGGAGTTCTGATACCCTTCCTGACCCACCTCATATACCTCTGAATAGCCAAGTTAGAAATCTACTGTACACCGATGAGGGGCAAAAGCCTGAAACAGTTGTATATGTATAAATCCTGACTTGGTTTTCAATTCCCAATCATTTTTATAAGGCTTGCATAATGAGTCTAACATTGACTTGCAGGAATGCTGCCTTCCAATAGCTGGCGCTGCAGAAGTATTGTTCCAGCTTCCTGATTTGCATATTTTCCCAGAGGAGCATGAATTGCCTTATACGCCTCCTCACACACCTTCTAGGTGCTCTCCTTAAGGAGAAATGATATCCTTCCTGACTTAATATTCTGCCATGCAGATTATATGCAATCGTTCATTATGGATCACTTGATAATGAACTGACCCTTTAGTCTTTCCTTTCTACAAACTATTCATCCTCTATATTTTTTGCTTTGCTGCTAAAATATTTTGACTTTTTGATAAATTGGTGAAGCATAAAGAAGAGGTTTAGTGAACAATAAATGTACTCGGTCATCTGAAAAACACAGATTACTGTATGTAATACTAATATCAGATGCTACTACAGCAGCCCAAACTGCATGTATCAAGTTATAGAGCAGGAAGAGCTGAGCAGATTTGTATATAGTTCTATGGGGAGAAATTGAGGCCAGAGGGAGGGACAAAGAGTCTGTAGAGATGCGGCACAGTGGTCATCTATTTTGCTTTTGTGGTGCCCATAGATGACAGGCCCCATTGTGGTTCTGTCTTCTAGCAAGGCCTGGAAAACATCAATGGGGAGCAGATAGTGAGCTGATAGAGGAAATTGTTGCCACTTTAGAGCTAGGCTAATTTTATTGCAGGAAAAGATAGCTTAAGGGGCTCTGTGTGGGGCTGTCACTGAAGCAGCATGGGCTGAGCATACTCTCAGCAGCGGAAGTGGTCAGTTCTGGGGAGTTTGCTGGGAGCTGTGAGAGATATCAGTCTGGAAGGGGAGCCAAGGAAGCTTGGATAGTGAGAGGCTTCAACCTTGAGGGAAGGATATAGCTAGGACTAGGAGGGGCACTGTTAGCCACTAGCCTGAGGAGGAAACTAGTCCACTAAATTGTGGGAGATTGACTACTGTGTGGCCTATAACGTACCCTGGAAAGGTGAGGCCACTACAGGCCACTAGGACTCAGTAGCAAGGAAGTGCTGGCAGCGGGAAGCCTACAGAGAAGGTGAGGGAGATTTCCAGTCAAAATCCACACCATTGGTACTCTAGTGCTCCAGCTAGCAAAAAAAAAACACAGAGTGTTCCATCCTGATGCTTTTTAACCCTCTCCAATCCACTGTCTGACCTCTGAAGACATTATGATTTAAGGCTGTACAGCTTCGATGTCGGAAGACATCCATCGGGGTTCCCTTATTGTATATTGCCAGCCTCTCTGCTGTCGGAATCTATCCAATGTGTCACCTCATGCAGTACTGGCTTTAGCCTGCAGATAGCGCCGTTGTATAACAGCAGAAAAAGAGTAAGCCCCCTAGGAGAACCAGAATACAAACTGGATTGGAAAGGGTTAAACGGCCCTATACTTTTTATAATAACAGATGTAAAATTATACTTTGTGATACTTAGCGATAAATAAGTAGGTTTTGGGTTGCAGTTTGGGCACTCTGTCTCTAAAAGGTTCGCCATCACTGATATAGTGCCACCTGGAGTGTATATGTGCCTTTAAGTGTGATTGTAAACTATTAGGCTTGTTGTTCCATTAAAAAAAGGAAAGTATCCTGTTAAGCATTATGGTCTGAGACTGTGGGGGGAATTCATAAAACTGTTTAACTCAGAAATTTGACATTGAAAAGTTGGACATTATTTGCACAAAAGGGGATTTGCCCCCAAATGTTTAACTTTTCATTGTTTTACACTTCTTGTACACTTTTACAAAATGGAAAGAAAAGGGAGAGGATTAAGCTTTTTAGACAAATTGGATTTGCAAAATTTGTCATAGTCTCGACCCTCACTTTACATATAACCTGCATTTATCAGCAGTTTTCCTGTCTGTGTTCCTTATTTCTAATTGTCAGGTTTCCCTATACTCAGCTATAGAGACGAGCTGCTTTCTTGACTACCATACAAAACACACAGACTGAAAAGGAGATCCTCCACCCCATCACTACCTCTCATATCAAGAAAAGCAGCAGTATTTTAAGCATAAGGGTGCGTTCACACGAGCGCATAAACGGCGCGTTTTTGCGACCAAACGTATACACATGACCATCTGAGGCAATGGTTTCGAATGTATTCGTTCACATGGGCGATTTTACAGCACGTAAAAACGGCAACCCGAAAAAAAACCGGAACATATGCGACCGAAATACGCGCCAACGTATATTCGATGGCAGAAAAGATAGTTTGCAAAGTAGGAACAAACGAAAATACGCTTTCTAGCTCTGGTCGTGATCGGCGAAAAACGTTCTCTCCGGCGATTATACGTTGCGCTCGTGCGAACGTAAATACGCCTACGCTCGTGTGAATGCACCCTTAGAGAGAAATACTGAGCAGTGTAGATGTGATTCCAGTTGTTGTGAGACAGTAAAACACTTATTAGCTGGAGCTTATTAGCCTCTCTGCATAAACTTGTCTCCCATTCACATCACACACAGAGAAGAGGAAAGCTTGTTCATATCTCTACTTATCACATGCAGTACACAGAAGAAACAGAAGCATGGAGAACGTTATAATTAGTTAAATATTTGATCTTTCTGGTTTATGAATAATAACATTTTAGAACTACTATTACACCAATACAGGTAATGCAGGAACTGTAAGTGGACAACAAGAAGCTGAACAAGGTATAACAGCATAATAAAATCTGACTTAGACGTCATTTGGAGTCTTTGAAAACCTGAATGACAACCACAATGGCACTGTAGTAGTTGCCAGTAGTGTACGTCAAGCGGCCTTTGTTGAGAAACTAGGATACAGCGGTGCTTGAAAGTTTGTGAACACTTCAGAATTTTCCATGTTTTTGGTTATATTTGACCGAAAACTACATAAGATTTTCACGCAACTCAAAGTTGATGAAAAGAACCAAATCAATCAAATCAGTCAAAAATATCAGAATTGGTCATTTATTTACTGTGGGAAATTGTCCAATATCACATCTGTGATGTGGCAAAAGTATGTGAACCTTTGCTTTCTATATCTAGTGTGACCCCCTTGCACAACATAAATAGCATCAAACTATAACTGTTAATTAGTCCTGCACATCAGTTTGGAGGAATTTTAGTCCATTCCTCCCTACAAAACAGCTTCACCTCTGTTATGTTAGTCTGTTTCCTCCCATGATCTGCTCACTTTAGCTCCTTCCACCACATTTCTATAGGATTAAAATCAGGACTTTAACTTTTTTATTCTTTAACCCCTTAAGGACGCATCACTTTTTTCAGCTTCTTCTCCCCACTTTTAAAAATGTATCACTCTTTTATTTATTCATTAACATAGCTGTCCGAGGACTTGTTTTTTGCGGGACAATTTGTAAGTTTCAATGGAACTATTTAATGTACCATATAATGACAAAAAAGAGCAATTCCACCATCTTTGGGGGGAGGGGCTTGTTTCTACGGTGTACACACTGCAACAAAAATGTCATGATGTTTATTCTATGGGTCAGTATGATTACTACAATACCAAATTTATATAGTTTTTTTTTGCAGTACAACTTTTAAAATATAAAATATCTTCAGAAAACTAAAATTCTGTTACAGATTGTGGATCCACTAGACGAACTAACCAGGCTGAGACCAGTTCTGCTGACTGCTCAGGTAGAGGGATTGTTGCCAGGAATAGGGAGACTGACCCTTGGCTAGAGAAGGAATGGTAGACCCCTACCTAAAGCAAGGCAATCGCCCTGATAAGGGCAGCCCCTCGCTGGAACCTTGGGCCTGACTATCCCTGATGGGAATGGGAACAGGAATGGGAACTGACAGAAAACGAACAGAAAATGAACGTACAAACAGATCAGATATGTGAGAAGCCTCAGACAGAATAAAAGGCCTGAAACAGACCCAACACAGAGAGACAGACAAGACATAGATCAAACAGAACTCAGGCTGCAAAACAGAACTCAGAAAGTGGGATAGAACTGAGACAGAACAGAGTGAACAAAGAAGGCTGAGTGTTAGAAACTAAGAAACACCAATTCTGAAGCAACCAGGAAGTGCATCAGCTCATCTTAAATAGGGAAGAGATTGCCCATTAATCGCACAGCTGAGCTGAGAGACAGAGTACTGGTTAACCCTCTGAGTGCTGGATGAAAACAGACAGTGGATCCATATGCACAGGAATAGCAGAATGATACTTGCGGCAGCCCAGAATCCGCATGATGTGGGCAGACACGAGTAGCGACCTTACAAATTACTTTCTGCTGCCATTATCTGACAGCTCGCGGAGGCTTGTTTTTTGTGGGATGTCTTGCAGTTTCTATTGGTACTATTTTGGAGTGCATATGACTTTTTGATCGCTTTTTATAAAAAATTTTCTTGGAGATGTGGTGATCAAAAAAGTGCTATTCAGACTTTTTTTTCTGTTGACATTCACAGTGCGAGGTAAATAATCTGTTACTTTGATAGATCAGACTTTTATGAACATAGCGATATCAACTATGTTTTGGGGAGAAGGTTTATTTAGTTGTTTTTTTTTTTATAAATATTGGAAGGGAGGGTTAAACTTTTATTAACTTTTATTTTTTTTTAATTATCAATAAAACTTTTTTTAAACTGATTTTTAATTCTTTTTTTAGTCTCCATAGGGGACATGAACTTGTGATGGTTTGAGCGGTCTTGCAGTATGATGTAATACCATAGTTTTAAATCATATCACGATCTGACAGGCAATCTATGAAGCCACAACACAAGCATGACTTGATAAGTAATCTGTAATGGCAGCCCTGGGGGCTTTCAGTAGGCCCCTGGCTGCCAATGACAACCAAATGGCACCCTGCAATCTCATATCAGGAGGTTGTTTGGGACCCCTGAACTGTAATTGGAGCATTTCAAATTCCACTGTCAGAAGTGATGGAGGCATTTAAAGAGTTAACAGCTGTGATTCACTTCCATACAAACCCTGAACCCCATGATGTAATTGTACATTATAAAGAGTTAAGGGGTTAACCATTCTTTTGTAGAATGACGTGTGCTTTGGTTTGTTGTTTTGCTCAATGGCCTACAATCTCTTGAGATTCAGCTCACGGTCAAATGTTCTGACATTTAGAATTTGCTGGTATAATTCAGAATTCATTGATGATGGCAAGCCGTTCTGGCCCAGATGCAGCAAAACGATGGTATGAGGTGTTTATGCTATAATACAATGTTCTTTTATCTCCAACATAAGGCTTCTTATTTAAGCCAAAAAGTTTTAATTTTATCTAATCTATCTACAAAACATTGTTCTAATAGCCTTCTGGCTTGTCCAGGTGATCATTAGCAAACTGCAGATGGGCAGCAATGTTCTTTTTGGAGAGCAGCGACTTTCTCCTTGCGATCCTGCCATGCACACCATTGTTGTTCAGTGTCCTCCAGATTGTGGAGTCATGAACATTAACATTAGCTAATGTGAGAAAGACCTTTCGTTGCTTAGAGGTTACCTACACACTTTGCTCTTGGCATGCTGTATGTTCAACAGCCACTCCTGGGGAGGGTAATAATGGTCTTGAATTTCCTTCACCTGTACACAATCTGTCTGTCTGTGGCTTGGTGGAGTCCGAACTCTTCAGAGATGGTTTTGTAACTTTTCCCCCCCTGATCAGCATCAACAACTCTTCTAAGGACCTCAGAAATTTCCTTTGTTCATGCCACAATAACATTTACACAAACTTGTGTTGTGAAGTTCAGACTTTGATAGTCCCCTGTTCTTTAAATAAAACAAGTCACCAACTCCTACCTGATTGTCAGCTTATTGATTGAAAACACCTGACTCTACCTTCACCTTCAAATTATCTGCTAATCTTAAAGGTTTGCAAACTTTTGCCATTCACAGACATGTGATATTCCCATAAGGTGATCTGCAGGCATCCAGAGTGGTGGACCCCCACGATCAACTATTGGTGACCTGTCCTTAGTAAAGTTGGCTTGGCTGACTTGGTGGGGCACTAATCAATATTATATCAATCCATATGGGATTAAATTATATAATGTATGTATGCCTATTGTTTGAAGGTTATGTCCGTATAAAAAAAATCCAAGACGTTATGTAGCTATCCAATTTGCTGCAAATTGAGATGTTGGGGTCCTCAGCTATTCACAGATTGGGCAGCTATCTTCTTTTTCCTGGGTTTTACACAGGGTCACACCCTTCCCCTTGAATTTTTTAACTGGCCATAGACTTTTATGACAGCTTTCTGCGTAAAACGCAGAAAGATAGGGCAAGTCCTATTTTTTGTTGCACGCAGGAATTGCTTACAAGAAACACACTCATGAGAAAAAAACCATTGAAATCAATGGGTTTGCTTCATCACAGTTTGCAGGTGTGAGCTTCACGAGCGCAAAAATGTGTATGAACATGTTCATCTGTTTTAGGGCACATTCACATGGGCGTGGGAGATTTTCTGTCGGCCATGTCATGGCCACAGGATGACTGAAAATCGTCCCGTTTGTGCGCCCGTTCAGACGGCCCAGTCCGGCAAGTATACGCTGAGCCACGGATACCTTTGAGCGGGGGGACACAATTTAGCTCTGCTAAACTTTTCTGCCACTGGAATACACCCATCTGAACTGATGCATTGTAAACCAATGCACCAGATGGGCAGCGTATATCAGCTGGGCGTGAAAGCGCGACTGATATACGCTCGTGTGAATGAAGCCTAATCCCTAAAAGGGTTGTCCCATCAAGACAAACCCTTTGCACGTTGCATGTATTAAGCTGTGCTCACATCGGCATAGCAGCATTTGTCACCAATTACATCATATACAGCGCTATTTTTTCTGTCAACATGACACACGGGTGCCAACAAAATCTAAAATGCTTGTCTATGCATTGGAATGGGCATCATGCAATACTTTATTTTAGGTAAAACAGCTGATCAGCTTCTGACCTGATAAGACCAGTTTCACATGACCGTACTCGGACGCCTCTGCCCTGTGCCGGTCACTGCACTGGCTGCCCGTTAAATACAGAATTCAATTCAAACTCGCTACCTTCATCCACAAAGCCCTCCACAGTGCAGCGCCACCCTATATCGCCTCCCTCATCTCAATCCATCAACCAGCCCGGGCTCTCCGCTCTGCTAATGAAACCAGACTGAGCGCCCCTTTCATTCGAACTTCTCATTCCCGCCTCCAAGACTTCTCCAGAGCAGCACCTGTCCTCTGGAACGCACTACCAAGGGCTACCCGAGCAATCCAGGACTCGCAGAACTTCAGGCGTGCTCTAAAAACGCACCTCTTCAAGGAGGCATACAGCATTCCCTAAACAAACCCCTCTGTACTCCGCCTGATAACATGCTCCCTGACCTACTGACTGCAATCCCCGCTAGCCATCATAAACCGCTCCTGCAGTCACACCGTTTCTGCTGTCACACGGCTAAATGTCTGACCATTGTCTATGTGTATAACATCGCTCACACTTCGCCATACGGTGCACATCTCCAGCCCCTTTACCCTCTGTATCACCCCATTACTTGTAGTATGTAAGCTCGTTGGAGCAGGACCCTCACCCCTATTGTTTCCATCAACTGATTACTATATGTAACCGTGGTTCTGTAATGTTTGTATTTTGTCTTTCTGTATTCCCCCCTGTCTATGTAAGCGCTGCGGAATATGTTGGCGCTATACAAATAAAGTTTATTATTATTATAATGGCGCACTTATCCTTCCATAAGGCAGATAGCTGTCTCAGCCTGGTCTTCTGACCCAAACTCATGAATCTATGATGTTCTGAGTTCATATTATGGGTGCATTTATGTGTCTGTAATATGGAAAGGTTTACTGATCTGACCACTCATGTGTAACCAGCCTAGCCATGGCAGGGGGTGGGGGAGGGTCAGAGATGCCAAAGTTGTGATCAACTGATCACCTGACTGTCGTTGTGAGACAACCCCTTTAAAGGGAGTTGTACCAAGATTACAAACTATCCTCTATCCACAAGATAGGGAATAGCTTGCTGATCGTTGGGGCTCTCACCACTAAGACTCCTGCTGATCTCAAGAATGAGACTCGTATGTCCCACTCTGCTTGTCCCTTCAGGGGAAGAAGCTTCCCTTGCAGTGACAAGTCAGAATGAATGGAGTGTCGGCAAAGCACGGGTAGTCGGTGTTACATTATTTTAATGGAGCTGATGGAAATAACCGAGCGCTTGCCACTCGGGTATCCCAGGAGTTCCACTGAAAGGGAATAGAGCACTAGTGTGCTTGTGTGACCAACACTCCATTCAGTTTCCTTCTCACTACAGGGGGTGCATAACCCCATAGTGAGAGGAACAGAGAACACAGGACCCCCGTTCTCAAGATTGGTGGGGGTCTCAGCGGAAAGACCCCACCGATCAGCAAGTTACAGGATAGGGAATAACTTGTAATCTAGGTAAAACCCCTTTAATGTATGTAACATTATATATATCAACTGTTGTTGATTTATATCATGTGACGCTGAACCATAAATCTTATAAATACATAACACTGGAAATGCTTTGTTTATCTTTGGCTGCTGATCAATTAACAAAATAACATGAATAAACAGCCTGTATTCTGTCAGGGTGTATGCCAACACTATCTGCTCTAACTGACAAGACTTGCTGGCATAGGCAAGTTAGCATAGCAATAATACATTGAGAAGCACCCGGGTCTTTACCGAGGTATTCCCATCTAAAGGGATGCCTATGGATATTCCATAAATTCCTGATAGGGAGAGTCTCTGGATCCACCTCAACTGGTTTCCCAAATGCATTTTGAAGTACCCTAATAATGCATTTTGGGTTAATGGGAGAGAGGGGTCCTTATTTACTACTACCATCAATTAGCCAAAATAGAGAGTGTCTCTAAAGAACATCTCTCGTCTGTGGACACAGTATGCCCATGCATCACGCAGACTGAACATTGAGTCTAAGGCTGGGTTCACACAGGGCAGATTTGCTGCGGTTTTGCCGCGGATTGCCGTTGCATATCCGCACTGTGGCAAAACTGCTGTGTTTGCAGTGCAATGCAGCACAAATGAGATTCGCCAAAAAGCTGTTCTCACAGTGCGGATTTTTTCCGCACAGCCGCAGTGCGGAAATGCAACTGCGGCGCGGTTTTAAAAGATGCAGCATGTTCATTCTTTGGTCTTTTCCGCAGCGCTTTTTTGTCCATAGACCTCTATGAACGCAGCCAAAACCGCACCAAATACGCAACAAAAAGTAAAAAAGCGCTGCGGAAAAAAAACGCTTGCGGATTTTTCCGCACAAAAATCCGCAGGCCCAAATTAACCTTTGAAGCTGTTTTGCAGCAATAGCAGTTCTTTTGCGGCAAAACCGCAATGGAAAAACCGTGGCAAAACCGCGGCAAATCTGCCCTGTGTGAACCCAGCCTTAAGGTCACTATATAATACTTCATTTCTTGCCACTAAACCAAGAGATCAACTCACAACAGAAAGTCTTGTCTCGGGCAGAAATAGAGCACCTATTACAGTTATATTTCACCCAGACTGGAAGAAGCTGTGCGACCAGGAGAACAGATTTAAGATGGCATCATAATTCATATATAAAGCTAATTAAATCTGCAGTAGTCGGGCAATTGCTGTCAGGTCCCCTTTTTTAATAAAACATTTTACAGTGAGATTCCTTTGCACTGATTAATATGTTTGTACTCTTCCCTCTATAAAATACGTAAGTAACAAAAGTGTTCCATAATGGTTGAAGCTTAAAGGGTTTAGCAGTAGAGATGAGCGAGCACGCTCGGATACAGCAGTTACTCGAGCGAGCATTGCTCTTCTCGAGTAACTGCTAACTGGCCGAGCGTGCTCTGTGGAGCGGAGGGGGCGGGAGGTAGCGGGGGGAGAGCGAGAGAGATCTCTCTCAATCTCCCCCCCACCGCTTACCCCCACCGACCCCCCCCCCTTCCCGAGCACGCTCGGACCAGTTAGCAGTTACTTGAGAAGAGCGATGCTTGCTCGAGTAACTGCTGTATCCGAGCGTGCTCGCTCATCTCTATTTAGCAGCAAACAATATTTTTTTCAAAGCTGCGTAGCCTGCTGTAAATGAATGAGGGCAGGCTCACACGCAATGTACGCATGCGCAATACGCGGTGATTGGCATCAATAAAAGTACATTGATTTTCATTGACCTACTCACACTTGAGTATATTTGTTGCGTATAATATGTGTATAAAAAAGAAGCCCTATTGTTCTCTATTGGCGTGTAATAAATGCTATATATACGCAATTACATTGTGTATGTGCGGTGTTTATAAGAAACTTCACTAAGTGACAGAGCGGAAAATGTAAGAAAATTAAGAATCCAGGAAGACTGTGTATAAGAGTGTATGTGAGATACGCTGTCATGTGCAGTGCAAAATCACAGTCATACACGGCAATATCTGCCTCACCGCCTGCTCATACAGCGATAAAACGCTGCGCTATATTCGCAGAATTTTACCAAACATTACTGTGAGCCCGGCCTTAAAGCAATACTAACTTCACTCCATTCACTGCTGCTCCTGATCGGTCATTACCTAGTCCCCTTGCTGCTGGTTGTGACTTTCTGCTGCAGTAGCAGTGATGTCCCGACCTGTGACCTCTGCAGCTAATCATTGGGAAAAGTAATCAGTGATTAGCTGCAGTGGACACATATCCCTGGTGGCAATGACATACTCGCTAGCTGGCTGCAGTGGAAGTGAATATTAGCAGGGGAACAGGCACCAGTGGAACTGGGGAGCAGCTGGGTATCGGGTAAGGCGAGTATGGCTTCTTTTTACAGCATGCTGAGTACTTTTGAAAAAAATGTTTTCCCCAGATAACCCTTTAACCATCATAGGATAAATAAGTAAACAGATAAATAAATACAATGTAGTAAAACTAATAATTACAACAAATAAACACATTTTATTAAATTTAATGAATATGAAAAACAAGAATAAAATAAACACTGAATAATAAACAAAATGTATAACATTCAAATAATAAACCTAATATCTAAATAAATAAAAATAACTAAATGGAAAATCTAAATAATAATACTACAAATTTAAAAATGCATGAAAGATATTAAAATGAGTAAACATATTAAAATATAAAGAAAAGATTAGGGAAATAGAATGAACCAGGATAGCAAGTAAACATATGCCCTAGGCCAACTCCAGTTCTCAGGGACCACCAACAGGTCATGTTTTCAGGATATCCTATGCTAAAAACACCTGTGGCAATGTGTGAGGCACTGGCGATAATTACATCACCTGTGCAACACTGAGGAAATCCTGAAAACATGACCTGTTGGCGGTCGCTGAGGACTGGAGTTGGGGAACACTGCCCTAGGCTACTTTCAGACAAGCCTATTGTCACACATCTGTAACATGGATCGGTATTATGGACATGTTACAGATGATACCACAACCATATTTTTTCAACCATTTTCAACTCCACATCAAAATCCACAGGTAGCCTGCAGATTTGGGTTCGAAATTTACCTTGGTTTGCGGTGCATCATGCAGCCTATTCTGTCCCGTATGAAAGCTCCCTTATCCAGCTACACCTGCTCAGCTTTTGCTAATGAACTCACTCAATGACTCAACCATCTAAAGTTACTTCAAATGAAGTATCCTAAAGTGGTTCCCTTTACTACTACAGCTAAAAAAGGAATGCACTTTGTGAGTCGAATGAACAAGCTGGACTAGAACACAGAATGTCGGTAATGACTTAGAACAGAAAAGATATATCGTCAGGTCAACAACCACAGATACATTATTTACTCATGAATCATGATGAAATGACTGCTGTAAATGAGACACCGGCTAGAGATCTAATGGGTTTGTAGTGTTCTGTTTATTACAATAAATATAATATATAGCAATAGTACAGAAAATGTGAGGCTAAATACGTGTGCAGTTAAGCCAACAGATGGCACAACATTCAATAATACGGAAAATCTGTCAGTCTTTAACTACTTTAGCAGATCATAAGATACAGAAAAAAGAATAAAACCCAGCAGCAGTGTTCAAATATCCTGCCGTGGAAAGCTGGAGAATTACAGTGGTTTCATATCTGCACCCAGGGTTCTGCTTTGCTACTCTGTTGGAATCCCCATCATCTCTGCGCGGAACCGAACAGCGCCGGACTCGAGGTCCATCTGCTTTCCGCCCAATTGCATGGCTTTTGGGGGGAAGAAAAAGTGCTGCATGCAAGTATTTTGAACCGAAGCTGTGAAGCAGATGTGATGAGAAACTGGGCTTACACAAAGAAATACACAAAGTCCTCCAAAGAAATAAATACTTCTTGTAGTCACTCTCTACTGCATGATTATGTCACGCCGGGGTGCAGGAGTCCTAAGATAGAAATATCATATATGCTGTAGACTAATTGTTTACACTTTTGGGGATTGTCAAACTATAATTGCAACAGTAAAACAGAAGAATTACTAGAAACACACCAGTGTTGTTTCTTATTCTTCTCTGATGCATCGTGTGTATATATATATTTATATTTAGACATACCTGATTGATAAGGCTATGATACCCTTTGAGCATCACCCTCCCAAAATTTCATACCAATGTATATGTCAATGGGGACTATTTTGATAACTTTAGTGCCATCTGCACCAGTTTCATTGTAAGTTGATGCATCCTTCAACACTTATAAAAATCCCCCTCAATGTGATTAGTGTTGCTCATGTACTTGTTTCCTCTTTTGATCATACATGGGATTGTAAGTAAAGTTTATGAATAGTCTTATAATGCATGAATAATACAATTTCCAGACTACACATTAGTGGCGTGCCTCGCTCCTCACTAACTCCATAGTAGTGAATGCTAAGAAGTAAACGTTTGTAGCATCTTCATGAGAGTTTTAGAAAGAGTCTGGAGGATCTCAGTAAAACTGACCCCTATGCTTCCGGTAGTCCTGACCTGCTCCTTCCTATTACCCTTGAACGACAACCATATATCTGACTCTCTTTTATATTCACATTTACTCCCAAATAACATATAATTCCCTTAGAAATCTCCGTCTTCTGTCAGAGACAAAGCAATCATTCATTATATTGAATCTTCTCTAACATAAACTGAGCTCTGCCAATTTCTGGGAAGGCAGATTCATTTCCGTGCTTTGATTGTAAATCCAAAAGCTGCTTGAAGTGAACCATTTCCTATATAACAACAGATCCATCACCAGCTCGCTGGCAATCATCACCCTTGAAACGCGGTTCATATTTGTATATCGTCTTAAAAGTTGCTTTTGGCTGGAAACAACCTGCTGGGGAATAAATAGTCCAGATGAACATGTAGAAACATTAAATCCAGGCTGGCATTACATAGCTGTAATTGATATATTCAAGCGTCAGTCCTGAATGCTACTAATTGGCCGACAAACAATATTTCAAAATGCTAGAAGACAAGTTGGCAGTGGGAAATATTGTTCTTTGGGATGGAATAATGTGTACCTGGCCTATGTATAGCTCCACGGCAAGCACAGCAGCATAGGGGAGAGAGACAGTAAAACTATGGACAAGCTCATACTAGGGCAGATTTACTAAGGCCCCATTCACATCTGCAGCCTATGTCCTAGAGGCCAAAATACCGGAACCACCAGATCCACTGAATTGCCACTATTGACTATAATGGAGTTGGTCCTGTTACTGGCATTTTACCGGATGAAATACCATTGCATGCTGTGCTTGTTCATCTGGGATTTTCTGTTCTGAAAGGAACACCCAATGCAGATGTGAATTGGCCATAGTACTGTCTAATAGTTAGTGCCAACTTAGGCTGCCTTCACACTAGCGAGAAAATTGTGCGATTTTTGAGCAATGTGAGATGGAGAGAAAATGCAGAATTATGAACCCATGATTTTCAATGACTTCATTCCCATTTGCGATATTTCCTCTCATGCGTTGTTGCGAGATTTGGAGAACGCTGTCTGCCCTATCTTTCTGTGTTTTGCATTTTGTTTTTGTCGCCCATGTTTCTCTATAGAGCTCCTCTTTATCTCTTTGCAACGCACAAACCTGCAATGTTCATGCGATGCAATACGTTTTTAACATTAGCAACTCCTGTATCATCTATCGCACAAGAAAATGGCAAGCGGCAGCGGTGTGATGCACAATATTTTTCCAGAAAAAAGCATGGCTGACACTCAGACATCACATGAGCACATGTGCGATATTGTGCTCACCAGTGTGAAGGAGCCCTCAGTGTAGAAAGTAACAAAATGCACCAGATGTATAAAGGGGTATCTGGGAGAAGCCCATGGAATGGCTGTCGGCCGCTTATGCACCTGACAGTCATCTCATTTAAAGGGACCTTAAAACTGTAAATAGAAGAATAGGCAGTGGGGAGAGGAGGGAGCTGCAGCTGCAGTTTCTTTCTCAGTCTATGATTATAACAACAGGAACAGGATGGCACAGCGAGGGATTCATCTGATTGGCTCAGAGAACACGTCACAGCTCTGACATTACACCAGGAAGAGCCCACCTATTCAGTAGACTTGGAGTCAGGAAATGTAGAGTTCATTTATAGAAAGCAGCAAAGACCCAAAATATGCAGATTAGACACAACACTACATCTAATACACAACTACAACTGTCCACAGGAGGGAGAGAGCTTAACTTTTGTAGTAATGAGCAAACATTAAAATGTAACTTCATTTTTTGCCCAAAGAGGATGTGCGCACTGCAACCTAAAAGTAATACTTACCTGATCAGCTATTATCTGGAGATCCTTTGTTGTATTTCTATATACTCAGGCCCCGGGCAGCAGTATTCAAAACCCACATAAAACCTGTTGAGGAAGAAACTCTCACATGCGCCAAATTATTGTCTGTGCAGGCTACTGGGTAAGTTATGAAACCCACTGTCCTTGACCGCAGGGCAAGAATGGCCTGCAAGAAGACAATGGTGTATCTCCAGATCAGGAGGTTAGGTAGGAATAACTTTGGGGGTAAGGTAGAGGACTGTCTTTGTGAGTAAAACCGGATGTTTTATTTTATTTATAATAGTAGTAATTTTGCATTTTAAGTTTTTATTAGCACATTTCTGTGAATATAACAAATCCTCTCCTATACTCTCATGACTCACACAGCTGATGAAATTCACAAGCCCAGGAAACATTTCTTCTAATATATAGTTTTCTCTTCTGTTAGTCATTCTCTTGTTTCTAATAATGGAAGTTCACAGCCATCAATTACTTCGCTTCTCAATTTCCTGATATGAAAACTACCAACAATGACTCTACAAGTCATCAGAAGATAGAAACTGACTGAATATCTATTTTGCAGAATCAGGACATCATATTGCTCATTAACATCTCTTGTATCTGTCACCTTTTACAAAGTGTTAGATTAAGCAGTTTTACTTTGTCCACTTGCCGTCTGTACCAAGCAAGCTTCTGGTACATACAGTACATCTGCAACGACTGAAACACAAGGTACAACACTAAGGAGATGGCAAGACACAAGGCACACCAGTGAGGAGATGGTTAGGGATGTCACAGTGGCACTACCAACTCCTCCCCTAAGGGACATATGCGACCTTGGCCAAGGTGCCGCCAGGCCTCTTCCAGGCAACACTGAGGCAGTGGTTACCTGAATAGATGGTGTAGTGGAATGAGAAAATATGTCACGGGTGATGCCACCATTCCTTACTCCATAGAATGTTCGACAGGAAAAGTAAGAGAATATAGAAAAGATTTGCACCAACAGCACCAATGATGTCCCACACTGGGTCAGGCCGTTCCATGCAATAGCTAGTCAGGGAGTTTCAAACCGCACGCTCCATAGAAAGCCCATGTATAAGAGATAGAACTGGCAGCATATGGGGATACAGTAGAAAAAAGTGATTTATTCTCCCATCACAAATAGCAGCAACGTTTCGCCCAAATGGGCTTCCTCAAGCTTGAGGAAATCCGTTTGGGTGAAACGTTGCTGCTATTTGTGATGGGAAAATAAATCACTTTTCTCTACAACATTACCATATACTGCCAGTTCTATCTCTTATACAGGGAAAAGTAAGAGTAAGAGAGTCCACACACAGTTAACTTGATAACTTCAGACGCTTGGAACGGTCAGTGACTGGAACTTTACATTCAGATTTGCTAAACTCAAACAACAGTGCAGGAAGAACAAATTACAGAGGTCAGGGAGGAGAACACAAGATGACACTGGGTCTACAGCCCAATTTATCTGTATGACTCCGCTCCTGGACACACACACTCCAGGACTAAGGATGAAACCGGGTCTACAGTCCAAGTTATCTGTATGACTCCACTTCTGGACATGCAAACCGGAGGAGGAAAAAAACCACTCCACTGATACTCACTTGCAGACGATTTTCTGAACACTGCATGGTGGACTCTTTCTCTCTCTCTACTGGGGTAGGGGTCCTGAAATTAGGTCATCAGGGTACTTCTCTTTCTCTTCCATTCTTCACCACATGAGGGGTGAAGGTACCCCCATGCGGCCGGCACTCTCCCTCCACACTCAACCATTGAAGCAATATCCTTTTTATCACCTTTCACACATCAAACACATTCATAAACACTTTTGGACAGTTTTTTTAATAATGGGAGAGTATGGCTAACAGATGTCCTACATATTTATTCATTGGAGGTAAGTACTAGAGGTATATGTTGGGAAATCCTCCAGTTGTATACCTTCGACAAGCACTCTAAAATACAGTGTGAAAAAACCCTTAGGGCTGCAGATTGGTGTTTTGAAGAAGAATAGAGTTTACACTTTGGTTAGTCATATAGAAACTTGTAGAACACAAGCTCTGCAACTTATACTGTATATGTGGAGTTTTAGCTAACAGAAAAGAATAATACATTTTTTTCAACAGGAATGGCTCCAAGTTTACATGGGCCCTTGGGTGACAGTGTCACATAGTCATTTATAGACCCTAGTCTGCCTTGTGAGTCATTTATACGCTCTGCTTTGGCCTGTAGGTCACTTACAGGCCTCACTCTGCCCCTGAGACATTTATAGGTCTCAATCTGTCCTGAGTAGAGATGAGCGAACGTACTCGGATAGGCACTACTCGTCCGAGTAATGTGCCTTATCCGAGTACCGCTGTACTCGTGCTGAAAGATTCGGCACGCGCTGCGGAGCGGGGAGCTGCAGGGGAGAGCCGGGAGGAACGGAGGGGAGATCTTTCTCTCCTTCTCTCCCGCCCGCTCTGCCCCGCTCCCCGCTGCGACTCACCTGTCAGCAGCGGAGCGCCCCGAATCTTTCAGCACGAACACAGCGGTACTCGGATAAGGCACATTACTCGGACGAGTAGTGCCTATCCGAGTACGTTCGCTCATCTCTAGTCCTGAGTCATTTACAGGCCTTACTCTGCCCCTTAATCGTTTATAGGCCCCATTGTTCCCCCTGAATAATTAATAAGGCCCCACCAGCCTAAATAGGATATGAGGAATTAATAAGTCCAAAGACTATGGTATTTGAATCAGTTGTCTGAAATCCAAATAAGGTTAGAGTTTAACTCCAGGACACAAAAATTACAGACTCCTTTACACACTGCATTCTTGTACAGGCTGATCATAAATCTGGAACTGCTCTTCAATGTTGAATCTATCATCTGTAATTTTTCAGCCTCTATCCTATATGACTGACTAATAGATTGCAATTCCCCCATTCAGTGTATAGAATGCTAATTAGTACAGAATTACTAATAAAAAACAGTAATTGAACAATCTTTGTTATTGGCTTACTATTTAAATAGGCACTGATGTTAATAACAACTTATGTTAATATGATAGCCAATATGATAAATAGCAAAGGTGCAAAGCACTTTAACTAAAAGGACATTTTGTGCTGAAAAATAGATAATAAAGTGGAGAACAGGAAGTGGAGGAGGATGATGACACATACTGTTCATAGAAGTCTATGGAGAGAAGGGGGGAGGAGAAAGCTGCTGGAGAGAGAAAGACTCACAAGCTCACGCAGACATGACTACTGCTAATAGTGAGTTATTAATTATGAAGCCATCTACATTACACATCCTCATTGCTCAGTACTGCTGTGCACTGTCCTCCATGATGATGTTATGTCTGTGTGTTGCAGAGAGTTAGGAAGCAGAATCTGCTGTTTTCTCCATGTGTATTGTATAGAAAATAGCATAGCAGTTAATTTCACCCAACAGTTCTGAGAGAACTGAGAATTATAGATATAGCCTAAAGAGGTGGTAAATAAATGCAGGATACAAGTCATATGATGACTAGAAATAGATAAATGGTCAAAACAATGAAAAATACAGTTCAATGTTTCTAAATGTAAAATAATGGACCTGGGATGAAGGAATCATTGGACTGAGTATCGTATCAGGTGTTGTATGTTATCCAGGACTTCAGAAGAGAAGGATTTTTGAGAGCTTCAAAATGATTCAACAGTTTGATCAGGCAGCAAAGAAATCAAGTATGATGCATAGCTTAAGGTGGTATATACAGTAGAAAAGGGAGATTGTGATTCTGTTGTCTAGAGCTCTAGTGAAACCACATCTGGAATACTTTGTTCAGTTCCTGAGACCTCACCTATAGAAAGACATTGATAAAAGAAAATGAGTCCAAAGATGGACTACAATGTGATGGAAGGTCTCAAGTACAAAACTCATCAAGACATAAAGAATATAATCTGTATAGCCTGCAGAAAATAAGGGAGAAAGAGGACATGATGAAAGCCTTTATATAAGTTAGAGCAGAAAAGAAGGGACAGGAGTACATGATGAAGACCTTTATATATGTTACAGGAGGGAAGAAGGAAGAGGAGGAAATAATCAAAACCTTTATATATGTTACAGGAGGAGAGAAGGGAGGAAATGGTGGAAACCTTTATATATGTTACAGGAGGAGAGAAGGGAGAGGGGGACATGATGGAAACCTTTATATATGTTACAGGAGGAGAGAAGGGAGGGAGGACATGATGGAAACCTTTATATATGTTACAGGAGGAGAGAAGGGAGGGAGGACATGATGGAAACCTTTATATATGTTACAGGAGGAGAGAAGGGAGGGAGGACATGATGGAAACCTTTATATATGTTACAGGAGGAGAGAAGGGAGGGAGGACATGATGGAAACCTTTATATATGTTACAGGAGGAGAGAAGGGAGGGAGGACATGATGGAAACCATTATATATGTTACAGGAGGAGAGAAGGGAGGGAGGACATGATGGAAACCTTTATATATGTTACAGGAGGAGAGAAGGGAGGGAGGACATGATGGAAACCTTTATATATGTTACAGGAGGAGAGAAGGGAGGGAGGACATGATGGAAACCTTTATATATTTTAGAGCCGAAAAAAAGGGAGTGGAGGACATGATGGAAACCTTTACGAGTATATATGTTACAGGAAGGAAGAAGGGAGATGGGGAACATAATCACATCCTTTATATATGTTACATGAGGAAAGAAAGGAGGGAGGGCATGATAGAAACCTTTGTATATGTCACAGAAGTAAAGAAGGGAAAGTGGGAACATGATGGGATCTTTATTTATGTTACAGGAGTAAAGAAGGGATAGGGGGACATAATGAAAACCTTTATATGTGTTACAGGAGGAAATAGAGGGGCATGATGGAAACCTTTATGTATGTTACAGGAGAAAAAAAAGCATGATAGAAATCTTTAACTGTGTTAAAGTTATAAATAATCTTCAGGGGTTCAGCTGGGAGGTGTTCTTACTAGGAAACTAGACACTAGAACAAGGGGGCACAACCTATTTAGTTGTAGCAAAAATCAATAGCAACGTCAGGAAAGTAGTAGATGGTTGGAACAAACTTCCAGTAGATTTGGTTGTAGGATCAATGAATGAATTCAAGCTGCCTGGTATAAGCATATCCTATGGGCTTAATCACATTGGGCATATTATCACTGTATATTATGTACTTTTCATGCGGGTATTACACTGTGCTAAAAGACGGATGATTTCTATTTGGCCATCCACACCTGTGTTTTTTTCACAAGCATATTATATGTGTGAAAAAAACACACCATGTCCTATTTTGGTTACATCCATGTTTGCCATGTACTGTGTATTACGTGTGTGTCATATTCAGTGACAATACGCCCATGTGAGCCCTTAGAGAAAAATAAAATGGAAACAATATAGGGGCAGAATAGATGGACCATAAGCTATATTTCTGCTTTTATTTCTGCTTTTAGGTTTTTTACATTTCTACCAAATAGTAAAGGAAAATTAAATAAAAAAGAAACATCAGCATCCCTCCCACCACTGGTACACTCTGTGAAATCCATGAAATCTAGACTGCTTTGATGTTCAGTCACATGTGTTGTGACCCGCTGAGCAGAACACTTAGAGTGTATGGAGAAAATTAGTTTGCTTTTATCAAAATGAAGTCTGGTTTACTTCAGATGAACGTGAGTCTACAACTCTCTGATCATATGACCACTAGACTGTTTGATCTATGAGAACGCATAGAGGACAACCATGGATGGACATTAGAGTTGCTGAATAATTCTATATAAGGTTCATATGATGATGATTAGGTTTAGGTTAGTGCATAGTTAAAGCAAAATTCCACTTTTAGTTACTGTATCTGACATGCCATTAAGAGATAGCAGAAGACATTTCTGATGGAGTCTATTCGCTGGGATCACCAGCAATTCCATATTCAAAAAGGCTAGACTGCAACCCCAATAAGAGACGATTGACAACCCAAAATAACTATCAAAGGGGTATTCCAAAGACTGGGCAAATGTTCAAAATTTCCCTAATGTTTCTACTTATTGCCATTATTCCAAACCTCCATCTAAATCATCAAACTGAACTCTAGTATGTTTTTTTGCTGACCTGGAAAGCAGCAGTGGTAGGTGTTATTCTAAATGGCCACCTAAGAGTTAAAAAAACGACATCTCCCACAATGCCAGACTGATGAGTGTGAATTCACAACTGTACAAACTGTTGTAATTACAGAATTTGAAGGCACTGAGCATTCCAGAGATTCCGGAAAGTCTTTGATCAAACTTGAAGGCACTCTACTGAGAGCTGTGGTCTCTCCAGTCTAGGAATTGAAGAGGCAGATGTTTTTGGAACCCCACAAGACTTATAGACTAACATATAGAAGGCAGTAGATTTTGTCTCTATAGAGGAACATAAAAAATTCCATAAATCATAAGCAATGATAGGGTCTATGGCACTGTGATATTTCTTCTGAGTACTCGAGTAAGATCCCACTGCATCCCTTCTCAGCTTAAATGTTACGTTCGTGTGGGCTGATAAGCACCAAGCCCACACGAACGTGCCCTGAAAGCACGGGTTTAGGGAAACAGAAGGTGAACTACCACAGATTTACACCTCTCCCTATCTTCTACTAGGGTTAGTGACACAGACCTACCTGAGTGGGGACATTGCCCCCTTAAAGGGCGGGCCCAGTTGTCTTCAGATCTGGGCCCTTGCTGCTCCTAGGGACTCATGCACCAAGCATAGGAAACAAACATGCCATCACGACAGGGAAAACTGGACAGAGTAAGCTGACATACAGAGCCGGAATCACACCATACAGCAGCCAGAATGCAAACACTAGTAGCAGATGTTAAAGCTATAAATACCAGGTATTAGTTGACATTTTGATCAAAATATGGTAGCTAGCGGGCCACGTCACGGCTCTCGGCTATCTCGCTAATCCCTACACTAACCAGGGGTCCAGCAACACCAACCTTTCTTGCAGCCACTACACATAGAACCTATTCACACCACAAAAAGAGACAGAATGAACACTGCACAGGACTATCCACACCTGATGTCTGGCCACCTGCACAGACACTGGACAAGCCACTGTTCATACACCTAACACATATACAGGCATGCAAGACTACAAACCCTAGAGAGAAGAGATACCAGCTTCCTCTTACAGAAGGGATTGCGAATATATATGCAGCAGACCCGTGGGGATTGGCTGGCAAGAGGAACTCCACACCCAGCCAGCTCAATTATCCCACTCCTGTGAAAGTGTGCTCCTGGAACCCTGTAGTACAACAGATCCCAGCAGCACAACCTGACACTAAGAACAGCTTCAGATGACCGTATATTGGACAGGTTTTCACGCCCAGCCGATATACGGTGTCCCTCTCTGCAGAGGGAGGAGGCTGGAAGAGACGGGAGCAGTGCGCTGAGCTCCCGCCCCCTCTCCGCCCCTTGCCACTATTTGCAACAGGAGGGGTGGGGCTGGATTGGGGGAGCCAAGTTTTGGAACTTAGCTCCGCCCTGTCCCATCCCTCCCATTGCAAATAGTGGCAGGGGGTGGAGTGGGGGCGGGACCTCAGTGCACTGCTGCCGTCTCTTCCAGCCTCCTCCCCCTGCAGAGAGGGACACTGTACATTGGCCGGGCATGAAAACCCGGCTGATATATGGTTGTCTGAATAAGCCCTAATGTTGTGGTCTCAACACACAGGACCTTTATTAAAAGCAATTGCTATAGGAGCCAAGAGGAAATTTAGAAAGTAAGTGTATATGACGTTGTGGAGCTATCTATGGGACCCTGTGATTATTTGTTATGCTCCTACCCAAAGAACCAACTATCCCATTGTTTGTTTTTAGAGAAGTCTGGATCTGTCTTTGCACATTTGGAGTAGCATTAGTAACACTAGGAGTAGCTGGAAACTATGTAGCAATAGATTGTAGTTGAACTTTAGGTGGTAATACACTTGAGTTTATATTAAGGACATAGCAGATGATTTGTCTCCACTTAGTGGGTGTCCTGGGCTTCATATTTGGATGGCAGTGTGTTTAGGTTCATTCGCCCTGGCACTGCCTGTGTTCTTTGCTTAAATAAACCCCTTAGTGACGGCCAATACGCCTTTTTACTGACCTCACTAATAGGCTTTTAACCTGCACATACTACTGACAGCCAGCCTCCTGCCCTAACAGCCAGATGCGGAGAAACCTCAGATCCTGACAGTTTAACCCCTTAAAAATTCCAGTTTAAAAAATACACATTTTTCCCCACAAAACCCTTGTAAAATAGATAATATACCAAAGAAAATTTTGAAAAAGCAGCACATAATAGATATTACCACATTCATGATGTCTAGAGATGAGCGAGCATACTCACTAAGGGATTTGCTCTTAGCGAGTACCTGCCCGCTTGGGAGCAAAGATTCGGCTGCTGATGAAGAAAAGGTTCAGCTGCCGGCGCGGGTGACAGGTGAGTTGCCGCCATGAGCAGGGGGGAGCGGCGGGGGAGAGCGGAGAGGAACGGAGGGGAGATCTCTCTCTCCCTCTCTCTCCCCCGCTCCCCCCTGCTCATGGCCGCAACTCACCTGTCACCCGCGCCGGCAGCTGAACCTTTTCTTCTGAGCGGGGAGATACTCGCTAAGGACAATGCTCGATCGAGCAAATCCCTTAGCGAGTATGCTCGCTCATCTCTAATGATGTCCAACACAATGAAAATCTTTTTTTATTCATCTCACATGCTGAACGCTGTAAAAATAACTTTAAAAACTAATGCCAGAATTGCTATTTTATTGAAAGCAATCCAAGACTCACATGTACCTCAAAATGATACCAAACAAACTACAACTCTTCAGGCAAAACACAAGGCTTCACAGAGCTCCATTTTCGTAAAAATAACATTGCTACTGATCTTAGAATGTGGCAAAGCAGATTTAATTGTTTTTCTTTAAAAATGTTTTATTGTGCAAAAGTACTAAAAAAAAATTTAAAAACTGTATAAACTTGGTATTACTGTAATCATGCTGATCCAGAAAAGAAAATGTTATTTTTACTGAATGGTAAATGCTGTAAAACTGAAACCCAAAAACAATGGCAGAATTTCTGAGGGGTTTCTCCATCCCCCCCCCCCCCCCCCAAAATGTACTAGAAGTTATGCAATAAAATACATGTGCTCCAATGTGGTGCCATTGAAAAGTACCACTTGTCCCCCTCCCCCCCAAAAAAAACAAGCCATCATATGTTAACAAGTTATGGCACTTGCACTGCAATGACGGCAATCGCTTAGTCCTTCAAGCAAAAAAATCGTCTGGCCACTAAGGGGTTAAGGCTTGGCACCTTGTGTGGACACGGCACATCTGCATCTGTTCAGCGGATAAACTAATGACTTAGAAAATTGCTCTATTCAATTCCATCATATTCCAGAATGAGGTAAATGAATAGTACACTGGATTTGCCACGTACCACGGCTCAATGAATATTAACTGTTCGTGAAGGTAAAAGCTTTTCAATCACTTAATGTGTTTCTCGAAGCAGGCAGGGGAGATAGGGAGAAAGAAAATGACACCTGTGGGACATTTCATAAAAATAAACGGAAAACGAAAAAATATACAAGTGTGTTTAAATGGTTTATTTAGGTGCTACAGCTGTGACCCGACTCAAGCCTGCAGAATGGCAGAAGTACGGGCAAATGTGGCCAGATATTTAGCCAAACTCTGATTGTCACAGTAAATAGTCATTTCGGGTTAATGTTGACTGATCAATGTCATAAAGGTATGCTAGAAAGGGACCTGTCCTGATGTAAAAGAGAGTTATAAGGAACTGGAAGCAAGGCACTACAAACAATAGGCTAGACTAGCAGAGAGGATTTAAAGGCTATGTAGCTATGTACATCCTTGCACTCTTTTTTCTTGTAATCTATTTGTTTTTGGAAATTAAGACTCTTTGCAACTGTTTTTTATAAAAAATTTCTAATTGTTTGATTTCTATGCTTGTATTGTTCTCCAAGGCACTGCAGACTGGAGGACTGAAGTCTTACTAAATTCCATCAGTCAGAGTAAATTGACTTGCTCCTCCTCCAGCCTGCTCCCCCTTTTGTGAAAGTGCATTCACTGCCTTTCCACTGAGCCATTACAGAGGGCCATATGACAGTGCCAGGAATGGTGGAGATCAGGCAGATGATGAACAGAGAAAGTTACTATGACAGAGGGCTGTAATTCACACTGGGTGAATTTTCTGCTCGTATTAGCAGTGTGGGGGAAAAGGACCAGAAGGTACTAGGAGAGGGAGGGGATGCTGTGTAGTATTCAGTGAGCATGGTTATGCTACACAGCCTCTGAAGGGGGTAGGGGTGCTGAGCTTGTGTTCATTTATTAGTGGGACAAGTTGATCAGTCATGGAAATGCCCCAGCCAGAAACTTGAATGTAGGATAGCTTACAAACCAAGTACAAGGCTTTCTAAATGCATGAGAAGTAAAACTCAATAACAAAAAAAAGATAAGTGCATCTTTTGTTTCTGCATGGACATGGAATGATGTGTGTATTGATTTTTTTAGGCAAAAAGGTGTCCATAGCCTTTAAGACCAATAGTATGAGCTCTGAAGACACAAACGTAAACTAGAAATATATATATAGGCAATTGTCCTCTTGTACTGTGCCTTGTTTTTAGCTATATGTGATTATTATGGTTGCTTTACATTTCTCACCAAAGCGTTCAGCCAACTTAAAAAGATTTAGTTATCCAGTCATCTAGAAACAGAGGATGTTGTACTAGTTAAAGAGGACAATCCTAGTCTATATGCTATAAAAGAGAACACAGATATCATCAGAGGGATCTGCTGCTTAGGCTCCCTCTCTATTAACCATTACAGAATTCGAGTACAAAGGGTGGATCCTTCTAGGGCAATGTGACATGACCAACTATTACATTCATTTTAGTGGGTGTCCTGCAATTCTACATTTCCCCAGCAGAGGCAGAACAGAGCTCAAGGGTTAGAGAAGTTAAACCTGTGACAATCAGTCTTGTAAGAAGGGGTTGTTGAATTTACAGTACCATTTTATATGTGTGTCAAAACTAGGTGACCTCTGTTGGGGTGAATGAAGAGGAAGACTCAAAGATATCTATTAACTGGAGCACTGCTCCGACCCTGTGTAGTAGCTAGTGCTCGTATTTACAGGTGCAGCTCTCATTGAAATCCATGATTTCAATGAGAGTTGCGCCTCTGCAATTATGACCATCTGCCACTACAGGCACAGCTCCCATTGATTTCAGAATGGTGTGGATTTTGACTTGAAATCAGCTGTGCTTTCACAGCTGATTTCAGAAGGCACCAGGCTCCACCTCACCTCTTCACAATCTCACTGACTTCTTCATCAGGCACCTGGTGGCCTCTACTGTGCGCGGCACCGCTGATCAGGTGATGTAGAAGTGGTCAGTGGTGCTACACTCATTAGAGGTTGCCGGGTGCCCGAAATATCGGAGGTAAAATCGTATGTTGTGAAAAGCCACCCCACCATAACCACACTCCTCTTTTCCAAGGCGTGCCCCAAGGCTGAAAAGGTTGGGAAACACTGTATTGGAGGGTAGTATTTATGGAAGGCATTTTGGGAGAATCTGTAATCTGCAGCAAGAGCTGGGGGGAGAATCTGTGGGTAGTTCTTAGAGGAGGCGAGTCATTTGTGGGAGGCACTGGGGGAACCATTGTGGCAGGTATGCTGGTGGCATCTCAGGCAGGTATGCTAGGGGGCATATGTGGCAAGTACTCAAGTAGGGGTGATTTGTGGCAGGCAGTCTAAGGCTGGTGTCTTTTTCAAGTATTCTGAGAGTGGTGATCCAACAGAGAACACTCTGGGGTGCAATTGTGGCAAGAACTTTGTGGAAACTTCTGTGACAAATGCTGTGAGGGGGTCACTATATGGGGACAGCAGCTGTCAAACGCACTTAAGTATTGGGTTAGAAAAGCAGGAAATACTTTTTTTTTAGCAGTGGACACCGCATAATTGCCTATTTTAGATTTTCCTGTGGTGTGGTTTACAACTTCGTCTCTAGCACTGAAAGGGAAGTGAGGCACTTATGAAATCATTCACTGGGCCCATCAATAGGACACAGCATTTTGTTGATTGCACCTCATGTTTTCAGAAACTTCTTGTTCTTTACAATCCAGCTCTTTAAAAACACCAGAAGTCATCTGAAGATGTGTGCTAATTACCTCCATCCTGAACGTCCTAATGGGTAATTAGGCTGCACCAAGCACATATTAATTATTACATCTTGCTTTTTTCCTCTTTCCCAGGCTGTATTGGGTTTTATCTTTCTTGCACACTCTTCCTTTTCTCTTCTTGTGGTCAATCATCATTACCAAAACCTTCATTACGTAAAGAGTCTTGCAGCTGTTTTCTTATTCTATGTGTCTTTCATGCTTTCGTGTTTACATGTTTCCTCCTTGAAGTAACCCGTTCAGTACCATAGCCTACCTTGTGAGATTTTTATTTGCTATGTTATATTTGACTGCATGAATGTCTGATTCCCTTAGCAGATGTACAAATAACCCTCTTCGCTTGTTAGACTTGTACTTTGTGCCCCAGAGCTGCTCTTCTAATTGTAACATGAAGTTGGCACTATTGTCAACCATTCAAATAGCCATGTAGAGCTCTTTTTGGTCACTTGGTCATCCCCTGTCTACACACACTTCCTTTTTCTTTCCCGTTGCAGATGTTTGTAAGGCCTCCTGCACACGGGCGAAAATTCCACAGCGGGATTTCCCGCAGAATTTCTGCCCTTGCCCACTGCCATAGGATTGCATTAGATAATGCAATCCTATGCAGACAGCTGAGATTTGGCGGCGTGAAAACTCGCACGGTAAACAAATTGTGGCATGTCCTATTTCTGAGCGAGCCTCGCAGTGGCCCGCGGAGATATGTCACCTCTGATGCCCTGGCTCTGCCCTGCGCATGTGCCGGATGGGCACATAGCAGGGCGGAGGAGACGGCGAAGCAGGTGAGCCACGGTGGTCACTGCAGGGGCACGGCTCGCATCCCGTAGCGAGAATTCTTAAAGCGGGATCCAACCCGACCGTCTACAGGAGGCCATAATCATGTGAATTCCTTCCATTGTAACATTCATGCTTTGATGACTGCTTAGATTAGGAACACCCACATGATGGTCCACATGAATCTAGAGAGCTAGAAATGGAAACAGCTTCTCTTATACAATATCCTGCCAAAAGTAATTAGACACCTGGGCAAGAATCAAAAGTAGAATTTATTTCCATATGCTAATACTTAGTGGGGCTCCTCTGGCCCTAATGACATTGGATACTTTCCATGGCATACCATCTACTAATGTCTGATACATTTCAGCTGGTATTTCCCTACATTCAATCTGCAAACATCTGCAAGTTCTCTCAGAGAAGATGGACGCTGTTCATATTTCCTGACCAGTTCATTCCAAAGATGTTCAGTAGGTTCAGGTTGCGACTCAGTGCAGCCAGTCCAATCGTGGAACATCCATATCCTCAAACCAACGTAAAACAGTGTTGGATTTGTGACAAGGAGCGTTGTCTTGTTGGAAATATAGATTACCACATTGTCGGCAGCACATTTTTATCTAGAATGTCAGGGTTCACCTCCATGTTCATGATTCTTGCCACTACAACCAAAGACTGAAATAGAATGTTCTTACATTGCTCTACTGTCCAATGACAACGCTCCTTGCACCATTGTAGACAGACTGATCCATCTTCTTTGAGAGAACTCGGCAGACGTTTGCAGGATGAATGGAGGGAGATACCAGCTGAAGTGTATGAGTCTTGGATTGTATCTGATTTCATTAGAGGCCCGTTAAGTATTAATATATGTAAATAAATACTATTTTAGATTTTATTTCTCAGGTATCCAATTACTTTTGGTATGATAATGTAGTACTTAGGCTGCCTGCACACGAGCGGGCCGGATTCCGCATGTGGAATCCCACAGCGGAACCCGACTCTGGCTGCAGCGGCGCCCACGCGTATCTGCTTTTTCTTTTCTTCATCTGTACTGCAGATGGTCTGCACGGCTTGCCCTCAGATATACGCTGTACAGATTCTTTTTATAACTCCTGCCATTCCTGCATCATCGCCTTGCGAAAGCGTGGACTCCGCGACCTTTCCGCAATATCATCGCAGAAGGGCTGCGGATCGGATGGCTTCCATGGACTTCAATGGAAACCATCAATTCAGAATCCACACAAAAATAGAACATGCTATGATTTTTGTTCCGTCAGCGGAAAATCGCAATCGATTTCCGCTCATGTGGAGGAAAAAGTGTATTTCCATAGCATGTTATGGTCAGTATTTGCTGCGGAATCGGGAGGTGGATGCCCACTCCAGATTACGCAATGCAAATCCACCCATGTGCAGGCGGCCTTATTCACTTCAGTTTAATGGGTGCCGCAACATGCATGTTGAAACATGCAAATGTCTAATTAACAGCAACAGTTATATACATTATATTCAGAGTTCCTTTACAATTTGCATCATATTCTGAAAAATGTCATCTGAAGAATCACTGTGAGCAGGATGGTTGGAGCACCAGACAAGAAATTTAACAGATGCATAGGATACTTCCTTGTATGAGATAAATAGAGAGGTGTAAGCAGCAGTCTACGGAACTTTTTCAAGAAATCCTTAGATAGTCTTCTATCCAAACGACATCTTTATTGTTAAAAGAACTCCATGCATTTGGTGAAGCTTGCAACGTTTCGCCCTTCACAGAGGACTTTATGCTTGAAAATAGAGTGCTGCTTACACCTCTCTATTTACCTGGTATTTGAAGGGACCCTGAAAGTCTGGTTCTATTGGTAAGTGTGCACCTTCTAGCTTCAAGCTTCTTTGATTGCTACATATATCTCCCCCACCTGCGTGGTGACTTGGTGTGCTGCTGAGATTCTATATTTATCCTTGTATGAGATGAGACGGTAAACATTAAATGACGAGTAAAATGAATCTTTGACATTTAACATCCTGGAAATAGTCATTTAACATTTTATTACTTTGCATAACTGAAAGTCTTAAAAATCCCAATCATTGTAGACCTTTTTAATAAGGTCACTTTGAATTGAAGGAATGCTGCCAACTAATAGATGGCACTGTAGATGTATTTTTCCATCTTTCTGATGTGCATGAAAGTCTTCAGTTATGCTTTACTTTTTAACTGCAATACCACACCTGGCCACATGGCGTGCTGCTACAAGACTCTTCACACTAAACATGATGAATTTATACAGTAACTTTTCAGTATTGCTTAGATTTTATTTCTCTATTAAAGTGTCCGTGTATCAGACATCACTCCTGGAAGACATCAAGGAAACAATGGAGGTAGACATACTGCAAGCCATAAAACTGATTTGGCATACATCATGATCTCTCTGGAAAATGTCTATCAAGGCAGTAAAAGAAGGTATTAGATTTCGGCCTGTGTCCCATGAACTCATTTTCACAGCGTATTACGCAAAAAAAAATGTGCATGTGCAATACGCAGTGAATAGAACTCATTGATTTCAATGGGATCATTTACATAAGAGTATTTTGCATGTGCATTTTGCGTGTGCATAAAATGCTTGCAGCATGCTCAGTTTTCCTGTGCATTTGCACAGGAAAAGAGCACATATTAAATTAATTACACTAATTGTCCATTTCAATGAATGGGTGCATGGTTGCATGTTTTTTTTCCGTGTACAAATGCACACAAACTGTGAAAAGTGCACGCAAAAATACAGTAAAACACGTGTGCAAATATGCAATGCCGTTGTGCAAATATACAGCGCTTGCACCTGTGAGACACCTCCTTAAAGGGGTTGTCCAGTTACCAAATGATTTTTAAGTGAGAGGTAGATCATGGAAACTTGTCTCTGCGACAGACTATGACACTATGATTTTAGTGCCTGTTCTATTGATGCATGGACTGCGTATAGAGACCAGTAATCTAACATATGTTTACACTAATATCTCATCCACCCCCTTTAACCACATACTAAAGCCCCAAAGTACACTTCTTCCATACAGTGGGCCTATATGGCAAGACAGTGCCTGCACAAGAGCCCCCAGGATAATTTAGAATGTGCCACAAGGCCAAGTGAAAAGCAACGGTCACTATCTGACTCAACCGTATGCTAGATTTTAATCCCCAATTGGGACACTGCCGGCTGTTTAGTGGATGACCGGTAACCTACCACTTTTGTAATGCTTTAACCTGGAACTTCAGACTCCCATTTTACTAAGACTTTTTTCGGTTCAGTATACTTGTGATGTTACTATTACATGGTAATCTTTTTTTTATCATAGGTGATTTAGTTTTTTACAATTTATGATCATTCTGCTTATAAGAGACATTAACTCTCCATGAAATGACTTCCGGATGAGCCCGTGGCAGACCGGTGCTTATACACAGAGACCAATCTAAAGATACAGAAAGGCAGCACAAAGCAGCCAAAAATATGGATGACCTAGTCTCAGAATATGTCATCAATAGTTAACTGTTGGGGGCCCGCTGCTCGGGTCCCTAGCGATGCGCCACTTGCCCTGCTCGCTGTCACTGCAGCGGGCAGGACATGCGTCATAAGGGATGGAGAGGAAGTGGCCTGCTTGGCTTCACTCCCGTTGAAATCAATGAGAATTGAAACCGCTAGTACACTTCCGTGGCCATTCCCTTATCAGAAGAGTAATAGCCAACTTCAGCTCCCATTGATTTCCTCCCCTGTCCCCTGTGACATCCGTCCCGCCTGCTGCAGGCCAGGCGAGCGAAGCACCGCCGTGAATCCTGATTAGCTGGTCTCTTACATTTAACTATTAATTACCTATCCTGAGGATAGGTTATCAATAGTTTTTACACAGAAAACCCCTTTAAAAAGTAGTCAGATCAGAAAAAGCAGGCAAGCGTCAACACATAGCAGCTTACATATCCATATTAGACCTTTTATGGAATTCTGCTTTAAGGACTGTGTCATGATGAAATATAGCTTTTTATGTGTCAAGAACAGTTTGTGTCATTTTGAAGTATTAGAATACAGTACATTGTGTCTGTACTGACTATTGCCTTTGTACTCTTCAGGCCTTGATCAACTTTACCATAATCACACCCCAAACCTCTGCTGAAACAAATTACTGAAAGCATTTATCTGCTGACATTGCTTCTTTGGCAATGGATAAAAAACTTCATACTCCAATGGGGTCAGTAAAAGAGCGTTTCTCCTTTAAATAAAAAATAAATCATATATGTATTAGAGTTTTCCTTTCTCAGGCTCTGTTTCATCTTTGTAGCTTCCACAAGGATCCCCTGTCAGCTCTACAGGAATTCAGATAAGTAGTTATTAGAGTTGAGCGAACGTACTCTGTCGAGCGTGAGTATTAGCGTACTCGATGGTGCTCGTTACTCGAACGAGCATCACGCCGTGTTCGACCCTTCTCCAGTTTTTGGCTCCTCCCCGCTGTGACGTGCCAGCTTGGGCCCCGCCGCGACGCAGCGCGCACGTCATAGGCAAATTTTTGGGCTGGTAGGCAGGGAGAAGAGAGAGAGAGAGAGAGCAAATTAAAAAAAAAAGCTCGGGACCCGGCGTCCCACATACAAAAATGCTCGAGTCTCTCATTGTAGTCAATGGGGTTCATTACTCAAGTAGAGCTCTCAAATTTTACGAAAAGCTCGACTCGAGTAATGAGGATCCGAGCATTTGGGTGCTCGCTAATCTCTAGTAGTTATGTCTAGCATGGCCGGTTTGCAGTTAAAAAGTCTTGAAAGTTAGATGACAGTTTCTAGTTAGTTACAATGGTGGCCATACTGGCTGTCGGTTACCCTTCACAGAAATAATTAGGAGATGATGTGTCAAAGACTGACAGTTTTGACTTAAGGAGAAATGCTTGTTATCTGACAATTATAGTGACTATCCATTAAAAAAAATCCCTTCTTATTAAAAGGGTCCCCTAAGAAAATCTACTCATAGCCTATTTGACTGCTGAGATATCTAGGAATAAGCTGTCAAATGTGGGTGATCCTAGCAGCAGGTGTTCAACTTCCCTGCAGTGCCTCCACAGGAGAAATGAAGCATTGCACAGTTCTCATTGAAATGACTGGACTGTCAATGTAATGCATGGATACCCTAAACAGTCCAGAGAAAGAAGAGAGATAGACACAGTGGAGGGCATTTACTAAGACAGGGGTGTCAAACTCATTTTCACAGAGGCCATATCAGCATTACGGTTGCCTTCAAAGAGTCATTTGTAATTGTAAGACTGTATTTTAAAGGATATATAAAAAGGGGGAAGAGGGTGAGGACAGATGGACCAGAGAAAGGTTCTAGTCTAGAATAATTGGTGCACAAGTTCCCCAACACAGACACTTAACTCTAAACTACCAGGGAGTCAGAGAAAACGAAACATTATGTTAGTCAGCAGAACCTGGTGAAATATTCCCCAAAAATTCCTTAGGACAGAGCCCTTACTCATTGGGTTAAGCAGCAATATAACACAACGTCCTCTCTGATCTGTGCAGGATATGGACAAGCAGGCGGGAACAGAATGTCCTCTGCAGGATGGTAGTGAGGACCAGATGGGATGTACAATCCGCCTCACGGTCTGAGCCCCCACAAGCAGCGCTGTACTATAGGATTGGCTCTGTTGGAGAAGCAAACAGGGAAGTGCACTTCAAAGTCTCCAAGGACTACATTACAACCATAGTGCTCAGTTCACATGTACCCGACGTCACAGTGTAGGACCAAGATAGCACCTATGATCCCGGTATCCAGGAGCTGGAAGCAAGCGAGTCCAGTGTGCAGGGGGTCCTCCGACACAGCTTGGGACCATCTGATCTAGAAAAAGCTTGGCTGTGTCCGGACCTGATGTGGTGGGCCGTGAGTTTAACACGTGTGTACTAAACAAAAGTACCAGTATTCTGGCACAGGTTGCACCAAAAAAGTAGCATACAGGTCATGCAGTAAATTATTATGTGTTTTAAACACTTTTTTACACTGGCCTATAGTTAGAAATGGGAAGTTATTAAATGCACCAAATCTATTATCTGCCATTAGTTTGGATCAAAATATTAATGTAAAGTAAGGAAAAGTGTTTAATGTATCTAGTAAGAGGCAACTAATTCATCATGTGCTTTCACAATAAATGTGGCACAGTTTCTGTCTGTCTTGTCTAGTTTTATCCTAACTTTAAGACAATAATACATTTCCCCCCAGTGTTTATAGCTGCTCCCCACTCAAACTAATTGATAAGGGTCCTAAATGTGGGATTCTCCCAGACTAATTCAGAATGACATTATAAGGTATTTGAAAGTGAGTTTTTTTTAAATATATCAGGCCCTAATTTCCAAAAACATGCTTATATGGCAATATTATGAGGCCTGTAATAAATGCCCTAAAAACTTTTAAAGGAGTTGTCCAACAAAATGCTGCCATTCATGCAGTTAGTGGAAAGCTGTCCTAGAGTGGGGGAGAATGGATCTGCAGTCCAAAAGGGGTGGTGGCTGGAGCCTAATGCCACACTGTTCATTCCTGCCTGGCTTACCTTTTAGCCTAACAGGGCCAAATAGTGTGATGGACACAAATCCTCCACAAACATCCCATCTATGAAGTGGGGGGAGTGCTGAGCATATTCCATAAACTGTACACTATAAGGAGGGGGCACACAGAAATCCAGGGCTACACTAAGATTGGGTTCCAACCCCCACTGAGACCTCATCCAACTTTTCTTATATTTAAATTAATGCAAAGAATGCTACTTTAAAACTGCAAATTCTGCACTGATCATATTTATCTTAACATATCTCTACAGTGGTTCCATTTTTCTCACGCAGACCTTCAAGTTTTCTATATCATTGAATGGGAAAACTCTGTGTGACTGCAGCCACCACTTAGGATATGGGAAGGCTGGTGGGCATTTAGGTCCTTTCTCAATAGGGTCCTTATAGCAGTCACCTGCCTTGCCTCTATGGTAGGTATGCCCTCACTGTCTGGGACTGCTCTCACTTACAAGCTTCTATCAGTGTTGCCAACTAGAATTTACTTTTTTCTGGACAACATATCTCAAAATCAAGGACAGCCAATATTTTTTAAGGACACATTGGAAATCCATAATGAATGATGAAGATTAAGTAATACATATCTATAGATTAGAACCTGATATGATCTTATTACCAGCATATACTATAAACTGTAAAATGATGATAATTACAGTTGTAATAATCTGCCTAAGTACACTCAACTTCAAGAAAAAAATCACAGACGCGTCTATTTTTTTCAGGGTCAAGAGGGGTGTCGTCTCTCCTTAAGGAGAACACTCAATAAGTGTGTGGCGACACCTAAGGGGTGAGTGCGTCGGGGGATGGCATCATCTGTCCCCAAGGAGAGCACCCAGAAGGGGTGTGAAAAGATATCTAAAAAGGGAGTGTGGAGACATACGGCCATGCATGCTCCTCTGGGTAATTTATGCAAATAAGAATATTCCATCTTTCTAATTTGCATATTTTTTTTCATTGACACTGGAAAAAGGTGATCAATTTTTAAGGACTGTCCAGGGATTTCTGGACAGCTAGCGACTCTGGCTTCTATACGTTCATATTTATGTTACAGTTTTCCGTTTTTCTTAAGGAGTTCCCATCAATAACTGTGAATAAGGAACAGAATTTAGAAGTATTTAGCTATTATTATATCTAGATCGGTCATGGAACAGAAATGACAGGGGTTAATGATGTTTGCGCTATGCAGGAAGGAAGTCAATTACAGCACCCCTCATTCAGGCCAGATGCGTTACTGAACTCTCTGCTGCCTGCAAAGATGATCACACCCCTTTCAAGTGTTATGTTAATTTCCTGATACAAAGTAACTTGTCAATCACCTATTTCAGTACAGTATGGGAAATAATGGTCCCCAGGAGCAATGGTCCCCAGGAGCAATGCAGAGGGTAAGATGTTTGACATTAACATCTTAAGGACATGCAACTTTTTTTTTTTTTTTTCGATTCCTCCTCCTCACTTTAAAAAAATCATAACTCTTTTATTTATCCATTAACACAGCTGTCTAAGAGCTTGTTGTTTGCGGGACGAGTTGTATTTTTCAATGGTACTATGTAATGTACCATACAATGCACTGAAAAACTTTTTAAAAATTCTAAGTGGAGTGAAATGGAAAACGAAAATCACAATTCTACCATCTTTATGGCATACACACTGTGGTGAAAATGACACAGCTTTATTATATCGGTTAGTATGATTTCTTTGATACCAAATTTATATATTTTTTTCTGTACTACTCTTAAAAAATAAAATGTCTTTGGAAAAAATGTAATTATTTTTGGCCACCATCTTCTGACAGCCATAGCTTTTTAATTTTTTTGTTGACATAGTTGTGTGAGGGCTCATTTTTTGTGGAACTTCCTGTTGTTTCTATTGGGACTAGAGATGAGCGAGCGTACTCGGAAAAGCACTACTCGCTCGAGTAATGTGCTTTATCCGAGTATCACTGTGCTCGTCCCTGAAGATTCGGGTGCCGGTACGGAGCGGGGAGCTGCAGGGGAGAGCGGGGAGGAACGGAGGTAAGATCTTTCTCTCCCTCTCTCCTGCCCGCTCTCCCCTGCTCCCCGCTGCGACTCACCTGTCAGCCGCAGCGGCACCCGAATCTTCAGGGACGAGCACAGCGATACTCGGATAAAGCAAATTACTCGAGCGAGTAGTGCTTTTCCGAGTACGCTCGCTCATCTCTAATTGGGACCATTTTGGAGTACACATGACTTTTTAATAGCTTTTTATTAATTTTTTCCTTTGAGAGGGGGGGTGACCAAAAAACTCAATTCTGCCTTTTTTTTCTGATGACGTTCACTGTGCAGGGTAAATAATGGGTTACTTCCATAGATCAGACTTTTATGGATGCAGTGATACCAAATAGGTTTTGGTTTTTTAAATTTTGATATTTTTATAATAAATATGAAAAAAGTTTTTTTAAACTTTATTACCTTTTATTTTTTATATAATTAATAAAACTTTTTTAAACTAATGTTTACATTTTTCTTTAGTCTCCATAGGGGACAAGAACTTGCAATGGGTTAGTCACTCCTGCAGTAGGATGTAATACTATAGTACTGCATTATATCACGATCTGACAAGCAATCTATCAAGCCAGTGTTTCCCAACTCTGGTCCTTAAGGCACCCCAACAGGTCATGTTTTCAGGATATCCTATAGTAAGAACACCAGTGGCAATGTCTGAGGCACCGACAATAATTACATCACCTTTGCAATACTGGGGAAATCCTGAAAACCTGACCTGTTGGGGTGCCTGAGGACCGGAGTTGGGAATCACTGTATCAAGCTATGCCACATGCAGGGCCTGATAATCTGTAATGGCTGCCCTTAGAGCTTTCAAAAGGTCCCCGGCTGCCATGGCAGCTGAACGGCACCCCTGTCAGAATTGATGGCAGCATTTGAAGGGATAACAGGTGCAGCTGTTGTGGACGAGTGTCAGCAGTAAGAAACAGTCAGCACCCACGTTTTATGGAGCAGGATCGTCTCCCCATCCCCCTCCATACAAACTCTGAACACCTCTTCAGTGCTTGTACCATGAAATGTTCTGCAACTTTCTGCTAGTCCTTAGGAGTCCAGGCTCTTCGTTCAAGACACCACTGCAAACGAAGGCAACAGTGTTGGGGTGTTAATGGCAGGAGACGTAATGGGCATCATGACACCAAATTTTCTTCTGCTAAGGAAATGGATCGGGTAGAGACAGGGTTCTGAAAAGAAGGTGACACCTGTCTCTGAATGGTGGACAACCAAACTGTTGGATCTGCTTGTGCTTGTCAGAAGATGAAATGATCCTCTCTACTGGTGGTCCATCTTGGCCACCCAGAACCTATTCGCCATTTGGGGGTGCACGCACTAAACCACTGTTTCTAACAGCTCCTAACAGCTTTTTCAGAACGGCGGGAAAGTCACTACAACAACCACCCTGCTTCTTTTATTTCAATGATGCATGCGCCCCCCTCTGAAAGTTTGTTAACTGGACAAAATGTCTTCGAGTGCATATTGCATATATATATATATATATATATATATATATATATATATATATATATATATATATATATATATATATAGGCATGTCTAGCAGTCAATGATCTCTCAACAAAAGGTATACTACACAAAAGTAACCTCTGAGAAACTCTTCATAGGGCAACAGAGGAACCACTTTTATTGCCTCTGGTAGCTACCCCCAGTGTCTAATCAGACCACAACTGTAATCATTTATATGTCTACCTGAGATATAAATGCAAGCCGTGTTTTGCAGTAATTGAACATTTCTATCTATTTTTTGTGTTTATTAATGAGTGTATATCAAGAGGGTGTTGAGGATGCTACTGATGTCGCAGTAGTAGTAGGAGGCTGGGGATTTGTTCTATAATTCTGCCTCTTGATCTCCCGGTTCATGAATTCATCAATAACGAGTATGTTAAGTACATTTGCCCTCAAGGTTCTTCTTTATTCCAACCAGATTCCTGCTAATTAATAGAACATTGGCTTCCTTGAAGACTCCCTAGTCTACGGAAACCACTTAGTACATTATAGATATTATGTGCAGAGCACTTCTTTATTTTTAGAATGTCTATACGCGAGGAATGTGAGCGCTAAGGGAAACTCATTCCAATGGAAATAAACAGTGAAGCCAGGAAGTTCTGCCTGAATAGAACACTTGTTAGAGTGGGGTTAAACTGATATGGCAAGTTTATATAAACAGCGGATAATTGCATCTCGTATTAAGTAATGACGTTTGTATTATTCATTCTATTTAAAAATACACTGGGGCAGAGGTAGTGCCAAAATGTAGTCTGAGGTGCATGCCTCATAATAAGGCTGTCACATTTGTTGATATAGAAAAGAGGGTGGTAGAAAAGGAGGAGGAGATGGAGCTACTCCAGTGAGGAGAAAGGAGATCTCTTTTTTTCTCTTTCAGTTTTTTCGAGAGATGGTTTTATCGTGTGCGGTAGAGGGAGGCACGTGCAGTTTCAGGTTCTTCCAAATCAGTAACTGTGCAACCAAAATTGGTTGGCCAGCCAAACAATGTGTGGGAGGAGTAGGGCAAAAAACTGATAGAGTGGTACAAACTATTTTAGGAAACATGTGCGCATATTTGCATAAAATCGTTGTTCTTTTATTTAGATAAAATCCAGCATTACATAGGAAAACGCCTATTTGGAGATTCAGGCTGAATTTTATCTAAATAAAAGAACAACAATTTATTCAAATATGCGCACATTTTTTTATATGTGTTCGACAATTTCTGAAGTGAACAATAATAAATGTGTCGGGCTCTCTAAGTCCTGCGCACTTTTATCACCACTTTGGATAAAAGTCCAGAGAAGTGCAAAAGGGCAAAAAATTACAAATTTTTACACAACTGTGACATGCACCATCATTTGTAACTTTTTACTTTTTATCTCATATCTATCTATCTCATATCTAGCTATCTATCTATCTATTTATCTATCTATTTATCTATCTATCTATCTAATCTATCTATCCAATATCTATCTCATATCTATCTCATATCTATCCCATATCTATCTATCTATCTATCTATCTATCTATCTATCTATCTATCTATCTCATATCTATCTATCTATCTATCTCATATCTATCTATCTATCTATCTCATATCTATCTATCTATCTCATATCTATCTATCTATCTATCTATCTATCTATCTATCTATCTATCTATCTATCTATCTATCTCATATCTATCTATCTATCTCATATCTATCTATCTATCTCATATCTATCTATCTATCTCATATCTATCTATCTATCTATCTCATATCTATCTATCTATCTATCTCATATCTATCTATCTATCTATCTATCTATCTATCTATCTATCTATCTATCTCATATCTATCTATCTATCTCATATCTATCTATCTATCTCCTATCTATCTCGTATCTATCTATCTATCTATCTATCTATCTATCTATCTATCTATCTATCTATCTATCTATCCATCTATCTATCTCATATCTATCTATCCATCTATCTATAGACCCATCGGTCTGAGAAAAAGAAGTTACATTTGTAATTGACTGCATTCACTGTAATGGATCCGAGTTCTGTCTGCTGAGTTCTTTTAGTTGCAAGCTGAGAAGAAACATGAACGTTAAACTCCCCTGTGTGAATAGGGTCTAGAGCTGACATTTAGGACTTTTACAAGAATATTTCAGAAAGCTGAAGTTACATTGATATAAATAATGTTTGTTGGCGTCATTGGAGGATTTGCGCAGCTCACAGTACTATGGGGGAGCAGAAGCCTCTATTATGTCCTGTGCATTGCAGCACATTTCTCCCTCCAATTAACTGTAATAGTCCCGGTGATAATGACTCCATCATGTGGATTGCTGAATGTAGCTCTTGAGAAGAAATTAGAGACATTTGCAAATACGCAAAAGCAGCTGCCATATTATCGGTGCGCTCTGATATGCAACAGAGGCTGAGGGATGGATACACTTGGGAAACGCAGTTATAGCGGGAATTCGTTTTTCACTGCAGCAGTTTATCATTCGGATATCATTTCCGGACTCACATTATATCATTTCTTTAGCCTTACAAATGATCTTACATGTTACTACAGTAATTTACATTATTTCTATGAACTAATGGCTGGAAACTGTTGCATCCAGTCTGGACTAACTTCTGAGAGTTAAACTGTCTTGACTCCAGGCTGTAATATATCTCCCGCAGTGATACATTGTAAAAACCTCAGAAAAGGGGGAGAGATTTGTGCTGTTCTAGGCTGGATACAATTGGGACAAACACCTGTACAGCTTTTAATCTCTGGAGCATTATGGAGGGGGATTCCATGCTCAAGGCACCCTTCGGATTACTATTGCAGAGAATTGCTGGAAAAAGCACCTCCACCTCTGAAGGACTATGTGCCGCCATGCATCATACGGCACGTAGTCGTACGACTATGCACGTACCTATACATTTGAATGAACATCATGTAATACAACATTTCTCCTGCCCCTACTGCTACAGACAATGAATGGTTTACTACAATTTAGGGCTTAAACCATTGCCATGATTTTGTCCCATTATGAGGCTGTAAAATTCACGGCCACATAATGGGACAAAACTAAACCATTGATTTCAATGGTTAAATTTCCACTATCGGGATTCTACGCCTATCTTCCTGATTTTTTTTACAAACTCACGCGGGAAAAGTGCTAAATTTGAAAGGTTAAAAAAAAACAGATTTTTACCTTCTTGATGCGCAACTTCACTCTGTCTCCGCAGCGGCAAGTGTAGTTGCCCATACGCCCATGTGAAGATGCCCTTATATCTGTTACCCCATAGACAGAATACAGACTGTCATAAACTACTCATTTTATTCTCCTTCTGGACTCATGGAAAAATACTGAGGTACTTGATTTCCATGTAGCCTTAGGCAGGCTTCACATGGATAATAAAATTGTGCAAAATTTGTGCATTGCACAAATACGAACCACATTCTTTTGAACAGGGTCATACACATAAGCGATGTTTTCCCGCATGGCATCGCGGTATGTTCTTTTTGCGTGTGTTCTTGCATCGCACCGCCCATTGATCTCAATGGGGGCTGGCAGCAGCATCGAATTATGTGCTAAGTGCATGTGATATGGGGTCTCCCATTGAAAACATTAGGAGAAACTCCTCTGTCAGCCGCAGCTGTCAGGATCCCTATATCTCCGAAGTGATGCAAGGCTGTTTTACCAAGAAAATGCCTCACGTTCATGGGAATTTCACATGATGGGGAGCGTGATATGGAGGCGGGATATATAGCCCAATATGGCACTCACCCGTGTGAAGTTAGCCTTACAGCCTTGTCAAAAGAGTTGCTCTTACTTCATTCCAATAATTCCAACCCTATATTTGGAGATTGCGGTTTAAGCAATTGCCTTAACTATTACTTAACATTTCACAGCTTTCGATATGAGTGCGGTAGAAAGGAGTCTTGTTAATGATAAAGCTCTTCTGCCCTGCATAACTGTTATCTTCACATGGTATCTGCCAGAAATATATTGATCTGTAAGAAACTAAGTAACTGATAAGCTGAATAAACTGAACCAAGAATGGGACAGCTTAAGATTTAACCAGTCATTGTATTTTAATACATACATCAAGGCCTGAGCACACTTCATGAAACCCCAAAAAAAGTTACATCTCCAGCACTTCTGGCTCCAACACTGGAGTCAGACATGGAAGTGTAATAGCTGCTTTAGGTCCCTTTGATTTCAATGGGATGGCAGCTAGTTATGTCACTTTTGCTGCCATCTCCTATGATGAAGTCCGGCCCGCTGCACTGACAGACGAGTGGATGATCTGCTCATCACCAGGAATCCCAAGCAGCTGGTTCCCGGCAAATAACTATTGATGACCAATCCTGAGGTCAGCGCTCCTTCACAAGAACGTATGTGCAACTGTGCACGCATCAGCGCAACATATTTGCACTATGAACAAGATAGACTTGTGCGCATATTGGCACATTTTACTGTATTTTTTGAGCATGCAGGGCAGGATTTTTGTGCATGGGACACTACCATGTAAAAGGTTAATTAGCCTATTGAGGTCCAGATGTGTTCTTTTTTCATGGAATTGCGCAGCATATCGCGCATTTGTGAGTGTATTGAGTGCACAATTGCACACTTTTCATAGACCTCTGTGAGGGTGTTTGGTGCACAAATGCGCAAAAAAGTAGAGCATGCTGCATTTTTTTCCCATGCATGCAAAATGCAGACGCAAAAAAGAGAACTGAGAACAAGCCCATTGAAATAAATGGGTTCTATTCTCTGCGTATTGCGTGCACAAATACGCTCGAATGAAGCCAAGAAAAAAAAATTTTTTTTCTTGGAAACCCCTCTAAATCTCTCCAGTAAGTTAGTGGGTGCATCAGCTTTCATTAACATCCCTTTCCATAAAAATCCAATACAGAAGGGGAAAACTACATACACACTATATGCAAAACTTATTGGCCAACTGGGACTACCTGACTATAAGGTCAATTTCAGACAAGCGTATTGTCAAACGTCCATAATACAGATCCGTTATAAGGACCTGTTACACATTACATTGCACCATATGTCATCAGTATTTGATCTGTATTTGCTTCTATATTTGCTGTGATTAATTTTATTTTCTACTCGGCCAGTACAGATCTGATTTGTCCAATAGAAAATATCTATAAATGCAAATATGGAAGAAAAATGGACAAAAGTAGGTCATGCTGTGTATTTTAAAAATATCCAACTCTAAAACGCCCATGTGAATAGCCCTATAGATATACATTAGCTCCATATTAGGGACCACAAAACACAGACCAAATACGGAATTCAAGTATGCTCGCCTGAAAGCAGCCTAAAGAAGTTGCCGACCCTGTACAGTGATCCATCTTGGCTAAAGTACTGCTTGGTAGGCATTTTGAGATTCAGTTTGGTCCCCTACTAGAAATTTGGGGACTACCATCAGCAGATGATATTGCATGTAATAATAGCCTTCACTTGATTAACCCTTTGGAGCTACATTGCTTATTGTGCATCATGAAATGCTTTGACTTGTAAGTTAGTAGTTTACCTGCAGTCCAATGTAAAACCAGTGAACACCTTGTGATCACAAGTTGTACCCAATGCCTGGGTCTAAATGCTAGAGTTTTACAGAGTTCTAATTATTATATGAACCCTTCCCATGTTATTTCGCAATGGAAAGCCAGTCATCACCATGTTGGGTCACACGTGTGAATTGCAGCATTACTAATCATTTTACCAAGTGAAGGGGGTTTCTCAGGATCCCACCTAGAACCCCATGAATTCAAGTTTCATAGCATGTAAGAAAGTTAATGCTGTGTGTGACCCAGAATCCATAATTGTGGGGCTCCACTCAAGAATGGCGCAGTGATTAGGCAGAAAAGCAGTGGTAACTTTGAATTTATATTTACTCTAACAGAGTGTTAATGGTCACAGTAAAAGGCTTTGTGGTTATAAGCACAATTAGGTATGGAGTTTGGCGGTTATGGAATTTCTTAATGGCACAGAGCTTTGGAGTAACTGATAGCAATAGTCTCTCAGAGAGAGCACACAGCTTACTGGTTACAGTCTGTCTTAGAGGGCCCACAGTGTCAAACTCACAGTCTCAACAAAGTCTAGAGACTCCGAGAGCAACTCATGTTGAGTGAACTTGGTGGGGCACCTTGGATTGCCACTCTCACAGTTTCTGTTCACAACAGCTGCATTTCCCAGGGCTTTCTCCAAGTAATGGCCCAAAAAGTTCCAGTTCTCTAGACACCTCTGGTTAAAGTGCTTCCTCAAGCCTGACAGTCCCAAGCAAGATCACAGTTGACACTTGCCAAGTCAATAGTTTTAAACCCAACTGAACCTCAGGGTCAACAGCGTGGACCATGGGCCGGACCCAAATTCATTCTCATAATCCAGATTGGATGGTTCATTCTTGTCATTCTTGTGTAGCCAGTCACAACTACACTTGACACTTGCTGTACTGAAGAGATAGTACAAAGCATACATTATATGAGCCCTAACTGAATGGAGCCCATGCAGTGCCCTGCTCCAGCATCTGCACTTGTGTCCTAGGTGCCAACCTGTAAACTTACACAAGTAGCATAACCAGCAGTAAACAGTAAAAGGGAAACAGCGCTTTCAAGGAGAAGTGGTTGCATCACAAATCCCAAACAGTGTTAAAACGCGGCATAACATACAGTAACCGCACAACCAGTCTCAGTTACTTTCATCGGAACAATTGCAGTCTAGTACATAGAGAGGCTATATTCACCTGAGAGAGCGTAATATCTGCTCTGAGAAACCCAACCCGATATCACTCTTCAATGTGAGTTTTACCAGTGGAGGCGAGGTGCTTTTCATCACTTCAGTAAAATTGTGATCCATCAGAGCCTATTTTACGTGTGTCACAGGGTCAGCAAGTGTTTCCCATTGATTTCAGGGGGAAGCATCACATGTGTGCACTCGTGTGCACACCGCATGGCATGTGTTTGACTGTTCCATTGAAAACAATGGGTAATTCGTTCAAGGAACACAAAAAATAGGCTATGCATCGCTATGGGAAGAAAAAAAAAATTTTTTTGAGTCTTTCAAAATGCACAAAACTTGCGCGAGATTCATGCTCGTGTGAAAATAGTCTATTGATGACCAGTTCAGGGTTCCTTCACATCAGCACTATTTTGTCCTGTAAGTTCCGGCAATACGCTAGATGACTAGTTGGAAATTGAATAAACCCCAAGGAAGCAGGAAAGCAGAGTCACCTGCACATGAACAGATTTGCATTGCGGAATTCGCGGTTGACGTCCACACCGCGGATCCGCAGCAAATACGATTCATAGAATGCTATGGAAAATCACTTCTTCCTGGGCGGAGGAAAAAAATTGCAGCATGCTCTATTCTTGTCCGACCCACAGCCCGTCCACAATTGACATTGCGGATTGGTTGTGGGTACCTGCGTCGTCGCCTAGCGATGCTGCAGGAAGAATAAACATTTAAGAAAAAAATCTCTACTGCGCATGATCGATGGTGGCTCAACACAGCCATCCGCAGTACAGAAAAAGAAGGGAAACGTCAGGTACGTGGGGTCGCTGGCCGGGCACAGGGTGGGGTTCCACTGTGGGCTTTTGCATGCGGAATCCATCCTGTTTGTGTACAGACGGCCCTATGCTGATGTGAATGAGCTCTGGAGTATAATACAGGATTTTACTCAGGATCAATACAGGATAAGTGTTGTATGTGCACACTGACTCCACCAGCAGAATAGTGAGTGCAGCTCTGCAGTACAATACAGGCTGGAACAATGAATATATTTACTGTACACTTTTCTGTATATTCATCCTATATTCCTTAGGACTGCTATTCTTTGCATCCTCAAAGCCCTGTGACCCTCTTGGAGAGGGCTCAGGTTCTCACAGGGTTCACCTCCCCCTGCATATCTACAGGTGTAACAACATATTGATACATTGTAGCAAGTGATTGTGTTTCTGTAACACTCAGCGATAACATATTGTGCACTAAATAACAACTTGTAAACATGGTAAGTTTTTGTCTCACGAGAACAATAAGGACTCCGATCCAAACCGCATTCTTCACGAGCATTTCAAGATATTAACAGTTTCTGCATAAACTCGCCACACTCACTGCTGGATCCGTGGCTGTCGTTAACACGTTGTAAGCTGCAGTTAACAATTCTATTCCCAGTACTTCTTCCTGCTAGACATCTGCATGTCATAATGCCTTTCCTCTCTCACTTATGTTGTTATAGCTGGGCTGAATTAGTCATTTAACTCTTTGGGAGCGCACTTATGTGCATTAACGTCTCACTGAAGTCTATGTCAAGGTTCTTTAAAGGGGCATTTTGTCAGTAGGGGTACAGAAATGCAGGCGCAGTGAGGTCCTAGAGTCTTAAGCATCCCAAACAGGACCCTCATATGAGTCCTAGAAGTTATATATAATAGTTGGGGGCTTTATTACAGATTCTGCATTGGAACCAAGGAGCTTCAACATATAACTTTGCTTGGGATGGGGGGGGGGGGGGGAGGGATTATTACTAGTGATTACAAGGTTTCCAGCCAAAGCAAACTCCACTGATTAAAGGAGTTATTCCAAGATTGAAAGTTAGCACCTATTCACAAGACAGGGCATAACTGTTTAATTGGTGGGGGCCCGACCTCTGGGACTCCCACCGATCAGGAGGACAGGGGTACCATATTCCCCTGTGTGAATGGAGCGGCAGCCGAGCAAGAACACTACATTCATCTCTGTGTTATTGCCGGAGATAGCCGAGGATAAGGGGTAACTTTTATTTGAGTCCTCATCTTTGTGTGTTCAACATTTCATTCAACTGCTTTATTTGTTCCCAGCAAAGCTGTGTGACATCAGGCTCCGATGGGCTCTCATCTATCTACCCCAGTATGCTAAATTTAAAATATGAGAGGTCATTAAATGATACATTGGGGGACATTCATAAAAGTTTTTATGCCAGATTGTGGCATGAGAAAGTCCTAAATTTTTGCGCACATGTCACTTACGCAAAACTTTTCAGCCTTTTGTGCCGCCCTTGCTATGTCTAAAAAAAGTGGATTGGCCTTTCAGGAGGGGGGCGTGGTCACCTGACACAACACATTTATGTATAATTCTCACCAGAACCTGGCGTAAATTATACCACAAATGTAGGTCAGGTTGGACATGGCACATCTTTCAGTGTAGATGCTTGGAGGTGCCTAGATGCGTAATATCTAAAAAAAAAAAAAACTGTAAAAAAAAACTTAATCCTATTAAGGGCTTAAACACATGGGCATGTTTTAGTCAAGTTATATGCCCGTAAAAATCACGGCCACGTAACAGGACAAAATGAAACCATTGATTTCAATAGTTTGTTTTAGTTTTCATTATCGTTATTCTTGCTCGTTAATACTACACCCGAGAAAAGATAGGACTGACCCATCTTTATTGCGAGTAGTTAATAGTACACATGAGAAAGACAGGGCAGGACTTATCTTCCCACAGTTTTTTTTCAAACTCGTGTGCACTAGCACAGAGTTTGAATAGTCCAGAAAAGAAACAAAAAATGGTTTATGTGCTAATACACCCTGTAGTGGCAGACGTATTAGTGCATGCCCCACGTATTTTTTGCCCTAGGGCTACTTTTACATAGTCGTAGGCGTCTTTACGTGCGCCTGCCGGTGCCGTAAAAACACGTGAACAGGCACACAAATCTAACGTTTGTGTGTCCGTTCAAACTGCATGGGCCCTGGCACATATACACTGAGGCTGCAATGCCATTGCTTCCCCTACCCTCCTCCTCGCCGCCCCCATGCCACCCCCTCCCAATGCAAACAGTCAGAGGGGAGGAGAGAAGTGAGAAGGAGTTTAGCAGTCACACTGCTAAACTCCCTCCCACCTCCGTTCTCCGAACGTTGTCATTGGCTCCCATAGGAGCCAATGACTATCTTCTTGGCCCAGCATGAAAGCGCCTGGCGCTATATTGGCCTGACTGAGCACTTTTCTGCTGTGGGAATATGGCCATGTGATCTGACTGGAATCCAATGCATCAGATCGTAGTGTATATTGGCTGGCCATGAAAACCAATAGAGCCCCTAAGTCTGTATTTACACGGTTGAATTTCCTGTGTGAATTTTATGCATTGCAAGAAGCACAAAACACACACAGAATTAAACCCCCATGTTTTCAATGAGTCTCTTTATATGTACAGCACGTTGTACTTTTCTGTGATGCAACAGAAAACTCGCCCATTTCTTATGGATAAGTTAAAAATCACATTACACTCACATCACATTCGCGTATACATGTTTCATGTTAATGCTTGATTTTTAAAACTTTCCTATTGAAAAAACATGTGATTTTCAAACACATGAAAAACGCGCATGAAAATTGCATATTCAGAGATATAATGCAATTTTCTGGCACTTGCATAAAAAGAATTGCAATTTTACAAGCGCAATATCGGTCCGAGTTTCTTGAACCAATATCGCGCTCGCCCATATAAATATGCCTTCAGAAAATCCTACTAAGACCATCATTTAAAATCCCAGTCTTAATAATCGTCACCCATTGTATCTTCCTCTGTCAGCACATTAGGGACCTTTCACACGGGACAGGATATTCCACAACAGCATTGCCTGGTATGCCGTCCCTGAATTCCGCACCAAAATCTGCACGGCCAACTGCAGACTTTGATGTGCAATTGTCGGCAGGATTTTGCTATCTTCAATTCCACATAAAAATCCGCATGTTAGCAGTTAGGATTTTGGGGCTGCAAATTCTGCAAGAGGGCAAATTCCGCAATGCTGTTGTGGAATATTCTGCCCTGTGTAGAAGGTCCCTAACTGTTCAGAACTATGGGAAAGCTTTCCCAAGAACAGATCTTTTTTCCCCAATATACAATAATTTGCTTTTAGGATTTTTGATAGAAACTTCTCAAATAATGCAGATTTGATAGTTTACTTTGTATTATCAGCAACTGAGGTAAATGGCAAGCAACACTTTCTATATCTGATAAACTCAAGTTTCCTACTTCAGTAGCAACTTCCTTCTTTCACACAGATGTAGCAGAGTTGAATTACAATGAATGGTCATGTATTATTACAATAAATCATCTCAAACTGTAATCCACCAATGTAACAGAGCTCATTACAAAATTAGGACTGGTTAGGTTAAATGACAGCTTCATGTCTGCAGAACATATTCCTATCTATCTATCTATCTATCTATCTATCTATCTATCTATCTATCTATCTATCTATCTATCTATCTATCTATCTATCTATCTATCTATCTATCTATCTATCTATCTATCTATCTATCTATCTATCTATCTATCTATCTATCTATCTATCTATCTATCTATCCATCTCTCCATCTCTCCATCTCTCCATCTCTCCATCTCTCCATCCATCTATCTTGTATCCATATAATGTTGCAATTCTGTCTAATACCACATATATGCCACAAATATGCTCTGCTACATGGGTAAACATATCTAGTTAGGAACAAAAGACGTACAAGCCAACAAGTATCGGTTCACTTTCTTTAATTCCATAAGACAAGTTGGTGGAAAGATCATTCCTTGTCTTTTCAGAAGTAAAAAATGAAGCAAATCGTAGCCAAGAATGTAAGTGAATCAGTGCTGCTAGCGGCTTACCTTTAGGGTCAAGGTGGTGAAGTAGAAGGAGGTGCCCCTTTTCCAGCCTGTAGAAGCCAGGTCTGAGCAGTGTTGTGAGACATAGACAGCTGCTGATAGTGCAGGGAATACTCTTCCCTCATCTCCACTGTGTGATCCATTCACTCTGCCCGTCCCCTATAACCCCTTCCTGCCTGGGAGGCTCTGCTGTCTACAAAGAAGTTTGTTCTCTGCAAGAATTCAAGGGTCTTGCACCGGAGTGAAACTAGAGCAAACAGAATTAGTTGGTACAGATGTTACAATTGTTAAACCAATGTATGGCGTGTAGTGAGGAGTGAGCATACCCGCCAAGGGCAATTGCTCGAGCGAGCATTGCCCTTAGCGAGTACCTGCCCGCTCGAGAGAAAAGGTTCGGGTGCCGGCGGCGGGCAGGGAGCTGCGCGGGAGAGCGGGGAGGAACGGAGGGGAGATCTCTCTCTCCCTCTCCCCCCCCCCCCCTCTCCCCCTGCTCACTGCTGCAACTCACCGCTCCCCCGCGCCAGCACCCGAACCTTTTCTCTCGAGCGGGCAGGTACTCGCTAAGGGCAATGCTCGCTCGAGCAATTGCCCTTAGCGAGCATGCTCGCTCATCTCTAATGGTGTGCCACGATGTTCGTTAGCTGCGTCTGCCACACAATTTGTGTGAAACAGACGCTGCTATGCAAAGTAAATGGGCAGCCGCACCATACAAATACTGTAAGCACTAGATGAGCGTTTGTTAGCATTCTTATGGCACTTGCTACATCTGTACATTATCACGGCTCTCTCACACTGTGCCATGCGGGAGCACGCAGCAGTATGCGATACATTGTGTACTTGCTGCATGCCAACAATCCCCATACACTATATTGGCGTGTGTATTATGCTTCAATGTAATCCATGCTACGTTCTTTTTTGCGCACGCATTTTGCGCTGTGTGAGAGGCACAATTCAAAGTAATGTAATGATTGATACTGCAGGCATTACGTGCGGTAAAACACGATCTTGTGAAAGAGCCCTGAGGGCGCCTTTACACTGGCGATAAAATCGTGCAATTTTCGCGTGATGAGAGAGTGAGTGAAAATGCAGAATTATGAAACAGATGATTTTCAATGGTTTCCTTCACATTTGCAATGTTTTCACTCATGCAATGTTGCAATTAAACAAAAATCGTGGCATGTCCTATCTTTCTGTGCTTTGCGTTTTTTTTTTTTTATCTCCCATGTTTCCCTATGGAGCCTCCTTTTTATCACATTGCAAAGCACAAGCTCAGCTATTTCCATGTGATGCGATGTGTTTTTATTTTTAACATTGGAAAGTCCTATTGACTTTTGCGCTAAAAAAAAATCCCATGATGCCGCTGAGTGATACCTCGTTGTGAGTAACATGTATGTATATAAGTTTGTCTGTGTCCCCCTGTATTTTAAGCTTCAAAAAGGCACGTTTGTGTGCTGAAATGCGTTACTGCAATAAACCTGGGGTGTTTTATGAGCTGAAGAATCTGCTCACTCGTAGTCCTGTGTAGTGCGGGGTAATTTTTTTATCCGACATCGGAGGTGGAGAGTGAGAGATGCTATACACATACACAGTAGTCAAATTGAGCCGTATAGTGGCTGAAACGGTATGACTGCAGGGGGCGGTTGATTGCAGCTAGCAGGGATTGCAGTCGGTAGGACAGGGAGCATGTTATCAGGCAGAGTACAGAGGAGTTTGGTTTAGGAGATATGGTATGCCTTCCTGAAGAGGTGCGTTTTTAGAGCATGCCTGAAGTTTTGTGTGTCAGGGATTGTCTGGCTAGTTTTGGGTAGTGCGTTCCAGAGGACTGGTGCTGCTTTTGAGAAGTTTTGGAGGTGGGAATGAGAAGTTTGAGTTAAAGGGGCGCTTAATCTGATTTCGTTAGTGGAGCGGAGGGCGCAGGATGTGTCCAGGTCTAAAGAAATTGTTACATCTGCTGGGCGCACTAAAGCGCCCCTTCACAGGTGGGACGCAAACGTGTCCATTTGAAACACACACATAGAGTACTTGCACGAATCAATTGCATCTCTCCAGGAGGAAGAATGGATAACTGTCCCTAACTGATCAGGGAAAGAGGGGCACCCCTGCCTATAAGTGGAGTCTTCGCCTTCATAAAGGCGGACCCACTGTCTTCTTCTACTGACCTGACTATCCCTGGTCAGGGAGCTGGAGAGATGCACTAAACACTCAGGACACAACCCTGTTCACACATACACTGTACACAAAACAGGACTGCACATAAAGCACATGTCTGGCACCCTGCACAGACCTAACATACGTCGCTGTTCACACCAACATACAGTGTAACACATACCACATAGAACAGACATGTACACACCTCATGTCTGGCCACTTGCACAGACATACAACACAAGTCACTGTTCACACCAACATACAACAGGTAGTGCATACAACACGGACCCCACCCAGAGCTCACATGCATACTACTGGCAAACCATAGCCAGTTCAAGTGTACTCACTCCAGGGGAATAGGGAGAGTCAGCCACCATGCTGACATAGGGAGCAGTGTCAGGCATCACCCATCTGACACACACATAGGACATCAAACGTCTGGAGGCCACACCTGCCCAGGGATAGGGAGAATCCTGCGGGCCGCATGCACTCGCGTGTTCACTGTACCACACACTACACAATGCACGCACCCCAGAACGCAAAGAGAGGAGGAACAGCAGGTGCCCAGACCATCTTCAGGGGAGGAGAGGGACACATCAAACAAGCATTCAACTATCAGCACTGAGTGGTATAAACAGTGATACATAAGGCACTAAAATGACCAGCAATTTCTCCCAAGAGTTTGCTGGTATTTCTCTGCTACAGACCAGGGGGATTGTCTACTAGAGAATACCACACCCAGCCAGCTCAATTAACCCCTACCTGTGAAGGTGTGCACAAGGAAGCCTGTGGAACCACAGGTCCCAGAAAACCTTAACCTTAACCTTAACAGAGATAAGGTGAAAAGGATGCCCCGCCTACTGAGACAGACTAGGACGGTGGACCGACACTGGCACTAAAGACGCAACATGGGGAACAAAGAACCTCCAGTTATACACATATATCACTCACGCCATTCACATGGTCAAATTCAATCAGGAGTTTTTTTAATTGTGAAGCTGAACAATTTTACTTGACTAATAAGATTATTTTGTCTACCTCCTGCACAATGCTTGAAGAATAACGTTGCATAACTAATAATAAATAGTAGAAACATTTGTCTATGCAAATAGCGGAAATAAAAACTTTTCAGTCCTTAGATACTTAAGGGGGCTTAACTGAGGAAAAAGAAAGTGTCTCTTATGGAAAGAGTCTTTAAGAATTCAAAACTATTTCTTGGCTGGATTAAGACAAGCTGGGGATTATCACTCTCCAAATCAGTGATTGTGATTGTGATTGCGCTAACCTCTATCTATCACAGAGCTTTCTGCAGAATTGGCCTGGTTGATGCTGCGTACTTCCTCATCGCATTCATCCAGAAAGTCAGACATTGTGTAGCTGATGGTAGAGAGTGATGTCAGCATTGATTCCTCCTCCAAAGAATACGTGTCTTTGATGACGATTGGGGACGTAGTAAGTCCACGATGTGGCTGTTGCAGGGGAAGATTCAGCATTGTTGGACGTACTCCCATGAAGAAGAAAAGAAATTCTGATCTTCATACTCCAGGACAAATTGCTTCAGGAGGTCCGGTAGGCAGTCCTTTACCGCAGTGTTGTTACAGTGAATCAGGTGAGTCTTGTGGCAGGAGGGGTAGAATTTGTGGATTTTCTTCCCAGTAGTATTGGGAACACCTTGTGGGAGCTCCAGTCAGGGCATCTTGGACTGGGCGTAGACTGAGCTCTCTGCGCGGGGAATACATCTTGGCAGTTTGCTGGCGGGAGGGGTTCAGGATGAGAGGTCCAGTGGCTTCTCTCTTCTTGTAGTCTCCGCCTCCTGGGGGCGGTCTTGAGTTGCACGCCAAGGTTCTGGAGTGGAGGTATACAGAAGCACAGAGGTGGTAAATTCTGTTTGTTATGCCTCATGGCGACCAAGACACGAGGCCCACACTGAGGAGCTGGCAGGGGTAAAGATGTCGCTTGTCATGGTGGCTCTACCAGACTCCTCCCCGGAGGAACACATGGAACAGGCATGAAGGAATACAGGTTCCTTATGGTATCCAGCAGCATATCGGTCACATTTGCTGTAACTGAGCCTCTAGATTGTGCAAACTTGTAGGCATTGGAGTTGGCCCTGTATGTGTTTTATTGGCAATAAATCTGGCGACTGGGCAGGTAATGGAAGTGTGTCAATGTTGTGGAGGCATTCTTGTGACTCCCTTGCTGTAAAATTCCTCTGAACCTGGATTAGTCGCTGATGTTTCTGGATGGTGGACCACAAAACAGTTGTAGCTGCTCGTGTCTGTCGGATGGTCAGACAATCCTCTCTACCAGTCTGGTCAGTACGGCCCATGTGGTGGGCAATTTGCCAATATGACTATCCATCTTCTCGAATTCCAATAATGCCCCCTCTCAAACTTTGTTAACTGAGCAAAATCTCTGATTGCATTGTAGAGGCGTCTAGTGGTTAACAAGCTCTACATAAGCAAAAAAAGAGGTCACTGCACACAAGTAGCCTCTGAGAGCCTTTATATGGGCCAAGGAGGGAAGCACTTTTAGAGTTTCAGATGGCAAGACTGTTTATCTAATCACACCACAACTCTAATCATTTGCATATCTGATTGTGATGTAACTGCATGCCGAGTTTTGCAGCAATGTTGCTTGATTTTTTTTTGACAAAGTGTATTTCATGTTTTTACTGAACTCTTCTGCATTTATTATCATCCATCTCATTGTAACACTTAAAGGGGTTGTCTCACACCGAAACATTTTTTTTTTTATTCAATAGGCCCCCCGTTCGGCGCGAGACAAACCCAAGGGATGGGTTAAAAAAAAAAAGTTTATTACTTACCCGAATCCCCGCGCTGCGGCGACTTCTTTCTTCCTTTACCAAGATGGCCGCCGGGATCTTTACCCACGATGCACCGCGGGTCTTCTCCCATGGTGCACCGTGGGCTCTGTGCGGTCCATTGCCGATTCCAGCCTCCTGATTGGTTGGAATCGGCACACGTGATGGGGCGGAGCTACGAGGACCAGCTCTCCGGCACAAGCGGCCCCATTCACCAGGGAGAAGACCGGACTGCGCAAGCGCGTCTAAAAACGCCAGAAGACAGCGAATTTAGACGGATCCATGGCGACGGGGACGCTAGCAACGGAGCAGGTAAGTGAATAACTTCTGTATGGCTCATAATTAATGCACGATGCAGATTACAAAGTGCATTAATTAGGCCATACAGAAGTGCTGAACCCCACTTGATTTCACGAGACAACCCCTTTAAGGGCTCTCTCACACAAGTGTATGCTACCGCATATTACACAAACAGTTTTTGCGCACGTAATACACAGTACTAATCTCAAGTTGACTTTCAGTTGTGCTTCTCACACCCAGCACGCAAAAACATTGTGACATGCACGATCTTGGCACTCATTACACACGTCAATATAGTGTTTGGGGATTGTCGACATACAGCAAATACGCTTCTGTAGGCAAGCCCCTAAAGCTTTATTAATGTCTTCAGCTCAGGTAGAGAAGATGTTGCCAAAATTTTGTTGACTCTGAAGGAATGTACGTTCCTGGAGAACACAATGGAAACATTGTCTCAACGCCTGTCATTATAGCACAATAGCAAACACATTAATATCCCAAAGGCAAAAACTGCTAAGAGCCGGACAGGGCTGTGTCAGAACATGTCATCATAGTACACCCCCAGTTCCTTGTACTCGAGGCTGATTGTGATTCTCTGGATCTGATAACATTGAATCTATTTATTCTTGTTCCAAAAAATAGCAATTTAGGGAATTTATTTGTTCATTAGTCGCATAGTAGAGCTTGCATCTCTGACTTTTTGTACTGCTACTTAAAGGGGTTCTCTGCTTTGGGTAATCCGCTCGTGTGTAGTGTGCTGCGCTTTCTATAGTTATCCTATGGAAAGCGTGTCAGGCGTGCATTTTATCACCGTGGATCACGCTATGACAATTCGCCCGTGGACACTCGGCCTAAGAGTCCTTTTAGATAAGCCGATTATTGTTTGAATGAGTGAGTAGCATCACTGCTTGCTCGCTCTAGTACAGACTGTTTAGACAGACAGATACATTGTTGCCTCGCTCAAACGAGAATCGTTCAGAATCATTCAGTTTTTCACATTTGCTGTATAAGTGAATGAGAAGGACTGAATGAGCGCTGTTTAGGGCTAGCTTCACACGGTGAGAAAATTGCAGCAAAATCGCATCTTTCTTCTGCAATCTTTGAGCGTCAGCACTGCTTTTTTTGGAGAATAATCTCGCATTGCTGCGGCCTGTATTAAAATCATTCCAGAAAATTGCGCGTTTATTAACGTGAAAGTCAATGGGACTTTCAAATGTTAAAATCGCATCGCAACGAGCGTTTGTTGCATTGCGATGTGATAAAAAGAGGCCTTCACAGAGAAACATGGGAGATGAAAAAAAAAGATAGAGAATGACACGATTTCATGTTGTGTGTAGTGCACTTAAAGGGGTTGTCCTGCGCCGAAACGTTTATTTTTTTTTTCAACAGCCCCCCCGTTCGGCGCGAGACAAACCCGATGCAGGGACTTTTAAAAAAAACCGCACAGCGCTTACCTGAATCCCCGCGCTCCGGTGACTTCTTACTTACCCGGTGAAGATGGCCGCCGGGATCTTCTCCCTCGGTGGACCGCAGGGCTTCTGTGCGGTCCATTGCCGATTCCAGCCTCCTGATTGGCTGGAATCGGCACGTGACGGGGCGGAGCTACATGGAGCCCCATTGAGAAAAGAAGAAGACCGGACTGCGCAAGCGCGTCTAATCCGGCGATTAGATGCTGGAAATTAGACGGCACCATGGAGACGAGGACGCTAGCAACGGAACAGGTAAGTGAATAATTTCTGATAACTTCTGTATGGCTCATAATTAATGCACAATGTACATTACAAAGTGCATTAATATGGCCATACAGAAGTGTATAATCCCACTTGCTTTCGCGGGACAACCCCTTTAAGCATACAGATGAAGCAGCGCTAATTTTGAATTCAGGGGTACTACATCTGCTGCACAAACCAAAGGTGTCTGTTGGTATTTTGTCTGCAGCAATTTAATCCCTTTATGACACTTTCTATCTACCATGTATAGGATATAGATGTAATTGAGTCTTACTTGCAAAATAAAGAGCTTTCTCAAGGAGCAGGACACAGGTCACTGACTAATCTCAATGGACCCCATTTCTGGAACCTTAGGGTGTATTCACACGCAGTGGATCTGCTGCAGTTCTTTCACACTAAATTCGGTGTCAAAATCTGCATCGTTTGGTGTGGATTTTGTCATTGCGTTTGTTGCAGATCTACAGCAGATTTCAACATTTCAATTACATTTAAATTGAGCAGCTGGAATCTGCTGCAGATTGGCACCAAAATACGCAACAAATTTCGTACCAAATGGTGCAGATTTTGACATGGGTTTGCTGCAGATATTTTCCATTGCAAAATATGCAAAGTAAAGGCTTCTATCTGTAAAGGACATGCAGATATATATATATATATATATATATATATATATATATATATATATATATATATATATATATATATATATCCCATGAGTAAATGTGCCAAAGATTTTGTAATAGCTTGTTCGTGAGGCCAAAGATTTGTGATGTCCTAAGAAAGACGTCAAACATTTGTAGCCTACTATTAAAATATATATATACATATGCCAACTTTGTCACATGGGGCAGAGGTATAAAATATATACAAGTATCCTGTTAAGTTTAATGACAGGCAATGAGGGGGTAGTGGTTGTCAGTTCGTGACGCCACCTTTCCATACACCGGCATTCATACATGGCACATTTATCACACTGGACACGTGCATAGTACCTCAGGTCCTCCAGAACGGGGGAAGCCTGGTAAAACTTTACTAGTGACTTTTCAACATGATACAACAGACTTCAGTATGCAGAGTTTACAGTGCAGGAAAACTTAGTAAATATTCAGCAATACTTGACATGAAAGTCAATGGCCACAGAATGGCAACAATGATCACCCTGCTCTCATAGACTTTTGCACGCGTGGGTGTCAGTTAAAGGTGTACCACTATACGGTGATCCAGACTTCAGATGGCCACATAGGAATCATAAACAGACTTAATATTATCTTCAGAGGCTCGGTAGACTTCTGCACTGTTATTAGCTGTATAAACGTATAGTTACTTGAAGCGGTAGTTGCTCACTATGGTTCTGTCTTGTGATGGGGCTTTTGGGAAAAAACATTTAGGCTCACTCACTCCCATGCGCTTTAAATACCGTTGGGCTGTCTGTTCGTCTACTCCATATTAGGTGCAAAGAAACCAGAGATGTCTCTTTGCGCCCCTGCGGTTTCTCCAGCTGATCGGGGGGAGAGGGAAGATCTTCAGATCCAACTAGGGAGCCTCTCCTTTTTTGCCATTTTCAATACAGGGAAGCCAAAGATGCTTCCCTGCATCACTGTGGGTCCTCCAACAGCATGGTGGGGTGGAGGATCATCCATTTCTTTCCTGTTCTCAAACACTCACTAAAGATAGATACATTCAACATGCAGCAGAGCTCACAGGCAATGATTTTAATGGAGTTAACTCTTCTAACACTGCAGTTGTGCAACACACATACAGAAAATAGACATGACAGTTTTGCACAGTGCACCCACATAAGACAGACATGCATGGCAATATGGAGGGGTCCACAATGATGTTCTGGGACACAACATACCCACTAGCGTTTTTTTCTCTAACGATGCGAGATCAAGTGCCTCGCAGCGCAGAGAAAACGCTGCGATAACACTCATTGCTTTTCATGGGGCCGGTGGCAGCAGTGCCAGCCCCATTGAAAACATATGGAATACATCGCAGACGTCTGCCACAGCTGTCACAGCTATGGCAGAGGATTTCTTCATGAAGGAATCCTCTGCCACAGCTGTCACAGCTGTGGTAGAAGTCTGTGATGCTATCCCATTTCTTTCAATGGGGCTTACACTGCTACGGCCACATTGAAAGCAGTGGGTTTGCAGCGATGGTTTACAGGGAAAGGCTTGAAATATAAGCCCTTCCCTGAAAATCATGGCTAGGTGTAAAAAAAGTTTTAAAAGTACATACTCACCTAGAAGAGCTCCCCGGTTCTTCTCTCCTGCCCTGGCTGTTGTCTTCTGTGTTCTGGGGGCCAGGGATTGAAAAATCCCCGCCTCCAGAAAGCGCTTGTGTCATTGGCTGAGCACTCAGCCAATCACAGGTAGCACTCAGGTATTGATTGACAGCTGAGCACTGCCTGTGATTGGTCACAGTGCTCAGCCAATCACAAGCAGCCCTCAGCCATTCATCATGATTTTCAATGTTCTGCCTCATCCCGCCCCCTCTCATTGCAAACTGCCGGAGGGGAAGAGAGAGGCAGAGAGCCGGTAAGGGGGAGGACCGCTCAGATGATAGCGTATATCGGCCATGAAAATGGCGGCCGATATATGCTCCTGTTAATAAGCCCTTAAAGGGATTTTTTGATTCATGTAAGTTAGGGCTTTTTTAGGTGACTGTGATTTTGTCCCGCAAAATGGGATAAAATCAAACCATTAATTTCAATGGTTTCGTTTTCACTAGCAGGATTCTCGCGCATTAATACTACATGATAGAGCGGAGTTTAACCCCTTAAGGACATGGCCTATTTTGGGCTTAAGGACGCAACGATTATTGGCGGATTTTCATCTCCATTTTTCAAAAGCAATAACATTTTTATTTTTCTGCTGATGCGGCCATAAAAGGGCTTGTTTTAGGCGTGGGGGACTGTAGTTTTTATTGGTGCTAATTTTGGGTACATGAACTGTATTGTAAAACTTTTATTAGTTTTAGGTTTTTCCACTTTTCTGTAATAAAAACCCTTTTTTTGGAAATCTTTTTTTTTCTAAATCGGTGCATTCAAAGTCCTATAACTTTTTTTATTTTTCCATGGCTGGAGCTCTGTGAGGGCTTATTTTTTGCGAGACGAGCTGTAGATTTTATGGGTACCATTTTGGGGTACATGCGGCTTTTTTGATCGTTATACAAACAGCATAAACAATATTAATTTGCTTTGGGAGATTCAGATTCGTTTTTTGCAGAGCTAAATTGGCCATGAAAGTCTATGGAATTTTGTAAAAATGCAGTGTTACATCCATATTCATTGTATTTACGTATAAAGGTGGGAGAAATCAATGGGACCTTCTTGCATTTTTACATGTGCAAAGAGAAAGGTAAGAACAACAAAATCTGCAGTAAATACAAAATTTCTGTGCGTGAAAACACTGCGCATTTCACTACCTCACTAGATATGAGCGAGCGCACTCGTCCGAGCTTGATGCTCGTTCGAGTATTAGTGTGTTCGAGTTTGTCGTGACCGATGCTCAACCTTTGGAAAGTTCCCAGGGTCCGGGGGATGAGGCTGGGGACTTCCGGCAACTGTCTGAAGAGTTTTCAGTGGGTGAGGAGGACGATGACGATGAGACACAGTTGTCTATCAGTGGGGTAGTAGTAAGGGCAGTAAGTCCGAGGGAGGAGCGCACAGAGGATTCGGAGGAAGGGCCGCTGGACGATGAGGTGACTGACCCCACCTGGTGTGATAAGCCAACTGAGGACAGGTCTTCAGAGGGGGAGGCAATTGCAGCCACAGGACAGGTTTGAAGAGGCAGTAGGGTGGCCAGGGGTAGAGGCAGAGCCAGAGCGAATAATCCACCAGCTGTTTCCCAAAGCACCCTCTTGCGCCAAGCCTCCGTGCAGAGGCCAAGGTGCTCTAAGGTCTGGCAGTTTCTCACTGAGACCGCGGACGACCGGCGAACAGTGGTGTGCAACCTTTGTTACGCCAAGATCAGCCGGGGAGCCACCACCACCAGCCTCACCACCACCAGCATGCGCAGGCATATGATGGCCAAGCACCCCACAAGGTGGGACGAAGGCCGTTCACCACCTCCGGCTTGCGCCACTGCCTTTCCCCCTGGGCCCCAACCTGCCACTGAGATCCAACCCACCTCTCACGACACAGGGACGACCGTCTCCTGGCCTGCACCCACACCCTCACCTCCGCTGTCCTCGGCCCCATCCACCAATGTCTCTCAGCGCAGCGTCCAGCTGTCGCTAAGAGAATCGTTGGAGCGAAAGCGCAAATACGCCGCCACGCACCCGCACGCTCAAGCTTTAAATGTCCACATAGCCAAATTGATCAGCCTGGAGATGCTGCCCTACAGGCTTGTGGAGACTGAGGCGTTCAAAAACATGATGGCGGCGGCAGCCCCGCGCTACTCTCTCCCCAGTCGCCACTATTTTTCACGGTGCACCATCCCAGCCCTGCACGACCACATCTCACGCAACATTGTACGCACCCTCACCAACTCGGTTACTGGCAAGGTCCACTTAGCAACGGACACGTGGACAAGCACAGGTGGGCAGGGCCACTATATCTCCCTGACGGCACATTGGGTGAATTTAGTGGAGGCTGGGACCGAGTCAGAGCCTGGGACCGCTCATGTCCTACCCACCCCCAGAATTGCTGGCCCCAGATCGGTGCTGGTTTCTAAAGCGGTGTATGCCACCTCCACTAAACCTTCCTCCTCCTCCAACGCAACCTCTACCTCGCAATCAAGATGTATCAGCAGCAGCACGTCGCCAGCAGTCGGTGTCGCGCGGCAGCACAGCGGTGGGCAAGCGTCAGCAGGCCGTTCTGCCTACCTATACTTCTGCCATAGTAATGCTACAGGGGTCTTACTATACTTCAGCAACAGAAATGTAACTTCGGTCTGCCGATACTTCTGCTCCTGAAATGTTACCTTGGTTGGTGTATACTGTTACTACTGTAATTTTACTAATACTGGGCTCTGCCCATACTGCTTCAACGGAAATGTTAGTGGGGCATGTCTATACTGCTATAACAGAAATGTAACTAATACTGGGCTCTGCCCATACTGCTTCTAGGTAAATATTACAGGGGTCTGACTATACTGCTACTACTGAAATATTACAAATACTATGCTCTCCCTACACTGCTGCCAGGGAAATTTTTTTCTGCTGCTTTGCCCATACTGCTTCTACGTAAATGTCACTGGGGCCTGTCTATACTGCTACTACTGAAATGTTACAAATACTGTACTCTCCCTACACTGCTGCCAGAAAAATGTTTTTCTGCTGCTTTGCCCATACTGCTTCTAAGTAAATATTACTGGGGCCTGTCTATACTGCTACTACTGAAATGTTACAAATACTAAGCCCTCCCTACACTGCTGCCAGGGAAATGTTTTTCTGCTGCTTTGCCCATACTACTTCTACGTAAATGTTACTGGGGCCTGTCTATACTGCTACTACTGACATGTTACAAATGCTGTGCTCTCCCTACACTGCTGCAAGGGAAATGTGAATCTGCTGCTTTGTCCATACTGCTTGTACGTAAATGTTACTGGGGTCTGACTATACTGCTACTACTGAAATGTTACAAATACTAAGCTCTCCCTACACTGCTGCCAGGGAAATCTTTTTCTGCTGCTTTGCCCATACTGCTTCTACGTAAATGTTACTGGGGCCTGTCTATACTGCTACTACTGAAATGTTACAAATGCTGTACTCTCCCTATACTGCTGCCAGGAAAATGTTTTTCTGCTGCTTTGCCCATACTGCTTCTACGTTAATGTTACTGGGGTCTGACTATACTGCTACTACTGAAATGTAACAAATGCTGTACTGTCCCTACACAGCTGCAAGGGAATTGTGAATCTGCTGCTTTGTCCATACTGCTTCTACGTAAATGTTACTGGGGCCTGTCTATACTGCTATTACTGAAATGTTACAAATGCTGTACTCTCCCTACACTGCTGCAAGGGAATTGTAAATCTGCTGCTTTGTCCATACTGATTCTATGTTAATGTTACTGGGGTCTGACTATACTGCTACAACTGAAATGTTAAAAAAAAAAAAATGCTCTCCCTATACTGCTGCCAGGGAAATGTAAATCTGCAGCTTTGCCCATACTGCTTCTACGTAAATGTTAATGGGGTCTGTCTATACTGTTATTACAACTGAAAAGTTACTGCACTCTGTCAATACTGCTGCAAATGAAATGTTACTTGGCTCAGCCTACACTGCTGCAACGGAAATGTTAAATGGGTGTTTCTATACTATTACTACTACTGAAATGTTATTGGGGTCTGTCAATACTGCTGTAAATGAAATGTTACTGGGGTCTGTCTATACTGTTGCTACAGAAATGTTACTGGGGCCTGTACCTAATGATACTACTGAAATGTTACTGGGGTCTGTCTGCACTGCTGGAACTGAAATGTTACTGGGGTCTGTCAATACTGCTGTAAATGAAATGGACAACGGAAACTATAGGAATGTTATAGGGGTCTGTCGCTACTGTTACTACTGAAATGTAACTGATACTGTGCTCTGCCTATACTGCAGCTACTGAAATGTAACTGGGGTCCGTCTATACTGTAACTACAGAAGTGTTAATAGGGTCCACACGGAGTTGTACCTGCCTGTGTCTACTTATAAAGAACAAAAGTCTGATTGGGGCATGCAGTGTGGGCCGAAGCCCACCTGTATTTAATCTGACGTTAGCTCTGCTGTCCAGGGCACTGCAATGGGATATATTTATGTACCGCCGGTGGGTTCCAGGGAGCCATCCATGCTGTGGGTGCACACAGAATTCCCATTGCGGAGTTGTACCTGCCTGTGACTATTTATAAAAAAAACAGTCTGACTGGGGCATGGAGTGTGGGCCGAAGCCCACCTGTATTTAATCTGACGTTAGCTCTACTATCCGGGGCACTGCATTGGGACAAACTACAGGAGCAATACAGCGCTAATGAGACGTGCACAACTACGCTAGCATTGGAGTCCGCTGTAGGCCCGCGATTGCTGAGGGTTTGTGCAGAGGCCTATGTCCTGGGTGCAGTGAAAGTCCCCTTCCTGCCTAGGATTGCTGAAGCTGTGGGCCGAGGCCTATTTCGCGGGCCTGGTGCAAGTCTGCCATGTTTGGCCGCTCAGATCAATTTTTTGTTCATGTCTTTGGTTTCCTAGGACCCACCTATGCTGTTGGTGCAAACTTAGTTCCCATCGCGGTGTTTGACCTGTCTGGCACAAAGACACTGACTGACTTGGGTAGGGGGCTGTTACGGCACTCTGCCCCCCGAGCGCCAGGTGGGATGCCCTGAACTTCCTGCACCCCACTGTCCCTGCCTACTTGCCTCGGCCCTGGCTCACCCCAGGCGGACAACTGGGCGGCAGTCCCTGCTCTGACTAGGGACCTGGCGACTACCTAGATGGAACTTACCTAAAGGGGGACAGAGTGCCGACAGAAGAGGCAGGTGGAACAGACCAACAGAACTACAAAGCAGAGTAAGGCTGAAGATGGAGCTCACAGGCAAACTGGAGGGAAACTGAATAGCAACTAGTGCTGACTGAGACAGACTAGACTAGAGGCTAACAGAACCAATAAGACAAAGACTGGGCAATAGATAATTAGAAGGAGCTGGCTGAGGGTAACTGCAGACAGACTGGCTAGATGCAAGTAGAACCAATAACTGGCAGTGAGCTCAAATCACTGTCAGTCTTTTAACCACAAGGCTCTGGCCAGGGGCGGAGAGTGGGAGGAGGCAACTCCACCCACTGCTGTATAAGAAGAGCGGAGGAGTGCGGGCGGCACCCTACGGGCGGACATGCCCACGCCGCCGCCCACCGGCCGCCCCAAGCCGCTAGGAGAACCCCGACACAGAGCTCCAGGCCGCCGGAGCCGACGCCGTAGCGACGCGCACCGACCGCGGGACCCCGTGCCGCCCTGCATGGTAACAGGGGCAGAGCGCAGATGGCTTTCCCCTTGCAGTGTCGATTGAGCTATGCGACACCTTGACAGAATGAATACTGTGTGGCACATGGATTCCCCATTGCTATGCCCACGTTTGCAGCTCCTGACGGAGGTGGCACAGGATTGGATTTCTCATTGCTTCTGTACAGCATTGTGGGCTATCGCCCCGCCCCTTTTAAAGAGGGTCGCTGCCTGGCCCTGCCAACCCTCTGCAGTGTGTGCCTCCGGTTCCTCCTCATGGCAGACGCACTTATAAATAGACATGAGGGTGGTGAGGCTATGAGGCCCACGTGAGGCATGAGGGCAGCAGAAGGCTGCGCAGGGACACATTGGTGTGCGCTGTGGACACTGGGTCGTGCGGGGTGGGGTGGGGGAAGGGGGGTGTTGGGCAGCATGTAACCCAGGAGAAGAGGCAGTGGTGTGTCCCGCAGGCAGTGCTTGTGCTTAGTTGGAGGTAGTGTGGTGCTTAGCTAAGGTATGCCTTACTAATGAGGGTTTGTCCGAAGTAAAAATTGTTAGGGGTGGGGGGGCCCACTCTTGCCGCTATTGTGGCTTAATAGTGGGACCTGGGAACCTGAAATGCAGTCCAGCATGTTGCCCCTCGCCTGCCCTATCCGTTTCTGTGTCGTTTTCATCACTTTCTTGGGTTTTCTAGATTTTCACCAATGAAAACCTTAGCGGAGCATGGGTGATATACACGATCACCCGAGCATTTTGGTGCTCGCTCATCTCTATACCTCACAGTGTAACCCCAAGTCACTGGAACCTTAGGGATATTAATCTATCCAGTTAGGAAGTAGAAGCGATTATAATTCTATTTAACCCCTTAGTGATGAAGCCTGTTTGTGCCTCAGTGACAAAGCCAAATTTTGGAAATCTCACGTGTCACTTTAACATTAAAAAACTCTGTAAAGGTTTTGCATATCCAAGTGATTCCGACATTATTTTTTTCGCCACATGTTATACTTCATTTAGGTGGTAAAAATAGGCCGATAGAATTTGTGTATATTTATTAAGCGCCAAAATTGAAAAAATTTTGAAAAAAATCGTAATTTCCTCACATTTTCAACTGCAATATCTTAAATATGTGCAAACAGTCTGCTTGTCCCGTGTTCAGAGACATACACATTGTGATCTTAATCTTATGTCGGTATGCACAATAGGGCTTAAACCAAAAGGAGCATTAAGGTTCAACTTTTTTTAACTTTTATGTGAGCGCCATTATTACGTGTCCGGAGACCGCTCACAGTGGCCCTCAGTCACTGGTCCAGACTCTCATCTACCTTTAGTAGCCAAGAGCAAAGAGATTTTAAATTTCCCAGGCCCTCTCCATCTTCTGCGCTTACGTCCGCCATTTCACCGACGGGCGCATGTGCCACAGCTGGGGAAAGTTCCGCAGATAAAGATCCCACTGGGGGACATCACTGGAGGCCTGAGGTAAGTAATCTCACCTCCACTCACGGTTCAGATCCGTGACGGGAGGTGAAATTGTAACAGTTTTTTTACTTTTACCTGATCGCGGCTATCAATTGGATAGCAGTGATCATTTGACCTGGGACCTCGTACCGTGGCCCGCTGTGAAATCTCCAGGCTTTCAGCTATGTTTGATAGCCAGGACCAGGGAGATTTTAAATTACTCTGGCAATCCGTGGCTTTAGTGCATGCATCCGCCATTTTGGCAACAGGCACGTGAGCAGAGGCCGAGGTAAGGTCCAAGGATAAATCCGGGGGCCTTAGGTATGTAATTTCATCTCCCCTCATGGATATGATCCAGAATTGGCACAACCACCTCTGGTGTCCTGCCCCGGTTGAGCACATGTGACAAGCATGAGAGAGTCTGGAGATGCCGTATTGAATATTATGCTGCCTGCAACCAGCATGACTGGATTGGTTGTGTATCAGTGATGGTCTGGGGAGGCATATCTTTGGGGGAAGGGTCATACAAGCCTCAGACTGTTGGTAGGATGATATGCTAAGAGCCATTGTCAAATCATACACTGGTGCGGGACAATGCCCTGTGGCCAGAGTGTGTAGGCATCCTGGATGACGAAGACATTGATGCCAATAATTGGCCCTCACATTCCCCAGACCTGAATCCAATTGAGACTCTCTGAGGTATTCTGTAGTAGTACGTCCAATGCCATCAAGTAATGCCACAAACTGTCCATAAGTTTACTGATGTCCTGATCTAGGTCTCGTAGGAGATCCCCCAGGACACCATCCACCATCTCATCAGGAGCATAGAGTACATACAGGCACATGGGGGCCATACACACTACTGAGCCACATATAAGTTGATAAAATTCATTCAATTTGAATTTCTGGGTAAATTGGAATTCAACCTTCAATTGGTTGATGATTTTGGTTTCCATTGACACGTCATTTTGTTCTCAACAAATTACACACTTTATACTAGTAAACGTTTTCAACTTAAATCTTTTTAAACAGTATGAATTCAAAATGTTGTGCTGATTAATTACATAATATATCTTTAAAATGGTCTGAGCTCTGATTTTCTAATATAGAGCTTCCAATCTCCTGCCTAAATAAAGAGTTACAGAATTAATTCTTTCTGGCTGCCTGCAGCCACCACTAGGGGGAGCAAAAGAGCTTACTGCATACTGGTAATACATTCAATTCAATGATAAGACACCGTGCAACAGGCTCCCTCTAGTGGCTGCTAAAGGTGCTCAGGTGAACATTCATACTTCATTGAATTCTTATATGAATCCATCGCTGCTGGTTCCCATATTGCATTTGGGCTGTCATTTAGTAGTTCCTTAGTATAATAGTGTATTTAGCTTGTGTAGAAACGATTGTGACATTATAAGCCTTCTGAAAAAAAAATGAATAAGGAATGAGAAGATAGACGAGGCTAAGTAGAGTAGTTTTCAGGTGAGGGACAGAAAACATCTCAGTTTCTTCTAAAATGGCTAACAATGCTCATGAATCTCTGTTCTCGGTTAGAGGAACAGCTGTGAAGCACAAACTGCTGCTCTAAAAAGGGAAATACCATGAATAGAGAAAGAAGAGCAAAGTGTCTGTGTAGACTATTATTTAAGTGGGTGACCATTGACAGAAGGGAACCTAAAATGGCTTAAAATCATTGTAACTTTCTGTTCTGAGTTATAAGAACAGCTCCGAAGCACAAACTGCAGCTCCAGTAAGTGAAATACCGTGCAGAGAACAATGAGAGAAACATTCATCATCATCAGCTGAAAATATGTTTATTTTGGTGGAAATGTTCTGTAAGTGTTCTTGGCAATGATGTTAGAATGCTGGCAGCACTTATATTGTAGTCTTGGCCAAGCCGTGTTGTTTAGCCTGTTTTGTCTCTTCTTTTCCTTTATTCAGTTGTTTACAAGTGGAAAATAACTAAATAGACAGATATAGAAACTGTGAGTGACTCCGTACACAATACACGTCCAAGGCAAGTAATAATCTGACGCTGTGTTATAATTCTATGACAGCAGACGGAGTAAAGAAGTGACAGTCATTGTTATCGGAGGAGAACAACATGTATCGGCAGTGAGCTTACATATTCTGCATCTATGGGTACTTCTCAATATACACATATACATTAAAGGAAAGGTCCAAATATGGTATGCACACAAGCAATTTATGCATATATATCATTAACCCATTAAGGACTGCTGCCTTCTTTTCTTCTTCATTTTCGTTTTTTCCTCCCCACTTTCAAAAAATGATAACTCTTTTATTTATCCATCAATGTTGTTGTATGAGGGCTTGTTTTTTGCAGGACGAGTTGTATTTTTGAATAGTACTATATAATTTGCCTTATAATATACTAAAAAACTTTCAAAAAATTCTAAGTTGTGTCAAATGGAAAAAAAGCACAATTCCGCTAGGGGGAAGGGAGAGTCTTTTTTCTATGGTGCACACTTCAGCAAAAATAACATTATAACTTTAGTCTACGGATCAGTACGATTACTACGACACCAATTTGATATAGTTTTGTTGTACTACTTTTAAAAAAGCAAATATCTTTGGAAAATAATAAAATGATATTCTGCCACCCTCTTTTTTTTTTTTTTTTTTTTTTATAAATCAGTTTTTATTGAAGTTTTGGCAATTAGACAGAAATATCAAAAGATACAACATGTAACAAGCATACATGGGAAGGGAGAGTGCAACCTGCCAGTATTATAATTTCATACTCCGCTATTCGTTCTGCGATTGGCATTATGAAATGATATTTGTAACGCTTCTAGAGGAGTTTTCATAATAAAATAAAGCAACACTATCAAAACTCTTCTCCTCCAGTTTAACTCTCAAACCCGACAGATGGTAATATAACACAAAATCAACATCTGTGGATTTTAGGGGGGGGGGGGTAGGAAGGAGGGGGGAGGAGAATGCTGTAGAGACGAAGGGGGAAGGGAGATGGGTATGCCGTGGTGGTCTCTTAGTACAAGGGGGGGGGGGGGGGGGTGAGACGGAAACTGCCACCCTCTTCTGACAGCCAGAAGTTATTTTTTTTCCATCAACGTAGTTGGTTCTTTTTCTTGCGAATTGCCCTGTAGTTTCTATTGGTACCATTTTGGAGTACACATGGCTTTTTGATTGCTTTTTATTCCACTTTTTTCTTGGAGACAGGGTGAACAAAAAAGCAAAATTGTGGCGTTGTTTATTTTTATTTTTTTTCTGACAACATTCACCGTGCGGAGTAAATAATGCATTACTTTGATTATTCAAACTTTTATGCACAGCGATACCAAATATGTTTTTTATTTAATTTAGATTGTTTTATTATAAGTATAGCAAAATAGTTTTGTTTTACTCTTTATTACCTTTTAAAATAATTAATAAAACAAATTTCAAACCGAGTTTTTTACATTTTTACTAGTCCCCAGAGGAGACATGAACTTATGATGGTTTGATTGCATTCTTGATAGTATTCTTCTTCTGCCTCCTTCCTCCTACTCCAGAAGAGAAGAAGCACAAACTTCATACAGATGCTGTCCTTGATCAGATTTGAACCTAGGGCACTAGCAGTGCATGGCAACAGTGCTGATCATTAAGCTTCCTTTTGTCTTCCTCCTTTCTAGGAGGAGAAGATGATGTTGTTTTCCTTCTCTTCTCTGAAGGAGGAGGAAGAAGAATGGAAGCTCAGTGGTTGGCACTGTTACCTTGCAGTACTGAGATACTAGGTTCAAATCTGACCAAGTAGCTGGTGGTTGGATTTGAACCTAGGAGTCTAGGACTCAACCACTGCAAGTAATGGTGCTAATCACTGAGCTACATTAGGAGAAGGAGGAGTTGTCTCTTAGACAGTGTTATGCATCAGTTTTAGAGAAGTTCTAGTTTTGGACCGAACTGAAAGTTTGCGAACCAAACAAACTTTTCACAATTTTGCTGAACACCAGTAACTGGAAAAGACCTAGAAAAGACTATACAAACTTTAAGGACCTCTTTTCATGTGTCTACTACTAGAAACAAAAATGGTGCTCATGGAAGAACACCACGTAGGAAGCCACTGGTATCTAAAAAGCATTGCAACCCATCTCTAGGTTGTATGAGACCACCTAAATGTTCCCCAATGCTTCTGAGAAAATGTTCTATGGACAGAGGAGACAAAAGGTGGAATTTTAGCATAAATGCACACTGATCTGTTTTGCGAAAGAAGAAGAACACTGCACACCAACACCAGAGCATCCCCACAACTGTGAAGCTTGGTGGAGGGAGCATTATGGTGGGGCTGCTTTGCTTTGACGTTCATCCTGTTGAGATGCTGTGACATGACGTGAAGAGGGCTGGGCACTGAAAGCATCCCCTATTCTTGTCCATAAGGCACAACATTATAGCAGTAAAATTCCTGTCCAATGGGGGCAGTATTATAATAATAATAGTTGTATTCTTGTCCAGTTTAATATTTTCACTACATGAACTTATGTATAGTCTTATATAATTACAACATGCCTTGTAACATCTGTCTGCACTTCAGCCAATGATTTCACTTGCCTGACGCCAGGCACAGCTCAGACATTACACAATATCAGCCACATGCCGGTGCCTGAAATCTCTTAGGTAATTCTGTATCATGTATTTAATTATGACCCATTCTGCATTGATGAATAATTTTATGACACCCCCCCCCCCCACCCACCCAGTGCTCCTCAGCAGTGTTATTATGTACAGTATGTGTTAATTGATTTTATTCAGACCTGATTTAAGCTTTATTATATTCATTACATGATATGGAGGTTATGTCATTTTCCACTTATTATTCTGAACGTAAACAAACAAGTCAGGCAACTCATTCTATTAATTTTAATGATCTCATATCTGCTTGTTATATTTGTATATATTAATTAGTTATTAATGTAAGCAATTCATGCATTCATATGTCTTTGAATTGTTGTGTTGCTAGTGGGAACAGCCATTGAAAAGAAACATTTAAAGGGATTTTCTAAGCGTTAAAAAAATTTGTTAGCAGGAAATGGGCTAAAATAAAAAGATAAGCAATAATCACCCATTAAATGATCCTATTAGTCCAGCAAAACCCCTCCAGTATCCACTGCTCTGGTCCTGGAAGCCGCTGCAGTGGTCACTTACTATTTATCATTCACGTGACCACTATAGCCAATCACCAACTTCAGCTGCCATGAAAAGCACGTGACAGCCAAAGCCAGTGATTGGATGCAGCAATTATGTGAACAATGCCCACTAGCACATGACCACTAGATAGGCTTCAGGGACTAAAGTAGCAGGAACAGGGCCAGCTGCGCTGGGCTAAGGGGAACATTGAACAGATGAGTGGTGTTTATTTTATTTATTTTAGCCTATTCCCTGCCCCAAAACCCTCTTCTGCGTTGGTGATTAAATGTGCTTTCTCTAGATGTGGAGGATCCCTACCGATGCAGTCCTGGGTATAAACAGATCATGGGAGAGATCCTTGTATTGTCCCCTCATGTATTTATACGTAGTTATTTGATTTCCCCTTAGCTGTCTTTTTTCCAGGGTAAATAATCCCAATTTTGACAGCCTCTCTGGGTATTTCAGTCCTCTCATTCGGTTTATTAATTTAGTTGCCCTTCTTTGAACCCCCTCAAGCACTGCAACATCTTTCCTGAGCACCGGTGTCCAGAACTGTACACAGTATTCCATGTGAGGCCTGACAAGTGCCTTATATAGTGGAAGGATAATGTTCTCGTCCTTCGCCCCTATACCTCTTTTAATGCACCCCAAGACTTTATTTGCTTTTGCAGCAGCTGACTGGCATTGATTGCTCCAGTTAAATCTACAGTCCACTAGTACCCCCAGGTCTTTTTCCATATCACTTTTCCCTAGCAGTACCCCATTTAGTGTATATTGGTGACATCCGTTTCTCCTGCCCATGTGCATAGCCTTACATTTATTGGTATTGAACTTCATTAGCCATTTTTCAGCCCAAGCCCCCAGCTTATTTAGGTCCATTTGTAGCCGCACATTGTCCTCCGTTGTATTAATTATCTTGTATAATTTTGTATCATCTGCAAATATTAATATTTCTTTGTGCAGCCCCTCTATCAGGTCATTGATACATATTTTGAACAGAAGGGGGCCTAGTACTGAGCCCTGTGGCACCCCGCTAGGGACGGTGGCCCAATCAGAGTATGAACCATTTATTACCACCCTCTGCTTTCTATCTCACAGCCAGTTCGTTACCCAGATACACAGGTTTTCGCCAAGACCGAGCTGTCTCATTTTATATATCAGCCTATTATGTGGCCTCATTCACACAAGCATGAAACTCACGCCATAGTTACCCATGCAAAAAAATCACAGCTAATAGAACCAATGGATTTTTATGAAAACGTTCAGACAAAAAAATTTTTAAGCAAGTAAAAAAAAAATTGCTCCTAAAACAATAGTACACGCGCGACTGAAATCCCGCAACTAAAATTCCCTGCTGCGTATAAAGATAGGACCTGACCTATGCTTGGTGCGAGCTGCGCAGGAGTTTTAATAGACTGAGCTGAATAATACGCAGCACACAGCTCCTGATCGTGTGAATGAGCAATTTCATTGCTAATTAACCTCGTGGCTTGATTATGGGAAATCGCCACGGTCACACTATTTTTGCGCAGTTAGCCGCAATTTTTTTTTTGGTGTGATTTTTACACTCGCGTGAAAGAGCCTTGAATATGAGCAGGGCTGGATTATAGTAAAGGCTGTTTTTAGGCTGCCAATACATATTAGTTAACTGTCTAACAGCTATCTCGCCTAACACGACTATAGACATAAACGTTAGGCTAAACACATGCGTTCTGAATGCAGAGTGGAGAGACAGCCGCTGTTAGCACCTGCGGCAGCAGCTTACCTTCCTGAGAACAACCGGTATTGTGCAGTCAGAGAGTCCAGAGGCCCCGATATACATGAGAACAGCAGGTTCAGCCAATATACAGGTGTAGACAAAAGGTCTGATCCAGTGCTATATCTCAGTACTGCTGTCCTATATTGAGATAATAGTAGCGTACTTGAATAGGAAGGCATGGATGCGCTGCACAATTGTATGGTGCACGAGCCCTTGGTGGACCAAGAATATGGATTTCAATTTTGTGTTGTGGTCCCTGTAAAAGATAGAAAGCCCAGTTGCAAAGTTGAAGAGTAGCACGTGAGACCGCTGAAGCCCCACCCTGAAAATAAGCCCTAGTTACAAAAAAAAAAGAATACCTTACCTAGCAGGCTCAGTCTAGATCTCTCTTGCTGCTCTCTAGAGGTTCAGCGTAGTTCCCACAGTCCTGAGCCGCTCGTACAACATAAATCCCACCTCCAATAAGCAATAACTATGACTGATTCTTTGACTGCTTCTCAGCCAATCAATACAGGGCCAAATGAACCAAAGCGATGGTTGTAATTGGCCAAGGCTCAGCTACTTTATAAATCCCGCCTCTACAACACGATGGCTGTTGATTGGTTTATTCAGCGCTGCATTGATTGGTTCTTCCACCGCTACTCAGCCAATCAACAGCCATTGCATTGGTTCATCCAGCACTGCATTGATTGGCTGAACAGCAGTCAAAGAACCAATCACAGCCATCGCTTCCTGGGAGCTGGATTTATGAGTCCTGTAAGCAGGAAGTGATGTTGTACGCGCGGCCGAGGACTGTGGGAAGTGCATTGGAGCTGTGGAGAGCAACGGGAGGGACCTGGACCAAGCCTACTAGGTAAATATAATATCTCCCCCGAAAATAAGACCCACTGCCTCTTTTGTGGAAAAAATTAATACAAGACAGGGTTTTATTTTCGGGGGAAATACTGTTGCAGCGGTGCCACAAAACGTAGAGAGATGTGGAATGCAGATTTCTGCTGCTCATATTCTACTCTTACACTTTGCAATTTGATTTTATTTTCTATATTTTACAGGGGCCACAACACAAAAATGAAACCCATATTCAGGGGCCCGCAAGGGCCATGCACAACACAATTTGCACATGAATAAATTATGCAATAGTAACATTTATGATCTGCTGTAAAGAATATATTGGATATGATTTATTACATTGCATGTAAACGGGCTGGAGAAGTTGGTGGGTATCGACATTGAAGCAGACTGCGAAATATATGATGAAGGTTGGCAACGCAGCCCGGCTATATACAGCCACTGCTGCCTTCTGCCCATGGTGACGGATGGCCACATTCACATATAATCCCTGAGAAGGACAAGGGATATATACAGCTACACTTTCACAATGTAAGGCTATAAAGCCCAATGAGGTCCTGCTGTGTACTTTACCTGCGTACTGCACATAACGTTGTGCATTGCTTGCACTTTTGCACACCTCCCATAGACTTCTATGGAGTTCATGTTGCATTAATATGCAGGAAAATAGAGCAGGTTCTAATTTTTTGTGCATGCGAGAAATGTGCACGCAAAAAAAGGAAATGAGAACAAACTCATTGATATCAATGGGTTCTATTCTCTGCGTATTGCTTGCATATATTTTCCATGAGCAAAAACACACACAAATATGTCCCTCTGAAGCTGCGCTCATAGAAGTAACCAAGTATGACAGAGTAGAAAATTAGTCCCACTGGATATGACAATCAAGTGCAGTGTGAGTTATTAAACTTTGACACAACTTCATAGGGTAAGATATAAACTTCTATACAACTACGCCACCTGCTGGAGAACTTTTAATAGTAAAAGGTCAATGGAAAGAAAAGAAGTCATTCAGAACTACTTTTAACAGGACCAACAAGGCCAAACATAGCATAGTATCCTGTGCTTAGAACAGAAAAAGCACTGACTTTACTGTGCATGCCTCAGGGCTCTTTCACGCGGCTGTAGTTGTTTTTACTTGCGCCCACTGGCGATGTAAAAATGCGTGAACAGGCGCACAAAAATCTAACGTTTGTGCACCTATTCAGACGCCTCAGGCCCGGCACATATACGCCGAGGCCGCAATGAAGTTGGGCAGGAAGAGACAGCTTAGCTCTGCTAAGCTGTCCCCCCTTTACCTCCCCTTCGCCGGCTCACCTCCCCTCTCCTCCCCTCCAAAAGTTCAAAACCTGGGCACATAAGTGGAAACCAAATAGACCCCATTATAGTTAATGGAGTCTGTTTGGTGCTGTTTATTTCTGCCCTGCATGGGGCAGGAAAGCAGAACCCCTGGCACAGGTGTGAAACCACCCATAGCCCTGGAGATCTGCTCAATAAGTTTATCTTTAGTAAGGCCGCCTGCAGACAACCGGGTCGGATCCGGCTGCGAGAATTCTCGCAGCAGGACCTGACTCGAGCGCCTGCAGAGAGCTCCCGCAGCTCCGGCTCTTTCATGTGCCGGCTGCCGGGCAGCCGGCGCATGCGCAGAGCGGAGCCGGCGGCCGGTGAGTGACGTTTCTGTGCGGGGCTCGCAGAATTAGAGCATGCCGCGGTTTGTTTGCTGCATGTGATTTTGCGCAGACAAACTGTCTGCATAGGATTGCGTGCTGTAATGCAGTCCTATGCAGAGGTCCAGGGGCGGAAATCTGCGGGGAATCCTGCCGCGGAATTTACGCCCGTCTGCAGGCTGCCTAAAGCAGAGATAATGTGCAGTTATTTCACTATAATGTATGTTGCATCATATGACAAGCGTAGCTCTGCTGCATCTGAACTCGCCCCAAAGTGCAGGAGGGTCACTGTAAACTCATATTATTTCTGCAGAAACACTGACATTTATGTGATGCCATAAACTAGAATTTACATCTATTGATATGACTTTTGCTAACTTTAATTAAATATTCTGGCCTCTGCAGAGCAACTAATTATCTTCCAACATAAAAACACAAATAGAAGAGAAGAAACATCTCTTTATGTTTAGCAAACAAGGAGCCAGCCGCCTGTGAGCCGTGTCCTCGATAACTCCATCATCTTCCTGATCACAATGTACTGTCCCTGAACCTGCAAGAACACAATGGGGGAAGGAGGAGGAGGCCAGGCGCGGCACCTGTCCCCTGCTCATATATTACATCTTCCAGGTGATTGTGTTACCCACTGGGTTGGTAATAACAGTCCATCTATCTGATCTGTGTCCTAATACCCAGGATTAAGGAGTACATGGAGTAAGGAGCCGGCACGCTTCGCGCATGAATGCCTGACATTGGGAGAATTAAGCTCTGAGATTGATCAGTGTAATTGGAATAAATGGGCATAAGCTAACCATATCTACCCATCGTGGATCCAGTTACCCGTCTCTACTAGACTCAGACTTTGCCAACTAGAACGGAGCCAGAACTCTGCTGGTGACATCTTCATTGCCACATCGCAGAGCCAGAAGCTGAGATGAAATAATACATTGCAGCACATATCTGTAACTTATGTGTGCCCACATAAATCTGCAATACATTTATATATATGAAACTTTAGAATGTATCATTATAGGATAAGTGGCATCTTCCTCACCTTGCAGAAGTCTGTGATTCTCCTTTCCTGTTTGTTGGTTCTTGATAAATGTTCACAAACCTCCTCAGACACCAAAAAATCCATCTAGAATAAGCCAAGAAATACAGGGTGTCTCAAAAGCGAGGAAGCACCCATGCAGAATGAAAACAATTTGGCATCCAATTTTGTAAAAATTCCCAGAGGGCCAATGTTGGGTTCAAAGAAGTTTTGAAAATGTAACCGTTATGAACCTAAAATGTAACTTTTATTCATTAAATCATGTGACCACCAATAATGACTTCATTTCTCTATGACAGAGTATTCTGTATCTTATCTTGTATCACACATCCAAGGGGTTAGTGTCCAAGCAAGAAGAGGGACCAATCTAGATGGAAGAAAGACTGGAGATTTTCTCCTTTGACACACCCCTAAAGGATATTGAAATAGATATTGCGCCCAGTTATTTTAAACAACCTGTTTCAGGTGCATATTGTTTCACTATCAGAGAGTGAAATTTGTTAAGTGGTGATTAGAGATAGGCGAACGTACTCGTCCGAGCTTGATACTCGTTCGAGTATTAGCGTGTTCGAGATGCTCGTTACTCGTAACGAGTACCACGCGATGTTCGGGTTACTTTCACTTTCATCTCTGAGACGTTAGCGCGCTTTTCTGGTCAATAGAAAGACAGGGAAGGCATTACAACTTCCCCCTGCGACGTTCAAGCCCTATACCACCCCCCTGCAGTGAGTGGCTGGGGAGATCAGGTGTCACCCGAGTATAAAAATCGGCCCCTCCCGCGGCTAGCCACAGATGCGTTCTGACATACTTTAGGGAAAGTGCTGTCTTGGTGGAGCTGCTGTAGGGAGAGTGTTAGGAGTATTTTAGGCTTCAAGAACCCCAATGGTCCTTCTTAGGGCCACATCTAACCGTGTGCAGTACTGTGGAGGCTGCTTTTTGCAGTGTTGCACTTTTTTTTTTTTTTGGTATATAGGCCGTGCAGAGCATTGCACCCTGCAGTAATACTCCAGGGCCAGAAGCGCTTAGGCAGGGACAGAAGACATATTGATTGAATATAGGCAGTGGGCCTTTGCAAAAACATTTGGGGAAAAAAATCTATTTGGGCTGCCTGTGAGTGTCCTCAGTGTTCTGGGTCTCTGTTGGGTGTAGTAGTTCTCCAAATTCATACGCAGCCAGCTAAGTGTTACAGCAGGCTTGTGCAAAATTATTTCCTGGGGTTCCGTAAGCGAAGTCAGCCTCCAACCACAGGCCAGTAAGCGGCACATTTAATTACAGCGTTCTGTTTCTGCACTACTGGTAATACACCATGCTGAGGGGTAGGGGTAGGCCTAGAGGACGTGGACGCGGGCGAGGACGCGGAGGCCCTAGTCAGGGTGTGGGCACAGGCCGAGCCAGTGCGGTGGCCAGGGGTAGAAGCAGGGCCAGACCGAATAATTCACCAACTGTTTCCCAAAGCGCCCCCTCGCGCCATGCCACCCTGCAGAGGTCAAGGTGCTCTACGGTGTGGCAGTTTTTCACAGAGACGCCTGACGACCGACGAACAGTGGTGTGCAACCTTTGTCGTGCCAAGATCAGCTGGGGAGGCACCACCACCAGCATGCGCAGGCATATGATGGCCAAGCACCCCACAAGGTGGGACGATGGCCGTTCACCGCCTCCGGTTTGCACCACTGCCTCTCCCCCTGTGCCCCAACCTGCCACTGAGATCCAACCCCCCCTCTGAGGACACAGGCACTACCGTCTCCTGGCCTGCACCCACACCCTCACCTCCGCTGTCCTCGGCCCCATCCAGCAATGTCTCTCAGCGCAGCGTCCAGACGTCGCTAGTGCCACTGTTTGAGCGCAAGCGCAAGTACGCCGCCATGCACCCGCACGCTCAAGTGTTAAACGTGCACATTGCCAAATTGATCAGCCTGGAGATGCTGCCGTATAGGCTTGTGGAAATGGAGGCTTTCAAAAGCATGATGGCGGCGGCGGCCCCGCGCTACTCGGTTCCCAGTCGCCACTACTTTTCCCGATGTGCCGTCCCAGCCCTGCACGACCACATCTCCCGCAACATTGTACGCGCCCTTACCAACGCGGTTACTGGCAAGGTCCACTTAACAACGCACACGTGGACAAGCACAGGCGGGCAGGGCCACTATATCTCCCTGACGGCACATTGGGTGAATTTAGTGGAGGCTGGGACAGAGTCAGAGCCTGGGACCGCTCACGTCCTACCCACCCCCCGAATTGCGTGCCCCAGCTCGGTGGTGGTATCTGCGGCGGTGTATGCTTCCTCCACTAAACCACCCTCCTCCTCCTCCTACGCAACCTCTGTCTCACAATCAAGATGTGTCAGCAGCAGCACGTCGCCAGCAGTCAGTGTGGCGCGGCGTGGCAGCACAGCGGTGGGCAAGTGTCAGCAGGCCGTGCTAAAACTACTCAGCTTAGGAGAGAAGAGGCACACGGCCCACGAACTGCTGCAGGGTCTGACAGAGCAGGCCGACCGCTGGCTTGCGCCGCTGAGCCTCCAACCGGGCATGGTCGTGTGTGACAACGGCCGTAACCTGGTGGCGGCTCTGCAGCTCGGCAGCCTCACGCACCTGCCATGCCTGGCCCATGTCTTTAATTTGGTGGTTCAGCGCTTTCTGAAAAGCTACCCACACTTGTCATACCTCCAACACGGACGCTGCCACCCTGCGGACCCTGCAACATCGGTTTCATCTGCCAGTGCACCGATTGCTGTGCGACGTGCACACACAGTGGAACTCTACACTCCACATGTTGGCCAGGCTCTATGAGCAGCGTAGAGCTATTGCGGAATACCAACTCCAACATGGGCGGCGTAGTGGGAGTCAGCCTCCTCAATTATTTACAGAAGAGTGGGCCTGGTTGGCAGACATCTGCCAGGTCCTTGGAAACTTTGAGGAGTCTACCCAGATGCTGAGCGGGGATGCTGCAATCATTAGCGTCACCATTCCTCTGCTATGCCTCTTGAGAAGTTCCCTGCAAAGCATAAAGGCAGACGCTTTGCACTCGAAAACGGAGGCCGGGGAAGACAGTATGTCGCTGGATAGTCAGAGCACCCTCATGTCTATATCTCAGCGCGTTGAGGAGGAGGAGAAGGAGCATGAGGAGGATGAGGAGGAGGGGGAAGAGACAGCTTGGCCCACTGCTGAGGGTACACATGCTGCTTGCCTGTCATCCTTTCAGCGTGTATGGCCAGAGGAGGAGGAGGAGGAGGAGGAAGATCCTGAAAGTGATCTTCCTAGTGAGGACAGCCATGTGTTGTGTACAGGTACCCTGGCACACATGGCTGACTTCATGTTAGGATGCCTTTCTCGTGACCTTCGCGTTACACGCATTCTGGCCACTACGGATTACTGGGTGTACACACTGCTCGACCCACGGTATAAGGAGAACCTTTCCACTCTCATTCCCGAAGAGGAAAGGGGTTCCAGAATGATGCTATACCACAAGGCGCTGGTGGACAAACTGATGGTAAACTTCCCATCCGACAGCGCTAGTGGCAGAAGGCGCAGTTTCGAGGGCCAGGTAGCAGGGGAGGCGCAGAGATCAGGCAGCATGTACAGCGCAGGCAGGGGACCATTATCCAAGGCCTTTGCCAGCTTTCTGGCTCCCCAGCAAAACTGTGTCACCGGTCCCCAGTCAAGGCTGAGTTGGCGGGAGCACTGTAATAGGATGGTGAGGGAGTACGTAGCCGATCGCACGACCGTCCTCCGTGACGCCTCTGCCCCCTACAACTACTGGGTGTCGAAGCTGGACACGTGGCCTGAACTCGCGCTGTATGCCCTGGAGGTGCTTGCTTGTCCTGCGGCTAGCGTCTTGTCAGAGAGTGTGTTTAGTGCGGCTGGGGGAATCATCACAGAGAAGCGTACCCACCTGTCAACCGACAGTGCCGACAGGCTTACACTCATCAAGATGAACAAACCTGGATTTCCCCAGACTTCTCTTCTTCACCAGCGGACAGCAGCGATACCTAAGCAATACGTAGGCTGCACCCGCGGATGGAAGCATCGTTCTCTATCACCATCAAAAACGGGGACATTTTTGCTTCATCAATCTGTGTATAATATTCCTCCTCCTCCTCCTGCTCCTCCTCCTGAAACCTCACGTAATCACGCCGAACGGGCAATTTTTCTTAGGCCCACAAGGCTCAGTCATATAATTTTTCTAAACAATTTTTATACGTTTCAATGCTCATTAAAGCGTTGAAACTTTCACCTCAACCAATTTTTATTTTAGCTGGGCTGCCTCCAGGCCTAGTTACCAATTTAAGCCACATTAACCAAAGCGATTAATGGGTTTCACGTGCCCTCTTGGTTGGGCATGGGCAATTTTTTTGAGGTACATTAGTACTGTTGGTACAACAATTTTTGGGGGCCCTCGCCTATAGTGTAATCAAATTAATTTTTAGCCCACCTGCATTAAAGCTGACGTTACATCAGCTGTGCTGGGCACTGCAATGGGATATATTTATGTACCGTCGGTGGCTTCCTGGCACCCACCCATGCTGTCGGTCCACAGGGAGTTGTAACTGCATGTGTCCACTTCTAAAGAACCCCAGTCTGACTGGGGCATGCAGTGTGGGCCGAAGCCCACCTGCATTAAGCACGACATTACATCAGCTGTGTTGGGCACTGCAATGGGATATATTTAGGTAGCGCCGGTGGGTTCCAGGGAGCCACCCATGCCGTGGGTCCACAGGGAGTTGTAACTGCATGTGTCCACTTCTAAAGAACCCCAGTCTGACTGGGGCATGCAGTGTCGGCTGAAGCCCACCTGCATTAAGCACGACATTACCTCAGCTTTTATGGGCAATGCAATGGGATATACTTATGTACCGCCGGTGGCTTCCTGGCACCCACCCATGCTGTCGGTCCACACGGAGTTGTAACTGCATGTGTCCACTTCTAAAGAACCCCCGTCTGACTGGGGCATGCAGTGTGGGCCGAAGCCCACCTGCATTAAGCACGACATTACCTCAGCTGTGATGGGCAATGCAATGGGATATATTTATGTACCGCCGGTGGCTTCCTGGCACCCACCCATGCTGTCGGTCCACACGGAGTTGTAACTGCATGTGTCCACTTCTAAAGAACCCCAGTCTGACTGGGGCATGCAGTGTGGGCCGAAGCCCACCTGCATTTAATCGGACGTTACCTCAGCTGTGATGGGCACTGCAATGGGATACATTAATGTACAGCCGGTGGGTTCCAGGGAGCCACCCATGCTGTGGGTGCACACGGATTTCCCATTGCGGAGTTGTACCTGCCTGTGACTATTTATAAAAAACCGCGGTCTGACTGGGGCATGCAGACACCTTGACAGAATGAATAGTGTGTGGCACATAGGTTCCCCATTGCTATGCCCACCTGTGCAGCTCCTGATGGCGGTGGCACAGGATTATATTTCTCATTGCTTCTGTACAGCATTGTGGGCTATCGCGCCGCCCATTTTAAAGAGGGTCGATGCCTAGCCGTGCCAACCCTCTGCAGTGTGTGCCTGCGGTTCCTCCTCATGGCAGACACACTTATAAATAGACATGAGTGTGGCGTGGCATGAGTGCAGCTAAAGGCTGCGCAGGGACACTTTGGTGTGCGCTGTGGACACTGGGTCGTGGGGGGGGGGGGGGGGGGTGGGTGGGGTGGGCAGCATGTAACCCAGGAGAAGTGGCAGCGGAGTGTCATGCAGGCAGTGATTTTGCTTTGTTGGAGGTAGTGTGGTGCTTAGCTAAGGTATGCATTGCTAATGAGGGCTTTTCAGAAGTAACAGTTGTTGGGAGGGGGGGGCACTCTTGCCGCTATTGTGGCTTAATAGTGGGACCTGGGAACTTGAGATGCAGCCCAACATGTAGCCCCTCGCCTGCCCTATCCGTTTCTGTGTCGTTTCCATCACTTTCTTGAATTGCTCAGATTTTCACAAATGAAAACCTTAGCGAGCATCGGCGATATACAAAAATGCTCGGGTCGCCCATTGACTTCAATGGGGTTCGTTACTCGAAACGAACCCTCGAGCATCGCGAAAAGTTCGTCCCGAGTAACGAGCACCCGAGCATTTTGGTGCTCGCTCATCTCTAGTGGTGGTATATGGGTTGCCAATAAAAAAACTGTTGGATCAGTATAAGTAGTACTATTTCACGCAGAAGGGATTGACACAATTATCACTACATATATATCATAATTCCCACAGCATATGACTTGTTTATCAAAAATCAACCTCAGAGCACTGTTTGGCTATACTGGGCTATTTTTCCACTGTCGAAAAACTTGTGCAAGATTTGTGCATTGTGAGGCGCACAAATCCCGCACCAATATGAAGCCTATTCTTTTGAATGGGGTCATACACATGAGCAATTTTTTCCCGCATCACATCACAGCACGATTTTGGAAACAAATTGTGGCACCTTCTATCTTTGTTTTCAATCGGGGTGGTAGCAGCACACAGTGCGATGCAATGCAAGGTTTCAATAGGAGAAACTTTGCCATCCTCCATCAACCCCGGCGGAGGATCGCTACTTTCCCCAACTGATGCAAAACGGTCTTGAGATAATAACACCTCACATCCACTGAGAAATTGCATGTTGGCAGGCATAAAACATGGGCAGAAGGAGGATATTGCACTTGCATGTATGAAATTACCTAGGGCCGGCTTCACACAGGCAGATTCCAATTGCGTAATCCACACAGAGGATCCGCAGCAAAACGCAGGTTTTGTAAATTATGTAAAATTGCTTTTTTGCTCACACTCGTAGATATGAATTGCGTGTTCCGTGAGCGTAGGAAAAATTACAACATGCTCTATTTTGCTGCAGGGTCCACAAGGACAGCCTCCATTGAAGCGGCAGTGTGGAAAATACAAACAGTCAAAAAAAAACAGCCAGACTCCATTTGCGGACCTCCCAGATGCGATATCCAATCCGCCTGTGTGAAGCTGGCCTTAGGGTGCCTACCCACTAGCGATATATTTTCTTGCAATGCGAGAGCAAGTTCCTTGCAGCACAGAGAAATATCTGCGTTATCGCTCAGCATTCGCAATGAGGCAGCGGCAGCAGCGCCAGCCCCATCGAAAACATAGGGAGCACATCGCAGACTTCTGACACAGCTGTGACAGCTATGGCAGAAGATTCCTTCATCCTCGCAGGGACCGCGGGTGACACCACCGTTCCTTTACTCCGTTGTGAGTCCGGCGGGCAAATAAGAGAGTCCACACATAGTTGAATAAGGAAAACTCAATCACTGAGAATGGACAGTGACTGGAACTTTACTTCTCCACCTTACAACTTCACACACCAGTGCAGGAAGAACAGTTCAACGAAGTCAGGAGAAGAACACAGAATGACAGCGGGCCGACAGTCCTAGTTATCTGTATGACTCAGCTCCTGGATACACGCACTCCCGGATAAGCTATAAAATGTAAGTGACTGAATGGACACCATCAACCAATCAAACATTACTAATGATGTAATAACAATCCTCTAAATTTTGCAACAGGTTGCAGGTAGGTCGTATGAATAGTGCCGCAGCTGTCAGAGGGAGATGCTGGCAGTTTGTTGTAGCAATAAAGAATTTTCACTGTACAATATGGGACATTTGTACGTATTTTTTGCATTATAACATTGTGTATCAGTACCATCTTTTTAAAGTGACAGCAACTAAGCATTCACAGGAAACCAAAATGTTATTTACATTGTATAAATAAATGTAGATGTATTATCTGTACATCATTTCTCTGTCTCTCTAAAGTAGCAGCAGCGCGGTATATCAACTCGGGCCTGAAACATACATGCCTGATATGGCAAGAATATAGAAATTCACTTTTTAGTAGTTCCGATCAGTATACATGCAGCAATCTAACTATAGTTTTAGGTAGTCTCACTGGCAGCTGCTGGGATTCCGCATCCACCCTCCTTCTGCCCATGTTTTATGCAAGCTGGTTAGTTACGCACACACATCATACATACCATATACAGGGGCGTAACACATCTCTAACTGCATTTCAGCACATAAGAAATGCACAGAAGTCTTCTTGTGACTTGGGCCCCCTGCACATGGCAGGCCTTAGCCTATATTTCGTAGAACCAAACATTGGAACACCTTCGGTAAATGTGTGGAACCCTTGTCTGATTTATTGTTATCTGTGGCTTCATCACTGTATCACATATAATTCAAAGTATGTAATACAACTCACTATCAGTCTTTACTAGAGATGAGCGAACGCGTTCGTCCGAGCTTGATATTCGTGCGAATATTAGGGTGTTCGGGATGTTCGTTATTCGTAACGAACACCATGCGGTGTTCTGGTTACTTTCACTTCCTTCCCTGAGACGTTAGCGCGCTTTTCTGGCCAATTGAAAGACAGGGAAGGCATTACAACTTCCCCCTGCAACGTTTAAGCCCTATACCACCCCCCTGCTGTGAGTGGCTGGCGAGATCAGGTGTTCGCCTAATATAAAAGTCGGCCCCTCCCGCGGCTCGCCTCAGATGCCTGGTGAGTTAGATGAGGGACAGTGCTGTTTATACCGGAGCTGCTGTAGGGAAAGAATTGGTAGTTAGTGTAGGCTTCAAGACCCCCCAAAGGTCCTTATTAGGGCCACTGATAGCTGTGTGTTGGCTGCTGTTAGCAGTGGCATTTTTTTTTCTCAAAATCGGCTCTGCAGAGCGTTGCACCTGGCATTAGGGACAGAAGTGCTGCATAGGCAGGGAGAGTGTTAGGAGTGAGTGTAGCCTTCAAGAACCTCAACGGTCCTTTCTAGGGCCATATTTATCCGTGTGCAGTACTGTCCAGGCTGCTGTTAGCTGTGCTGCATTTTTTTTGGGCTTCTCAAAATCGCCTCTGCAGAGCATTCCACCCTCCATTGATACTGCAGGGAAAGAATTGTATAGGCAGGGCCACAACACAGTTATTATTCATAGAATATACGCAGTGCTGCCTTTTGGTGGAAAAACAAGTGAAAACAAATCTATTTGTCCAGCCTCTGTCCGTCCTTACGGGCGGTGGACACATGTGAGCTGCGTGAAAAACATTGCTAAATCATACGCACCCAGCTACGCTTTACTGCTGGCTTCGCCATTTGCTTTCCTTAATTGGGAAAAAAAATACCTGCTCTGCCAGAGTTATAATAACTCTGCTACCCTCACGTTCTGTGACACATTAGCAGGGACACAGCACAGTTATTAAACTTCTCATGTTCATTGAATATACGCAGTGCTGCCTTTTGGTGGAAAAACAAGTGAAAACAAATCTATTTGTCCAGCCTCTGTCCGTCCTTACGGGCGGTGGACACGTGTGAGCTGCGTGAAAAACATTGCTAAATCATACGCACCCAGCTACGCTTTACTGCTGGCTTCGCCATTTGCTTTCCTTAATTGGGAAAAAAAATACCTGCTCTGCCAGAGTTATAATAACTCTGCTACCCTCACGTTCTGTGACACATTAGCAGGGACACAGCACAGTTATTAAACTTAGATTATTCATTCACTAGAGGCAGTGGGGCCTTTCGTTTTCCAAAAAGGGAAAAAATTATATTTGGCCTGCAGTCTTGCGCCAATTTATTTCCTGCCTGTGAAATCAAATCACTGGTAATACAGCATGCTGAGGGGTAGGGGTAGGCCTAGAGGACGTGGATGCGGCCGAGGACGCGGAGGGCCAAGTCAGGGTGTGGGCACAGGCCGAGCTCCTGATCCCGGTGTGTCGCAGCCGACTGCTGCGCGATTAGGAGAGAGGCACGTTTCTGGCGTCCCCACATTCATCGCCCAATTAATGGGTCCACGCGGGAGACGGTTATTAGAAAATGAGCAGTGTGAGCAGGTCCTGTCCTGGATGGCAGAAAGTGCTTCGAGCAACCTATCGTCAACACGCAGTTCTGCGCCGTCCACTGCTGCAAATCCGAATCCTCTGTCTGCTGCTCCTCCTTCCTCCCAGCCTCCTCACTCCACTACAATGACACCTGCTCAGGAGCGGGAACACTCCCAGGAACTGTTCTCGGGCCCCTGCTTAGATTGGGCAGCAGCGGTTCCTCTCCCACCAGAGGAGTTTATCGTCACTGATGCCCAACCATTCGAAAGTTCCCGGGGTCCGAGGGAAGAGGCTGGGGACTTCCGCCAACTGTCTCAACAACTTTCTGTGGGTGAGGAGGACGATGACGATCAGACACAGTTGTCTGGCAGTGAGGTAGTAGTAAGGGCAGTAAGTCCAAGGGAGCAGCGCACAGAGGATTCGGAGGAAGAGCAGCAGGACGATGAGGTGACTGACCCCACCTGGTGTGCAACGCTTAATCAGGAGGACAGGTCTTCAGAGGGGGAGTCAAGGGCATCAGCAGGGCAGGTTGCAAGAGGCAGTGCGGTGGCCAGGGGTAGAGGCAGGGCCAGACCGAATAATCCACCAAGTGTTTCCCAAAGCGCCCCCTCGCGCCATGCCACCCTGCAGAGGCCGAGGTGCTCTAAGGTCTGGCAGTTTTTCACAGAGACGCCTGACGACCGACGAACAGTGGTGTGCAACCTTTGTTGCGCAAAGCTCAGCCGGGGAGCCAACACCAACAGCCTCACCACCACCACCATGCGCAGACATATGATGGCCAAGCACCCCACAAGGTGGGACGAAGGCCGTTCACCGCCTCCGGTTTGCACCCCTGCCTCTCCCCCTGTGCCCCAACCTGCCACTGAGATGCAACCCCCCTCTCAGGACACAGGCACTACCGCCTCATGGCCTGCACCCACACCCTCATCTCCGCTGTCCTCGGCCCCATCCAGCAGTGTAGTTCAGCGCACCGTTCAGCCGTCGCTTGCGCAAGTGTTCGAGCGCAAGCGCAAGTACGCCGCCACGCACCCGCACGCTCAAACGTTAACCGTCCGCATAGCAAAATTCATCAGCCTTGAGATGCTGCCGTATAGGGTTGTGGAAACTGAGTCCTTCAAAAGTATCATGGAGGCGGCGGCCCCGCGCTACTCAGTTCCCAGTCGCCACTACTTTTCCCGATGTGCCGTCCCAGCCCTGCACGACCACGTCTCCCGCAACATTGTGCGCGCCCTCACCAACGCGGTTACTGCCACGGTCCACTTAACTACGGACACGTGGACAAGCACAGGCGGGCAGGGCCACTACATCTCCCTGACGGCACATTGGGTGAATTTAGTGGAGGCTGGGACAGAGTCAGAGCCTGGGACCGCTCACGTCCTACCCACCCCCAGAATTGCGGGCCCCAGCTCGGTGCTGGTATCTGCGGAGGTGTATGCTTCCTCCACTAAAGCACCCTCCTCCTCCTCCTCTGTCTCGCAATCAAGATGTGTTAGCAGCAGCATGTCGCCAGCAGTCGGTGTCGCGCGGTGTGGCAGCACAGCGGTGGGCAAGCGTCAGCAGGCCGTGCTGAAACTACTCAGCTTAGGCGATAAGAGGCACACGGCCCACGAACTGCTGCAGGGTCTGACAGAGCAGACCGACCGCTGGCTTGCGCCGCTGAGCCTCCAACCGGGCATGGTCGTGTGTGACAACGGGCGTAACCTGGTGGCGGCTCTGCAGCTTGGCAGCCTCACGCACGTGCCATGCCTGGCCCACGTCTTTAATTTGGTGGTTCAGCGGTTTCTGAAAAGCTACCCACGCTTGTCAGACCTGCTCGTAAAGGCGCGCCGGCTCTGCGCACATTTCCGCAAGTCCCACACGGACGCTGCCACCCTGCGCACCCTGCAACATCACTTTAAGCTGCCAGTGCACCGACTGCTGTGCGACGTGCCCACACGGTGGAACTCTACGCTCCACATGTTGGCCAGGCTCTATGAACAACGTAGAGCTATAGTCGAATACCAACTCCAACATGGGCGGCGCAGTGGGAGTCAGCCTCCTCAATTCCTTTCAGAAGAGTGGGCCTGGTTGGCAGACATCTGCCATGTCCTTGGTAATTTTGAGGAGTCTACCCAGGTGGTGAGCGGCGATGCTACAATCATTAGCGTCACCATTCCTCTGCTATGCATCTTGAGAAATTCCCTGCAAACCATAAAGGCAGCTGCTTTGCGCTCGGAAACGGGGGCGGGGGAAGACAGTATGCCGCTGGATAGTCAGGGCACCCTCCTGTCTATTTCTCAGCGCGTACAGGAGGAGGAGGAGGAGCATGAGGAGGATGAGGAGGAGGGGGAAGAGACAGCTTGGGCCGCTGCTGACGGTACACCGGCTGATTGCCTGTCATCCTTTCAGCGTGTATGGCCTGAGGAGGAGGAGGAGGAGGAGGAGGAGGATCCTAAAAGTGATCTTCCTAGTGAAGACAGCCATGTGTTGTGTACAGGTACCCTGGCACACATGGCTGACTTCATGTTAGGATGCCTTTCTCTTGACCCTCGCGTTGCACGCATTCTGGCCACTACGGATTACTGGGTGTACACACTGCTCGATCCACGGTATAAGGAGAACCTGCCCACTCTGATTCCCGAAGAGGAAAGGGGTTCGAGAGTGTTGCTATACCACAGGACCCTTGCGGACAAGCTGATGGTAAAATTCCCAGCCGACAGCGCTAGTGGCAGAAGGCGCAGTACCGAGGGCAAGGTAGCAGGGGATGTGCGTAGATCGAGCAGCATGTGCATCCCAGGCAGTGCAACAGTCTTTAAGGGCCTGGCCAGCTTTATGGCTCCCCACCAAGACTGTGTCACCGCTCCCCAGTCACGGCTGAGTCGGCGGGAGCACTGTAAAAGGATGGTGAGGGAGTACGTAGCGGATCGCACGACCATCCTTGGTGACGCCTCTGCCCCCTACAACTACTGGGTGTCGAAGCTGGACATGTGGCCTGAACTAGCGCTGTATGCCCTGGAGGTGCTTGCTTGTCCTGCGGCTAGCGTGTTGTCGGAGAGGGTGTTTAGTGCGGCTGGGGGAATCATCACAGATAAGCGTAGCCGCTTGTCAACCGACAGTGCCGACAGGCTAACACTCATCAAGATGAACAAAGGCTGGATTTCCCCAGACTTCTGTTCTCCACCAGCGGACAGCAGCGATACGTAAGCAATACGTAGGCTGCACCCGCGGATGGAAGCTACGTTCTCTCTCACCATCCAAAACGGGGACATTTCTGCTTCATCAATCTGTGTCTAATATTCCTCCTCCTCCTCCTCCTGCTCCTCCTCCTGAAACCTCACGTAATCATGCTGAACGGGCAATTTTTCTTAGGGCCACAAGGCTCACTCAAATAATTTTTCAGAACAATTTTTATAAGTTTCAATGCGCTTAAAAGCATTGGAACTTTAACTTGAACCAATTTTTCGTTACACTGGGCTGCCTCCAGGCCTAGTTACCACTTAAGCCACATTAACCAAAGCGATTAATGGGTTTCACCTGCCCTCTTGGCTGGCCATGGCCAATTTTTGGGATGTACATTAGTACTGTTGATACAGCAATTTTTGTGGGCCCTCGCCTACAGTGTAATCAAATTAATTTTTAGGCCACCTGCATTACAGCTGACGTTACCTCAGCTGTGTTGGGCAATGCAATGGGATATTTTTATGTACCGCCGGTGGGTTCCAGGGAGCCACCCATGCTGTAGGTGCACACTGAGTTTTTAATACATCTGTACACTTCTAAAGAACCCGTCTGACTGGGGCATGCAGTGTGGGCCGAAGCCCACCTGTATTACGCACGACATTACTACCTCAGCTGTGTTGGGCAATGCAATGGGATATTTCTATGTACCGCCGGTGGCTTCCTGGCACCCACCCAGGCAGTGGGTCCACAGGGAGTTTAACCTACATGTGTCCACTTGTAAAGAACCCCAGTCTGACTGGGGCATGCAGTGTGGGCCGAAGCCCACCTGCATTAAGCACGACATTACTACCTCAGCTGTGTTGGGCAATGCAATGGGATATTTTTGTGTACCGCCGGTGGGTTCCAGGGAGCCACCCATGCTGTAGGTGCACACTGAGTTTTTAATACATCTGTACACTTCTAAAGAACCCGTCTGACTGGGGCATGCAGTGTGGGCCGAAGCCCACCTGTATTACGCACGACATTACTACCTCAGCTGTGTTGGGCAATGCAATGGGATATTTCTATGTACCGCCGGTGGCTTCCTGGCACCCACCCAGGCAGTGGGTCCACAGGGAGTTTAACCTACATGTGTCCACTTGTAAAGAACCCCAGTCTGACTGGGGCATGCAGTGTGGGCCGAAACCCACCTGCATTAACCCTTTCCAGTCCACTGTGTGACCTGTGAAGACATTAGGGTTTAAGGCTGTACAGCTCCGTTGTTGGTAGACGTCCGTCGGGGTTCTCTTACTGTATATTGCCAGCCTCTCTGCTGTCGGAGCCTATCCTACGTGTCAGCTCATGCAGTACTGGCTTTAGCCAGCATATAGCGCCGTTGTATAACAGCAGAAAAAGAGTAAGCCCCCTAGGAAAACCATATACAAATTGGATTGGAAAGGGTTAAGCACAACATTACTACCTCAGCTGTGTTGGGCAATGCAATGGGATATTTCTATGTACCGCCGGTGGCTTCCTGGCACCCACCCATGCTGTAGGTGCACACGGAGTTTTTACTACATCTGTACACTTATAAAGAACCCCAGTCAGACTGGGGCATGCAGTGTGGGCCGAAGCCCACCTGCATTAAGCACGACATTACTACCTCAGCTGTGTTGGGCAATGCAATGGGATATTTCTGTGTACCGCCGGTGGGTTCCAGGGAGCCACCCATGCTGTGGGTCGACAGGGACTTCACAATAGGGAGTTGTACCTGCCTGTGTCTATGAATTAAAAAGCCCGGTCTGACTGGGGCATGCAGACACCTTGACAGAATGAATAGTGTGTGGCACATAGGTTCCCCATTGCTATGCCCACGTGTGCAGCTCCTGATGGCGGTGGCACAGGATTCTATTTCTCATTGCTTCTGTACAGCATTGTGGGCTATCGCTCCGCCACTTTTAAAGAGGGTCGCTGCCTAGCCGTGCCAACCTCTGCAGTGTGTGCCTGCGGTCCCTCGTCATGGCAGACGCAATTCTAAATAGACATGAGCGTGGTGTGGCATGAGGGCAGCTGAAGGCTGCCCAGGGACACTTTGGTGTGCGCTGTGGGGGGGGAGGGGGGGCGGTTGGGCAGCATGTAACCCAGGAGAAGTGTCAGTGGAGTGTCATGCAGGCAGTGATTGTGCTTTGTTGGAGGTAGTGTGGTGCTTAGCAAAGGTATGCCATGCTAATGAGGGCTTTTCAGAAGTAAAAGTTGTTGGGAGGGGGCCCACTCTTGCCGGTATTGTGGCTTAATAGTGGGACCTGTGAACTTGAGATGCAGCCCAACACGTAGCCCCTCGCCTGCCCTATCCGTCACTGTGTCATTCCCATCACTTTCCTGAATTGCCCAGATTTTCACACATGAAAACCTTAGCGAGCATCGGCGATATACAAAAATGTTCTGGTCGCCCATTGACTTCAATGGGGTTCGTTGTTCGAAACGAACCCTCGAGCATCACGGGAAGTTCGTTCCGAATAACGAAAACCCGAACATTTTGGTGTTCGCTCATCTCTAGTCTTTACTTTCATTATACACTGTGTGCCTTACTGCGCCATAACAAGTGTAATAAACATATAGCCATTACATCATGATATGAGCTAACCAGGTCTTGCACTAAAGACGGCCATGTTTATTATTGTTTGGTAAAATTAATATTTTTGGGTAAATCCATAAGGTCCAAGATCCCCAACCTGACCCGGGATTTTCTACATACCAAAACTGGGGGAAAGAACGCGCTTACAAGTGATACTGGTAACCACATATACGGATATAGGCCTCTCCATAGCGCTCAGTCCAAAGAACTAGCTCCCGATCTGATGGTTCAGCAGGGTTAGCTGCTCTTTCCTCTGCAGCATGCTCTCACTGCAGCCTTTGGACATTGTTCTTAGTAGACAGCTTGCAGCTTCAGCAGACGGGAACCATTCAGGGAATACCTCCCCAGCAGTCCTGGTAATTCACTGCACATTTTCTGCTCAGGCCACTCACTCACTTTTCAGGCCGGAATGCTGCTGGCTGCCACACACTCCAATTTTAGGCTGTGCCAGGATAGATGAGGCTGCTACTTGGTGGCAGTGGCCTCTGCCACTTTAACTTGCTGACTGGATAGGATTCTGCTCTGCTCTCTTTCTGCTACATGACAGTATGGAAGGTTCTGAGTCCTCCCTTTATAAGTCCAGTTTCTCGGCCAATTACACAGCGCTTAAGGTCCTGGCAGCTCACTGCATAAGAGCAGAGCTTACTGGAATCACATGCCCTCCCTGCAAGGTTCTGCAGATATATCTATATACACTTTAACCATGTAAAACAGACATATCAAGGTATTATTGTATCTTGACGCCACCAGGAAGAACTGGTGGAGTCAAGATTGACAGGGGGTGACACCCCCTGTACCTGATTGGCTGGAAGAGCTGGGTGTGCAGTAGGTCCTGGCAGCTCAGTAAGCAGAGGCTGCTGCAGCAATGTGGGGATCTTAACCTTGGTTACTTACCCAGCCATGCAGTTCAGCAGCATAAACTTCCTCCCCGTTGGCCAGGCAGAAGATGGGACTGTGTTGCAATGCAGGGCAGCTGAGAACCCCTCCCCGGTGGCCTGTTAGAATAAGGCATCCCACTGCAAACCATGCATGCCTGCAAGTAACTGACTTTCGGGAACCACTGGAGCTGCGCATTGGTGCAGGTGAAAACCCCTCTCCAGCAGTAGGACAGAAAAACCCATCCCGCTGTGTGTTACAATGCTCAGCGGGGTACTGCTATGAGGGAACCCACAGGGCCCTGAAGTGGCTTTGGCGGGGGCGGGGCTGAAGGCTCTCCCCCACCACCTCCCCCTCCCTTTCCCTACCCACGTTCGCCATCAGGCAGGACACAGCGGCGTCCACCTACAGCTGCAGTACAGCAGAGAGGCAACAGCAGAGGATGACACATGTGGCCCCTGCACTAGCAGAACACCCAGCCAAGAGCGTAGGGAGATTCAGCATTATAGCCAGGGAGCCCCAGACACCAGAAGGAGGAGGACAGCTGGGAGAACGGGGGACAGCAGCTTAGCAGCTGTAATAGCGCTGCAGGTGAGCATCCGATGACACACACTGAGCCCTCCTCACTCAGTGACTACGTCGCTTCCCCATTTACTTTAGTTCATTCCAGGACCTCTGCTTCTTGCCCCTTTCAGGAGCTGGGAGTGTGAGAGGGATGTTCCTCCTGTCAAACCCTTAGCTTCCGGTGGTGTCAAGATACACTAATACCACATATCAATTGGGTTACCCCTTATATAGGGGTGCTATTACATAGGTTCTAATGGTTGCACTAATACTTGTGTTTTCCCTGGCTAATGCACCAACTTGTGCAATTTTGCAAGTATTACTTATCCCTCTTCAGCGATCGCTTGCTCACTCCCTCCGCAGAGATCAGCACCGTCACTCTGCTGTAATAGGCCGCAACTCGCCACGGGGTCTGGTGACTCTCCTGACGGGTTCCTGACAGGAATTTGCAGGGCTCTGGACTCCTCCGGCATCCAGACAACAGTTTTCATTGCCACTAACCCTCTCCACACTATCTGACGACTGCATCTCTCTGACAACTCCTACTGGCACACTCCACTATACTGCTAGCTTTCACTAAAACAGACTAACAGACCACCACTATTCTATTGACACTCTCTCCTATACCAACACTGACTTCTTCTCTGCTGCACACATTGACTGGACTTCTGACTGCACCATCTTACTGCCCTAACTGCCTGGACCAACTGCCCACCACAGCGTATGCACGCTTTTTATTTTCTTTCCTCCCGTGTGCTGCTCTGGTGTAACCAGGCAACATGCACTCCAATCACATGCTTCCACGCTCCTGTCACCTCACAGCTTGACAGCCTATCAGGTTGCTCGGCTCATCTGTGCTGCTGTCCTATCAGGGCTGAATACACTGCTAACCAATGAGAATTAGATGGTCGCTAGGCAGATTATTAATAGCTCAGTTGCAGGGCAAGTTAACCAGTGGTTGACCCCTGCTTACCCTGCTGAAATAAAATGCCAACAAATAATGACAAAGGCGGTATGACCCATTTATGGTATAAGTACCCTGAGAATGGTGTGATCGAGAACACACATCCAGCAAAATGAGATCCTGTGGATGTAAACAAGTCATCCACTAAAGGGGCCAGAGGAGAATGTCAAGAATCATTCTACCGAACAGGCAGTGCACAGTCAAGCAAATTGCAGCCAATTACAACACTGGTGTTCCAACTAACCTGTCCGAATGCACAACTCGTCGTTCCTTCGCACAGATGGGTTATAACAGCAGACAAACAGTTTGAATGCCATAGCTGTAAAAGAGAAACAAAAAGGCAAAACAGCACAAGAACAGGATCACTGAGTGGTGGAAAAACATCACCTGCTCGCTGCATCTAGATTTCTGTTGCAGCATTCTGATGGGAGGTTCAAAATTTGGTGCAAGCAGCATGAATCAATGAACCCTTCCTGTCAGCTGTTCAGAGCCTGTCAATACCTCCATATCTTTTTCATCAACTGGAAAAGCTTTCCTGTCCATAGGGGCCAATATTCCCGCAGAACGATCTCAACACCTAGTGGTATCTGTGCCATGAGGAATTGCTGTGGTTCTGAAAGACTAAGGAGGTCCATCACTAGATGGGTATTTCTAATAAAATGGCCATTTACTGTACAGTATTGTGCAAAAGTTTTAGGCAGGTGTGGAAAAAATGCTGTAAAGTAAGAATTAGAGATGAGCGAGCATACTCGTCCGAGCTTGATGAGTATTAGGGTACTCGAGATGCTCGTTACTCGAGGCGAACACCACGCGATGTTCGAGTCAATTCCATTTTCTTCCCTGAAAATGTTGTGCCTCTTTCTGGCCAATAGAAATGCAGGGAAGGCATTACAACTTCCTCCTGTGATGTTCCAGCCCTATCCCACCCCCCTGCAGTGAGTGGCTGGCGAGATCAAGTGACCCCCGAGTATTTAAAGTGGGGCCGCCCGCGGCTCCGCACAGTCACACACTGGGAGAGATCAGGGACAGTGCTGCTGCTGCTATAGGGAAAGTGTTAGTGTAGGATCCTGTGTACAAGAACCCCAACGGTCCTTCTTAGGGCCACATCTGACCGTGTGCATTACTGTTGTGGCTGCTGGTAGCAGTTTTGCAATTTTTTTTTTTGTATATCGGGCGTGCAGCCCTCTTACAGCTATAGCAATCTCAGGCTACAGTCTGTACTACATAGTATAGGGACAGCGTTGCTGAGATAGGGAGAGTGGTAGTGTAGGATCCTCTGTACAAGAACCCCAACGGTCCTTCTTAGGGCTATCTGTGACCTGTGCATTTTACAGGTTGTCTGATGGGAGTTGTAGTCCATCACTATTGCACAGCTAGGCCTGTTTGCAGCCTTCCGTATAATTTTTTCAGGCTGCAGTTAGCGTTACAATACCGCTGTCAGTCTCCAACTGTACGCCAATAATTCCAAAATTTTTTACACCACTCTGTGTCTACCGTCAACTTCATGCACAGCGTACGGCGACAACCCCTGATAGAGGGAAAGTCATATACACGCTATATAGCCGATATTATTTTTCAAAAAATGTTTAAAATAAAAGCTCTTTCTTACGGCTACCTGTGACCGTGTGCATTTTACAGGTTGTCTGATGGGAGTTGTAGTCCATCACTATTGCACTTAGGCCTGTTTGCGGCCTTCCTGACTATTTTTTTCTGCCTGGAGTTTGCCTTACTATACCGCTCTCAGCTACAAAGTCTACACACATAATTCCAAGATTATTTACACCGGCCTGTGTCTGCAGTGAATTAGAGACGCACAGCATACGGCCACAGCGACTGATAGAGGGAAAGTGATATACACAGTATATAGCCTGTATTCTATTCCAAAAAAACCCAAAAAGCTCCTCAGTTGGGCTACCTTTGACTGTTTAAATTACACTGGGTGTCTGATGGGAGTTGTAGTCCATGACTATTGCACTTAGGCCTGTTTGCGGCCTTCCTGACTATTTTTTTCTGGCTGGAGTTTGCCTTACTATACTGCTCTCAGCGACAAAGTCTACGCACATAATTCCAAGATTATTTACACCGGGCTGTGTCTGCAGTGAATTAGAGACGCACAGCATATGGCCACAGCGACTGATAGAGGGAAAGTAATATATACACTATATAGCCTGTATTGTTTGACCAAAAAAAACCAAAAAGCTCCTTCTTAGGGCTTCCGCTGACCGTTTAAATTTTACTGGGTGTCTGGTGGGAGTTTTAGTCCATCACTTTTGCACTTAGGCCTGTTTGCGGCCTTCCTGACAATTTTTTTCTGCCTGGAGTTTGCCTTACTATACTGCTCTCAGCGACAAAGTCTACGCACATAATTCCAAGATTATTTACACCAGCCTGTGTCTGCAGTGAATTAGAGACACACAGCATATGGCCAACGCATCCACTTATAGAGGGAAAGTGATATACACAGTATACAGCCTGTATTCTTTAAAAAAAAAAAAAAAAACTCCTTGGTTGGGCTACCTTTGACTGTTTAAATTTTACTGTGTGTCTGGTGGGAGTTTTAGTCCATCAGTATTGCACTTAGGCCTGTTTGCGGCCTTCCTGACTATTTTTTTCTGCCTCGAGTTTGCCTTACTATACTGCTCTCAGCTACAAAGTCTATGCACATAATTCCAAGATTATTTACACCGGCCTGTGTCTGCAGTGAATTAGAGATGCACAGCATACGGCCACAGCCACTGATAGAGGGAAAGTGATATACACAGTATATAGCCTGTATTCTTTTACCCCCCCCCCCCCCCCCCCCAAAGAAAAACTCCTCAGTTGGGCTACCTTTGACTGTTTATATTTCACTGGGTGTCTGATGGGAGTTGTAGTCCATCACTATTGCACTTAGGCCTGTTTGCGGCCTTCCTGACTATTTTTCTGCCTGGAGTTTGCCTTACTATACTGCTCTCAGCGACAAAGTCAATGCACATAATTCCAAGATTATTTACACCGGCCTATGTCTGCAGTGAATTTGATGCTCAGCGTACGGCCAACACAGCTACTCATAAAGGGAAAGTGATATACACAGTATATAGCCTGTCTTGTTTTTTTAAAAAAACCTAAAAGCTCCTTCATTGGGCTACCTCTGACAGTCTGCATTTTACTGGGTGCCTGGTGGGAGTTTTGGTGCATCACTCTTGCATTGCTAGGCCTGTTTGCGGCCTTCCTTCCATTTTTTTCTGCCTGGAGTTAGCGTTACGATTCCACTTTCTGCATGAAAGTGTACGCATATAATTCCATAATTATTTACAGTGGTCTGTGTCTGCTCTATTCGTAATCCACCATGCTGAGGGGTAGGGGTCGAAGCTGTGGACGTGGGCGAGGATGCAGAGTTCCAAGTGAGGGTGTGGGCATAGGCCGAGTTCCTGGTCCAGGTGTATCCTAGCCGGCTGCTGTGGGATTAGGAGAGAGGCAAGTTTCTGGGGTTCCCAGCTTCATATCACAATTTATGGGTCCACGTGGTAGACCTTTATTGCAAACAGAGCAGTGTGAGCAGGTCCTGTCGTGGATGGCAGAAAATGCATCCAGCAATATATCAGGCGCCCAGTCTTCTACGCAGTCCACTGACGAAACTCTGAATCCTCTGGCTGCTGCTCCTCCTTCCTCACAGCCTATACTGCTGCTACAAATATGGTACTGGGGTCTGCATATGCTGCTGCTACATAAATGTTACAGGGGTCTGCTGATACTGCTGCTACAGAAATGTTACAGGGGTCTGCATATACCGCTGCTAGAAAAATGTTACTGGGGTCTGCCTATACTTCCACTACAGAAATGGTACTGGGGTCTGCCTATACTGCAGCTACAAAAATGTTACAGGGGTCTGCCTATACTGCTGCTACAGAAATGTTCCTGGTGTTTGTTTATACCTTTGCTACAGGAATGTTACAGCGGTCTGTCTATACTATGGGTGCACTAAGTCTTCCCATCGTGGTGTTTTACCTATGTGGCACAAATAATAGAGTGACTGACTAGGCCAGAATTGCTGGCCGAGGCCAAGTTGCTTGGCGGGGCGAAACTCCCCCATGGTTGGGCACTCCCATTTCTTCCTGTGTAATACCATCTTTGTGCACTTACAGCATAGGCTAGGCCAAGGAACTCAAAGACTGCCCCTTCCAGTGTTGAGCTATCTATGTTGCGACACATAGATTTCCCGTTGCTATGTAACTCAGGGCACCTTGGGTCACAAAGGTGGAGGCTTGGAACCAAGCCTGACCCTGGGCCCACTAGCGTGCTTCCCACACAGACTATAGCGGGTCCTGGTCATGGTGTTTTGGGCTTGTAATGCCACCTCCTCCTCCTGCTTGGGGTCAGGGGATTAGCACTTGGCATCACGTATTTTCTCGCGTGTTACCACAGTTATCTGAGACACTGGTTTGGGCCAAAGAAGAGGAGCGTTACTCCATTGATGAGACCTTCACAGCTGTACTAGCATCAGAGTCTGCTCTATGCCTACGATTGCTGAGGGTGTGTGCAGAGGCCTATGTACTCGGCACACTGAAAGTCTGGCATGTTTGGGTACTATCATTTCTTCATGTTTATTACTGTCTTTGGGTTCCTTCGGCTCGCCTACGCTGTGGGTGCATAAAGACTTCCCATAGCAGTGATTTACCTGTCCGGCACAAAGTCACTGACTGACTTGGGTAGGGTGCATAGTGCAGATGGCTTTCCCCTTGCGGTGTTGATAGAGCTATCCGACACCTAGACAGAATGAGTACTGTGTGGGCACATGGAATTCTCAATGCTATGTCAGTCGCGGCACCTTGGGTCTCACAAGGTGTTTGCTGGGACCGAGCCTGGCCAAGGGCCCGCTCACATCCTTTCCACACAGGCTACAGCGGGCCCTGGTCATGGTTTCTTGGCCTTGTAAGGCCACCTCCTCCTCCTGATTGGGGTCAGGGGATCAGCAATGCGCATCATGAATTTTCTCTCGTGTTACCACAATTATCTGAGAAACTCGTTTGGGCCAAAGGAGTGGAGCGTAACTGCATTAATGGGACATTCACTGCTGAACTAGCATCGGAGTCCGCTCTATGCCCGCGATTGCTAAAGGTGTGGGCAGAGGCCTATGGCCTCGGCGCACTTTAAGTCTGCCATGTTTGGGCAGTCTGATTCCTTCATATTTAATGCTGTCTTTGGGTTCCTTCGACTCTCCTATGCTGTGGGTGCACACAGACTTCCCATCGCGGTGATTTCCCTGTCCTGCACAAAGTGACTGACTGACTGACTTGGGTAGGGTGCATAGTGCAGATGCCTTTCCTCTTGCGGTGTCGCTAGAGCTATCCGACACCTAGACAGAATGAATACTGTGTGGGCACATGGACTGCCCATTGCTATGTCAGTCGCAGCACTTTGGGTCTCGCAAGGTATTTGCTGGGACCGAGCCTGGCCAAGGGCCCGCTCACATCCTTTCAGCACAGGCTACAGCGGGTCCTGGTCATGGTTTCTTGGCCTTGTGAGGCCACCTCCTCCTCCTGCTTTGGGTCAGGGGGTCAGCATTGCGCATCGTGTATTTTCTCTCGTGTTACCACAGTTATCTGAGAAACTCGTTTGAGCCACAGGTGAGGAGCATAACTGCATTACTGAGACCTTCACAGGTGTACTAGCATTGAAGTCCGCTTCCTGCCTACGATCGCTGAAGTTGTTGGCCGAGGCCTATGTCCCGGGGAAACTGCAACGGCGCCAGGTTGGGCCTGTGGAACTTTTTTCTGGCTAATCCAGTCTTTGGAGCGGTGAAAGAAAACGTAACAGATTTACTGAGACCTTCTCAGGTGTACTAGCATCGAAGTCCGCTTCCTGCCTACGATTGCTGAAGCTGTTGGCCGAGGCCTATTTCCCGGGGGAACTGCAACGGCACCAGGTTGGGCCTGCGGGCCTTTTTCCTTGCTAATCCAGTCTTTGGAGCGGTGAAAGAAAACGTAAGTGATTTAAATAGACCTTCACAGGTGTGCTAGCATTGAAGTCCGTATCATGCCTACGATTGCTGAAGGTGTGGCCCGAGACCTATGTCGTCGGCACAGTGTAAGTCTGCCATGATTGGCCACTCTGATTTCTTTATTGTTCATGTCTTGGGTTGCATTGGACCCACCTATGCTGTTGGTGCACACAGACTTCCCATCGCGGTGTTTGACCTGTCTGGCACAAAGACACTGACTGACTTGGGTAAGGGGCAGAGTGCAGATGGCTTTCCCCTTGCAGTGTCGATTGAGCTATCTGACACCTAGACAGAATGAATACTGTGTGGGCACATGGATTCCCCATAGCTATGTAACTCATGCCCACGTTTGCAGCTCCTGATGGAGGTTGGCACTTTATTGGAATGAAGATCGAACGTCAATTTCTCATTGATTCTCAACTGCATTGTGTGCTATCACCCCGCCCCTTTTAAAGAGGGTCGCTACCTGGCCCTGCCAACCCTCTGCAGTGTGTGCCTCCGGATCCTCCTCATGGCAGACGCACTTATAAATAGACATGAGGGTGATGTGGCTATGAAGTGAGCGTGTGGCATGAGGGCAGCTGAAGGCTGCGCAGGGACACTTGTGTGCGCTGCGGACGCAGGGTCGTGCACGGGGGGGGGGGTGGTTCAGCATGTAACCAAGGAGAAGAGGCAGCGGTGTGTCCCGCAGGCAGTGATTGTGCTTGGTTGGAGGTAGTGTGGTGCTTAGCTAAGGTGTGCCTTGCTAATGAGGGTTTGTCCGAAGTAAAAATTGTTAAGGTGGGGGGCACTCTTGCCGCTATTGTGGCTTAATAGTGGGACCTGGGAACTTGAGATGCAGCCCAACATGTAGCCCCTCGCCTGCCCTATCTGTTTCTGTGTTGTTTCCATCACTTTCTTGGGTTTTTCAGATTTTCACAAATGAAAACCTTAGCGAAGCATGGGTCATATACAAAAATGCTCGAGTCGCCCATTGACTTCAATGGGGTTCGTTACTCGAAACGAACTCTCGAGCATCACGAAAAGTTTGACTCGAGCAGCGAGCACCCGAGCATTTTGGTGCTCGCTCATCTCTAGTAAGAATGCTTTCAGAAATAGAAGAGTTAACAGTTTATTTGTATCATTTACTTAAATGCAAAGTGAATGAGCAAAACAGATCTAAATCAAATTAATATTTTGTGTGACCCCCCCTTAGCTTTCTCTAGGTACACTTGTACAGAGTCAGGGATTTTGTAGGATTATAGTCAGGTGTATGATTAACCAATTATACCAAACAGGTGATTATGATCAGAATTTTCAAATGTAGGTTAAAATATAGTTTTTGCTTAAGTATTAACTTAAAGGAGATGTCCCGAGGCAGCAAGTGGGTCTATACACTTCTGTATGGCCATAATAATGCACTTTGTAATGTACATTGTGCATTAATTATGAGCCATACAGAAGTTATAAAAAGTTTTATACTTACCTGCTCCGTTGCTAGCGTCCTCGTCTCCATGGAGCCGACTAATTTTTGGCCTCCGATGGCCAAATTAGCCGCGCTTGCGCAGTCCGGGTCTTCAGCAGTCTTCTATGGAGCCGCTCGTGCCAGAGAGCGGCTCCGTGTAGCTCCGCCCCGTCACGTGCCGATTCCAGCCAATCAGGAGGCTGGAATCGGCAGTGGACCGCACAGAAGAGCTGCGGTCCACGAAGGTAGAAGATCCCGGCGGCCATCTTCAGCAGGTGAGTATGAAGACGCCGGACCGCCGGGATTCAGGTAAGCGCTGTGCGGGTGGTTTTTTTAACCCCTGCATCGGGGTTGTCTCGCGCCGAACGGGGGGGGGGTTAAAAAAAAAAAAAACCCGTTTCGGCGCGGGACATCTCCTTTAAGCAGAAACAGCTGTGTAGGAAGCTTTAAACTGGATGAGAAACAGACAAATTCTGTTACAAAGTTGAGGTTGTGGAAGACAGTTTCCTGCCACAGGTCATACACCATGGCAAGACTGAGCACAGAAACAAGACGCAAGGTAGTGATACTGCATCAGCAGGCAAAGATTTCAAAGCAGATTGAGGTTTCAATATGTGTTGTTCAGGCTCTTTTACAAAAGAACAACGGGCAACATTGAGGACCGAAGAAGCAGTGGTTGGCCAAGAAAACTTAGTGTAGCAGATAAAAGGTACATCATGCATACTTCCCTTCAAACCTGAAAGATGTCCAGCACTGCCATCAGCCCAGAACTGGTAGAAACCAGTGGGACCGAGGTACACCCATCTACTGTTGGGAGACGTCTCACCAGATGTGGTCTTAATGAAAGAAATGGGGCCAAAAAAGCTAAACTTTTCACATAGAAATGAGGCCAAACAACTCAAGAATGTACAAAAACATAGGAGCTGGGGAGCAGAAAAATGGCAGCAGGGGCTCCGGAGTGAGGAGTCGAAATGTGAAATATATGGCTGTAACAGAAGGCAGTTTGTTCACTGAAGGGCTGAAGAGCCGTACAATAATGAGTGTTATTGCGAGATCCGTGACGATAAATCACACGCGGATCTTGTATGACACGCTTTCCAAAGGATAACTATGGAAAGTGCAGCCTATAGCACACGAGCAGAAAATTATAGTGATTTTCCGCTCGCGTGATTAAAATTGCAGCATGCCACAATTCTCCACGGTGAGCCTATCATTAACCCTTTCCAATCCACTGTCTGATGTCTAAAGACATTCTGATGGAAGGCTGTACAGCTCCGTTGTCGGAAGATGTCCGGTAGGGTATTCTTATTGTAGGTTACTGGCCGCTCTGTTGTTGGGGGCCTCTCCAGCATGTCACATACCACAGTACTGGCTCTAGCCAGCAGATGGTGCCACTATTTAATAGCAGAAAGAGAAAGCCCCCTAGGAAACTCTGAATCCAAAATTGGATTGCAATGGGTTAATATAGGCTCATCGCAGAGACCTTTGAGTGCTCCTCCCTCCTCCCCCATGGCGGAATATCGCAAGCGATATTCCATCACGGCCATGGACAGGAGGCCTTACTTGCAGAGTTTTTTACACACCTGCCTAAAACTTTGTCACAGTACTATACAAGTCCTATAAAACATAGCAGACTGAGTTTGTCAGTAATCTGGAATGGAGTCTGTCACTTTGCATAGCACATACAATGCCTTATCTGTGGTTGTCTATTAACACTATGCACACAAGAAATAAATGACAAATTCAGCTTCCTACATGTGTAAATTTCTCCAAGTAAATGATCCCCATAAAGTACAATAATGAAGCTAAATTATTTGGAGTCAACCACAAAGTAGATAAATAATATATGGTATAAGTTATTCTGATGTATGAAATCATATATGATACCGTTATAAATATACAAGTTGTATTTTAGGGACCAAATCCACATTGCAAGATCTTATATCCCCTCACTGAAGAGAGATTTTTGACTACAATATTGCCACCTAGTGGAAGGTACGATTATTGTTAATACATATTTGCAAACATATAAAATGTGTATTTCACTTATTGCAAAGAAGTCAGTGAAATCTGTGGTGAAAATCTGCACTGAAGTTTTGTACGAATTTTGGTGTCTATTTATGGAAAATCTCTGTATTGTCTGCACAGGACTGCAAACCTGATTCTTTTTAGAACAACTTAGCAAAAATATACAGATGGCTGACATTTTTAAGTGGCACATTGGAAAACCATAAAAAATATCAGTGATGCATGTCTATAAATCAGAAACTGATATGATCTCATTACCAGCATGTACTTAAGATGATAATAATTACAGTCTTAGTAATTGGCTCAGGTACCAACAGCCTCAAAAAAAATAAAAAATAAACGCATTTACTTTTTTTCATGGACGCTGGAAAAAGTGCCCTGTATTTATTGATGCAAGATATTAGTCCAAGAAACTTGCACTTGCAATACTGCGATTTCTTTTGCTTGTGCGATGCGTTATTTTTGCGTATGCCAGAAACACATGTGAAAATCACATGTTATTTCAATAGAGAAAATTATAAAAAATCACACTCACATAAAAATACCATCACCATGTGAGTGTGTTGCAACTTTTTACAACTCCTATAGAAAATAATGAAGGATTTGGGTGCAAAATCACCCAGGAATAGGACATGAAGAGATTTTTTTGCATCTCAGACAATTGGTTAAAAAAAAATCACTCATGTAAATTAAATCATTTAACTCCTTTTGTTGTTTACAAGCTCTATATGTGACTATATTTCTATTGTTCAGATATCGTGTCTGAAAATCGATCCTGTAAATGCGCCCTTTAACACAGGGCGGAATTGTCCGTAGGACGCAACGCAGATGTGCATTTTGTCAATCTGCGCAAATTTTGTTGCGTGTTCAACTATGGAATACGTTCGGCAGAATGTCTTGCATTTTTTTCCGCAGACTTTAGTTGCTGATTTACATCTGTTGTATATTAGAAATCTGCAGCAACAATTCTTCAAGGTGTCCTTAATTCCATAACAGAAAGCTTTTCCTCTGCAGACTTGAGTCTTTTGGTTTTAAAGTAAGACTAATTCCGCTCCATGTGAAAAGTCCCTTCTGGATCTGGATTCTTAAAACAAGATCACCAGTGGGATAACATGTCATGTTGGATGTCAGGTCTTTTACTAAGCTTCCATAATCCATTGTTTTATTTTGTCACTTTTGATACCTGTTGCTTTGTAGGATTTGTTAGAACTGATTGCTTACATTGAATATTGTACGCGTTGTTGTCTCACTAAGTTAGGGGGTTTCTCCACCACCCATAGTCCGACACAGTAAGTATCTGAGATAAGGAACGTAAGCGCGGTTCAAAACTTATAAATGCTTAGGAAGTTTTTCGGATGTGTACGTCATGGGGGAGACATTGAGTGAGAAACGGTGTTTAAAAGTTGCACATTTTGGCACAAGGCAGTTTAGGCAAAAAAATGTGCAACTTCTATGCTTGTTGCCGCCACTTTTGAGAAAAAGGATGTGGCATGTCAGGAAAGGGTGTGGCTGTCTCGGTCCAACAGATTTATGTAGAATTTACATTAGAAACTACTGTAAATTATACAAGAATTCTAAGACAACTCTGAGTGATGCCAATTTTTTTCTTAGGTACACGGACAAAAGATGCCCCTTATGTATGAAGAGGTGTGTGCCTCTTTATATATTCAATGTATAATAAACCTGATTGGTTCATTCAAAAGTCCAGCTTTTGAAATGCAAGTCTTCATAAATCTCCCCCCTGTTTTAATGGAGTAAAACATTTTTACATTCGGAGTGTGCTCAGGGTGCAAAACATATGCTCCGGCTGTTCTTCATTCCTAGGAGCATCTCTTGAGTACAATCTCTAGCTTTTCTTCATTACTGGAGCACATACTACAGAGCACACTCAAATTGTGCTCCATCCAAAAGCAGGGCTGAAAGCAGAGCATCAAGATGGTGGTGGCCAGTGCAAAAACCCTTACGCAATTTATCCTGGATAGACTATTGGGCAGCGTATAAATGGATGCAGAAACTGCAAGGATTTACCTGTCAAAGTACGGCCCCAAAATATGCTGGTGTTCCGGAGGCCTAATGAAAATAATTTAAAAAACTTGACTCAAATAGAGCTAAGCCACAGTTCTCTGCATGATGTCTAGAGAGGAGTGGCACTGGCAGAAAAAAATGCAGACAGGATTGAGATTCCTAAAGCTTGAATACACCTCTAATAGTCCAACTGTACGAACCCAGTAGCATATTGTACATTCCCAATTACAAGAACGAAACTGGCGTTCACTTTGAGTATGTGCCATGAAATTCAACATTCAGAAGTTACTTTGCCATGAAGCCTGCACCTGACACCCCTGTGATCAGCTGCTTTCATTGAGTTGTTCAGCTTCTGGAGCACTAGTGACCATTGGGTCCTCATTAAGAGGGCCTAATGGTTGCCAGGGCTTCAGAAGCATATCCCTTTACTCCATCTATACTGGACTTTAATTCATACCTGAAGAACCTGAACCATAATGTGGTGTCAGCGACCTAGTATTTATGTCTCTACCATGTGTCAAACAGACCAGATTCTTTGCCCACATTTATACCCTTACGGTAACCACCAATTGAAAATTTTTAAAAAGAAATGGAAGAATATAAGCGGATGGGCAGTGCAGTTCAATGTTGACTGCATTATAGGCAGAAGTAGCTAACTAAAGGGATTATCCCAAAATAGACTTTTATCACCCATCCATAGGATAGGTGATAAAAGTCTGATTGATGGGGGTCAGGCTGCTGAGACCCTTATAATCCAAGGAATTAAGGTTCTGCTTCCCCCTCCTCATTATGGCATCTGTGCAACAGTGAGGAGGAAATTGAATAGAGCAGCAGTTGTCCATGCATGGTGCCACTCCATTTATTTCAGTGGGGCTGACGGAGATAGTACTCAGCTACTTCTGTCAGCCCCATTAAAATGAATGGCACTATACCGCATATGTGTGACCACGGCTACATTCAGTCTGACATCACTGCGGGTGGGTGTAGCAAGCCTGCAGTGATGAGAAGAGGAGGACACAAGACCCTTGTTCTCGTGATCGGTGGGGATCTCTGCAGTGAAGTCTCCATTGATCATCCTTTTAGCACCAATCCTATGGATAAGTGATAAAAGTCTATCTTGGGAATGAATACCCCTTTAAATTTTCCTAGAAATCATTGACAAATAGAATAGTGGTAATAACCAGATATAGCAGTTTTATTCTCCACTGTGAAACACTGAACTTTTATTTTTAATACACAATTTAAAGAAACCCATAATAATCCAAATATAATAGAAAGTACAAAGCTGAGAATTGTTAGTTGTCAAGTTTTCCTATTAGTACTTGCGGCATTCCAATGTTAAACACTGTCCAGACATTCCTACTATAGTAAGTAATGGCATATTACTGACATATGACATCACTACTGACCAATGGAGGTCTGATGGCTGGTACACCCATCAATCAATGGATGGAAGGAACCACAGTGCTGGTTAAAGCAGCCCTGCACTTTCAGATGATTTTTCAGAATTAAATCTGTGTATGTACCTGAGGAATAATGCTATTTCTGGCCATTATATGACTTGTATCCTGCATTTTCACCAGTTTTACTCTTCTGCAGGTGGTATGTCTAATTTTCATTTGATCCTGAGCTGGTGAGAGGAGCCTGTTGCTGTGATATCCCATGTGGTGCAGAGCGGTAAGGCAGCAGAAATGTACTCCTAAGTTCTCACTCACGACCTGAAGATTTGACCAAAATCTTCTCCAGAAAGAAAAGATAACCATGCACAGACAGCTGTTTCGGAGTGACTGCCGGTGGCGCTGTAAAGGTATTGTTCCATCTTTCCATTTGCACATTTCCCAGAGGAGCATGCAGGACCATATAAGACTCTATAACACTAGATGCTCTCACTAATGCTGCTTTTACACTGAACGAGAATCTCTTGCACGAGTGACGTCAGACTATTTGAGAATCGTTTATTTCTTGTTCACTTCTTTCTTATGTGAAACACTGAACGAGAAGTGTTTAAATACAACGACAAGTGAACGAGCCAATGATAACTTTTATGTAGGCTAAAACTGAATGACAACCGAGAAGCAAATGATTCTTGTTTGTCATTCAGTCGTTGGCTCGTATTTAGACTGATCGATTATTGTTCACTTTCGCTATTTTGAACGATCTAAACACACCTTAGGCCTCATGCCCATGGCCGTTACGGACTCCGCCAGCAGAATATCACAGCAGAGTCTGCAACGCCGCCCCCCAAAACCCCCATACTCACCTCTCAGATCTGCTGCGTGAATTCCGTCTGCCGGGCCAGCGCGCAGTGCAGTGCATGATGCGCTGCCAGTGGCCGATGACGCACAGGCGGTGAGCGGAGACGCGTATTCACGTGATTCTTCCGCGTGACAGTATAGCGTGACAGCCGAATTCCATTGACTACAATGCAAGACGGACACGCGTATTTCCGCGGCAAATAGAGCATGCCGTGTTTGCTTTCACGCTGCAGAATTCCGCAGTGGAATTCCGCAGCGTGAACATTGAGCTATTAGGTTCAATAGAACCTAATAGCTGTGGAACAACGCCGCGGATTTCCGACGTGAAAAGGTGGCAGACATCCAGCCGTGGGCATTAGCCCTTAATGAGCAATGATAACCTTCCTAAGCCTCAAGCAGCTGTAAATCACTTACTATTAGCTTTTACAGCATCTACCATATTTCCCCAAAAATATGACACTGTCTTGTATTAATTTTTACCTCAAAAGAGGCACAGTGTCTTATTTTTGTTTGGTGTCTAATATTACTCACCTACCCCCAGCATTCCAGCCTTCGCGCTGGTCTCCGTCGCTGCTGCTGCAGGCTGCCGCATCCTCCTTCAAGCCGACAGAGCAGTTCTTCCTGGAAGCGAGGCTTAAATACCCCCCTGCAGCAAGCTTATGCTCTGATTGGTTAATCGAGTGCCACGTCACCCAATGAGAGCCGGCGCTCGATTAACCAATCACAGCCTTTTAATGACATCATTGGATAGATAGCCTTGGATAGAAGAGCATAAGTTATCACCCTCTGCTCTTCCTGTGTTCTTTCTCTCTGTTACTAGAGACATACTTCACTTGACAAGAGGCAGTAGACAGTAAATTAAAAGATAGCGAGTCCCCTAGTGATCAGCAGTTTAGAAGAATTTTTTAGCACAAAACATGTATACATCTACATCTAGGTCTTCATTGACTTACTGGGGCTGTTTTATAGACAACATCTTTGCATTATGGGATGGATCTCTTCAAGAATTATTGGGATTTCATACTTTTCTGAATTCGGTGTATCCTGAATTAAAATTTAGCATCACACACTCCACCTCTGAAATCTAGTTTCTGGACGTGTTAGTCAAAAAACAAGGGGTGAACCTACAAACTGATATATTTGTAAAAAAATACAGACCGCAAAACAGCTTTTTGCTTTATAGCAGTAACCATCCAATGTGCATGAAAAATTCCTTACCATGGAGCCAGCTGATGCAGGTAAGACAAATTGCACACGACCAGACTGTTGATCAGTGACTTGTGGAGATGTGTGATAGATTCTTGCATAGGGGCTACCCTGAACACATCGTTAGAGATGCCGTTAAGAAAGTAAGACCTTTGTCTCAACAGGATTTATTAACCCCCAAGAGGAGAGTAGACAAACCCAACCTCTGCCTGAGGAAGTGGTAATGGCAAAATCCATAGAGCAGTTTAAAAGGGGACTTGATGTCTTACTGGAGAGGTAGGATATTATAGGATATAAATCTTAGGTTAATTGTTAATCTGGGTACACAGCGGGTGGGAAATATTAGGGGTTGATCCAAAGATTAGTCTGATTGCCATTAGGGAGTGGGGAAGGACTTTTTTTCCCCAAAAGGGCTAATTGGCTTCTGCTCTTGTTTTTTTTGCCTTCCTCTGGATCAACACAGTAGGATAGAAGGCTGGACTAGATGGACATTGTCTTCATTCGGCCTAACAAACTATGTAATTATGTAAGGTTACCATTTGTTTCCACTTTTAACCATATGAGTCATGCTGTGTCAGGTATCATTAGGAAACACTGGCCTTTGTTGGCTTTAGGTGGTCTTCAGATCCCTGAGGTCACCAATGCTCCATTTATGGCATACAGAAAAGGGACGAGTATAGGCGACAGGTTGGTGCATTCTCATTTTGTGAGTACAAAAAGTTCTATTCAATCCACACTTATAAAAAAGGCAACTTTCTATGTCTTGGTTGCTCCTGTTGCGGAAATTTGGTGAAGGGTGAATATTTGTTTAACCCACAGAGGGGCAACTGATACAAAATTAATGGGAGGTACTCTTGTACTTCATCATACGTGATCTACCTTATCACCTGCCCTTGTGGCATGGGATATGTTGGCGAAACAACTATGGAGGTGAGATCGCATATGGTGAAGCACAAGAGTACCATTAGGACTAGAAATATGCAACTACCTGTCTCACAACATTTTGTTGAAGCCAGGCATACCATCAGCCAGTGTAAGGTAAGGGGCATAGACCATGTCCCGCCATTACCCAGAGGGGGAGATAGAGACACTCTTTTGAAGAAAAGTGAGCTCAAATGGATCTATGAGCTTGATACAATGTCCCCCAAAGGGTTAACCCAAGAGTATATATTTCAGCGGCACATATGAATTCTTACTGACCTCATATCATTGTATGTTGATGTACATTTATTGTCGGTTTAAATATTTGTATATTTTTTATATGTATGTATGCCATGCGTATATTTATATGTATGTTTTGTTTGTCTTTGCAGGATTCCTGGCCTATGAGCTCCTTCGTCCATCTCTCTTCAATCTCATTCCAGTTTCTTCCCCTTGCCTTGTTTGTCATAAATACCAAATATGTTAATATATGAATAATAAACGATGTTGCAAACTGAAATAAGTTCCTTTTCTCTTAAATTGATGAGACATATCATTGATGAGACAGATCGTCGTTGATGAGACACATCTATGGGACAATATGGGATATCAGTTATAAGCTGGGTATTTGTGTGTCCTTATTTTTCAATGCATGACATATGAACTCCTTATTGGATGTTATTGACACATTGTGGATCATTGAATTTGGTTTGTGTATTAGATATGGGTCTTAGCTTTATTAAGCAGATCCCTGAGTTGCGGACACATAGGCTGCTCTACGATGTATTTTTATATACCATATATACTCAAGTATAAGCCTAGTTTTTCAGGACACATTTTTTAATGCTGAAAAAGCCCCCCTCGGCTTATACTCGAGTGAGGTAAAAAACCAACAAACCGTCCCCACAATACTCCCCTTCCAGCCTGCATATGTGTCACCAGCGCGATAATCTCCCTGGGGGTGCGGCAAGCTGCTTGAGACTTCTCCCCTCTGTCAACTCCATGCTCGGCTTTGAATTCCCCCGCCGTCAGCACTGTGTAGGTAAGCGCTGTGATTGGCTTAAGGGTCAGCCAATCACAACCGGCGCTCAATCATTCATCAGCACTTACTTACACAGTGCTGATGGCGTGGGAGTTCAAAGCCGGGCATGGAGATGACAGCGGGGAGAAGTCTCAAGCAGCTTACCGCACTGCTGGGGAGATCGTCGCGCGGGGGACACAGACGCCGTCTGGGAGGTGAGTATTGCATTTTTTCTTTACCTAGTATATACTCGAGTATAGCTAGGCTTATATTCGAGTCAATAAGTTTTACCAGTTTTTTGTGGTAAAACTTATTGACTCGGCTTATACTGGGTCGGCTAATACTCGAGTATATACGGTACCTCTTCTTCAGAATGGTATATATTTTTTATCGTTCCTCTGAGTATATATCTTCATTGTTTAATCAAATCATAGTACCATCTACCAGATCGATCTGTATTTGTTATTCCATATATGTATTACTCTTTATTCTCTAAGTAGGATTTATTCTAGTATACATCCATTCTTGAGTATATCAATTAGCTGTTTTATGATTTGTTTATCAACATCTGCAGTAATATGCATATTATTTTCAGCTTTATGATAGGACTCACTGTGAAATATATACACCATAGAACATATACATTAGGTTCTGAGACACACTTTTTGGTGTAGGCGCCACCATCATCTAGCGGCGCTACGCGTTTTTTTATTATGATGGGGAGATGTTAAACCGCAGTTTGCGGTTGTGTCAATTGTGTGGGCAGTCTTTTGCGCGGGGGCGCTGGCGGCCCTGAGACACTAACTGAGTTCTGGTGTCAAGATCCCGCGAGAGTTGGAGATACTCTCGCGCATGTGCCATAGACTTGGGCTGACGTATTCGTGACCTCATTGCTTTGAAGCTAAGATCTCGTGATAATAGCTCTTCTGCGCATCCGCCATGGAACCCGATCGGCGCAGTCGCAGTTTTCTTTTCAGAACGCCAACATGGAATGGAGGCGGAGTGATGACTGGTGAAGGAGCAATGGCGGGAATCAGCTGGTGATTACACACATTTGTAATAAAGGTGTATGTTTAACTTTAATTGGTCAATTGAATATGATGTATTTTGTATAAATAGTTCCAATATGTACTGTGTTGCATTAGCTTGAAGAAGGCCAACATGGCCCAAACGTTGCTGTCATGGTGATGGGGCACCTGCATCCGCTTATGCTGCCAGTTACCTTATTTATTGTAGTAAAATACCAAACAGAGCACTAGTTACACTTCTGCTTCAGCCCTGCTAAGGACCCGGAGTTTGTTGCGACTGCTGACATCACTGGACATCAGGTCACTGCTACAGCCAATCATAGGCTGCAATGTCACTGCTCATTCTCCTGGCATTGGTGCTCACATTGCTTGCAGCAGTCACCTGACTTCCGGTGAAATTAGCAGTCACAGTAAACCCCGGGACCTCAACAGGGCTGCAGTGATGGATCCTGTCAGAGGCAGAGGGGTAAGTAGTGTTTGTTATTGTACTACAGCCCTATTAAAGGGATGTTTTCCTGTAACTAGACGACCATTTTAAATTATGCAATTAATCCATTATCATATTCTATGAAGAAACAAAATGATTGTCACCTTATACGCCGGCAATACAGTGAAGCAAAGAATAAAAATCATTACTTACTTCTTCTGACGTTCTGCGGTGCTCCTGCAGGCTGTCGCTCCGGCAGAGCATTGCTTTCTCTACGAAGGGCTTGAAATCCCCGCCTCCAGAAACACACATGCCTTCAGCCAATCACAGCCAATGACAATGATGTCATTGAATGGCTGTGATTGGCTGTGTTTCTGGAGGCGGGGATTTCAAGCCCTGCGTCCAGAAAGCAATGCTCTGCCGGGAACCAGGAGGGAGCGACAGCCTGCAGGAGCACCGCAGAACGTCAGAAGAAGTGAGTAATGATTTTTATTCTTTGCTCCACTGTATTGCCGGCGTATAAGGTGACAGTTGGGGGGTCGTCTTATACGCCCCGTCGCCTTATACGCCGGTATATATTTTTATTGTAACACATTTCTGGATGAATTGCAGGGAAGGGCTTATATATTTAAGCCCTTCCCGACAATTCATCCTGCGATCGCCGGCAGCCCATTGCTTTCAATGGAGGCGGCTGTATTGCTGGCTCCATTGAATTCAATGGGCAAACATTGTTCTTCTCTGCCACAGCTGTTACAGCTGTGGCAGAGAAGAATGATTTGTCTTCTATATGTTCTCAATGGGGTCAGCGCTGCTGCCGCCGGCCCTATTGAGCGCATATAGAGAAGAGAACAGAAATCGCAGATCGCACATAGGTGCGATCTGCGATTTCCATGGCCTTACGAAGGACCGTTGGGGTTCTTGAAACCTAAAATACTCCTAACACTCTCCCTATAGCAGCTCCAACACGATAGCACTGTCCCTCAGCTATGTCAGAATGCATCTGTGGCGAGCCGCGGGAGGGGCAGATTTTAATACTCGGGTGACACCTAATCTCGCCAGCCACTCACTGCAGGGGGGTGGTATAGGGCTTGAATGTTGCAGGGGGAAGTTGTAATGCCTTCCCTGTCTTTCTATTGGCCAGAAAAGCGCGCAAATTTCTCAGGGAAGAAAATGAAAGTAACCTGAACACCGCGTGGTACTCGTTACGAGTAACGAGCATCTCGAACACCCTAATACTCGAACGAGTATCAAGCTCGGACGAGTATGCTCGCTCATCTCTAGTTAACATTAGAGATGAGCGAACGTACTCGGTAAAGCACTACTCGTCCGAGTAATGTGCTTTATCCGAGTACCTCCCCGCTCGTCCTGAAAGATTCGGGACGCGCTGCGGAGCGGGGAGCTGCAGGGGAGAGCGGGGAGGAACGGAAGGGAGATCTTTCTCTCCTTCTCTCCTGCCCGCTCTGCCCCGCTCCCCGCTGCGACTCACCTGTCAGCAGCGGAGCGCCCCGAATCTTTCAGGATGAGCGGCGAGATACTCGGATAAAGCACATTACTCGGACGAGTAGTGCTTATCCGAGTACGTTCACTCATCTCTAGTTAACATACAAAATTTTCCATTTCCTGCTATGGCACGTTTTAAATGGAGCATGACCTTTGAAAAAATTAAGTTTGAGTCGTATTGTAAAATGTAGAAATTTTCTTTCTCCATCATTCATAACCTTCCATCTCAGTTTCCATCATAGTCTCTTCAAATCGAGGTTCTGTATCAGACACATCCTTCTCCTTCAATGTGTTCTCCAAAAGAAATGGAATGGACTTGAAACAAGTTTTCTTGAAGTCTCTTCCAACAAAGATATAGACCATGGGATTAACGCAACTGTCAAAAAAGCCAATGGTATATACAAGTTGGGACATGATAAAGTCAACAGTATAATCCAGTTCAACATTCATGATTTCTAGCAAAGGCCATATATAGAATGGGAACCAAGAACTGAAAAAAACAGAGCATAATAGTGACAATGACTTTCAGAGGTCTATTTGATTTTGAAAGACTCCTGCTTCTTCTCATTCGAAATATAATGAGACTATAACAAATGACTATGATTGAGAATGGGACAAGGAACATGGAGGTAAGTCCAAAGATTATCATGGTTTGATACCTCATTGTTTCTTTGTCATCGTCGGCGTATGCGGGAATACAATATGAGATGCCAGTTTCATTATCCTCGTCATGAACAATTTCGAAGAAAGCAAAATATGGGAAGCTAAGCATGAGGCAGGTTGTCCATATTATAGCTGAGATGGTTGTTGCCAACTTGGGAGATTTGTGGTTTTTTGACCACACGGGACACATGATTGCTGTGCATCGGTCAACGCTGATAATCATGAGGAAAGAAGTGCTGACAGACATGTTAATGAAGAGAATGGTATATAGAACCTTACACATGGTGTTCCCAAAAGGCCAATGTCCATCCATAATAAACTCAGTAATCTGGAGAGGAAAGCTTATATCAAATACAAAATCAGCTATGGCTAAGTTGAGAAACCATAAAACGCTGACTGTCTTTTGCATTTTGAATCCTGCAATCCAGATGACCAGGCCATTCCCAGTAGTTCCCAGGATGAAAGTTATGCTGTCAAAAATTATATTAACAATTTTGAAAATGCGAAAAATGTTTGGATCTATACTCTCCTCATCTTCGTCTATGTAGTTGTATGTTGTGTAATCATAAAGAGGAAAAGAAGTGTTCTCCATATTTTATAGTGTCCTGAAAACAAATAAAAGACACAAAAGACAATAGTATGAAATGAATAACACTTTCCATTGTTTTCCCTTCTCTGTGGCCTCACAAAATAATAGTGCCCCCCCACCTTTGTGGCCCCACAATATAATTGTGTCATCCTCTTTGTGGCCCCACAACATAATAGTGTCCCCTCTCTGTGTCTCCCTTCTCTTTAATGTCCTACTAGCAGCATCAAGATGCTTGAGAAAGTCGCCATAGGGGCGACGAAACGCGTTGCATATTTGTATACTTTGCAAGATTGGCCATAGGCATTTTTTCTGTGCCATGGTTTTATTTATTTATTCCTGAATAAATTTAGCAGGAATCTCCTGCATTTATATCTAGATGCGAATGTTCTTTTAGAGCGCCTGAGATTTTTTTGTCGATTCCTCCATTTGCATTCCTCTTTGAGGAGTTGCATCCCCTGTTTTTGGGGATACAACAAGCTTGGGCACGCTCCTCCTCGTTTTTACGGGGGGTCATTGAAGGAGGACATTCATCAGTTTATTGGCTTCCACTGATATTCGCCGTTTGAGTGTACGTGTTAACGAGGACTTGGAGGTGTGGAGTGGAAGGGTTTGCCGTCCAGGGGTAGCACCCTCCACTCACACCGGGTAAGTCATCTCTAATTTTTACTACACAAAATTGTGTCTTCTGGATATCTGCAAGAGGAGCGCTGTCCTCACTGTTTTTCTATACCCATGTTTACCATAGTTAGCAATACCTTAGGGCTGGTTCACACTTGCGTGAATTGCCTCCTTGATTCGGCTGCATTCAAGGAGTTAAAGGGGTTGTCTCGCGAAAGCAAGTGGGGTTAAGTACTTCTGTATGGCCATATTAATGCACTTTGTAATATACATCGTGCATTAAATATGAGCCATACAGAAGTTATGCACTTACCTTCCCTGCGCTGGCGTCCCCGTCTCCATGGCTCCGTCTAATTTCAGCGTCTAATCTCCTGATTAGACGCGCTTGCGCAGAAGGGTCTTCTCCCATCTCCTCGGTCCGGCACGAGCGGCATTCTGGCTCCGCCCCCATGTACGCGTCATCGCGCAGCTCCGCCCCCATCACATGTGCCGATTCCAGCCTCCTGATTGGCTGCAATCGGCACATGTGACGGGGCGGAGCTACGCGATGACGCGTGCAAGGGGGTGGAGCCAGAATGCAGCTCGTGCCGGACCGAGCCGAAGGGAGAAGACCCATCTGCGCAAGCGCGTCTAATCAGGAGATTAGACGCTGAAATTAGATGGAGCCATGGAGACGGGGACGCCAGCGCAGGGAAGGTAAGTGAATAACTTCTGTATGGCTCATATTTAATGCACGATGTATATTACAAAGTGCATTAATATGGCCATACAGAAGTACTTAACCCCACTTGCTTTCGCGAGACAACCCCTTTAAAGAACTACAAAAGCGGAAGCACTGAGTCCGGTATATGCTGGACTTAAATGGCACAGAACTGAACCCATTGATTATGATAGGTTCCGTTCAGTGCTGTTATGCACACTGGTATTTCCATGGATGAAACAGCTCTGCATGCAGTGTTATTTCATCTGGGGGTTTCATGGATATCAACAACAGAGACTCCAAATGGAATCTCTGAAACTGATGGGGACACAGAATTAGAGAAAGTTTCATTCTTTGTTTTTGTCCACAATATCAAGATTTTTATAAAATGAAAATGTTCTTACAATATAGAATAACATGTTAAAATAGCACTAAAATAGATGGTCAATCTCAAAAACATAAAAGTTACTGCATCCCACATCACCAAATGTTCAATATAAGTGTAGATGATGAACTACAGACTTGGAGGAATATCTTGCTATTTTTTGGCATTATTTCAATAGCTTACATTTTATATGATGTAGTTTAATGTGGATAAATCCAAGAAGAAACATAATGTACAATTTTGTAAGACTGGCACTAAAAAAGCCTTGGAGATATTGGTGAATAGTAAACTCAACTGTAACCACCAGTGGCAGGCAGCTGCTGCCGAGACAAATAAATTCTTAGGATTTATCAAGGGAGGCATAGATGTTAATTGACAAGAGCATAGCTTTGCCTCTATACAAATCACTAGTCAGACGAATAACAATGTTTAATAACAGCCCAATCATGTAAAATTCTTGAACTTTTATTTCCATCCATATAAAACCAGAACATTTGAGCACAACAAATCTATATACACGTGCATAATGTGTTTGAAGAAGATAGAAATGGCTTACACGCTCTACTACTTCTACTATTCTCCAGACATCTTATGCATGCACATATAGATTTGTTGCGGTACGGACATGTCATGGTATTATATGGATTGTGTTTGATTTCGACATTGATGTTTGTCTACTTCAGGAATTTCTGATCTCAAATCAACCTGCGGTGATCTAACTCATGCTACTCTTTCTATGAAATCACTGATGAAACCACATATGGAATATTTTGCACATTTTTGGGCTCCTGTATATACAAAGGACGTACAGTAAAAGTACTAGAGCGGGTGCCGAGGAGGACGATGAAATTTGGGAGATCTAATTACGATGTACAAATATAAGAATGGGCTGTATAAAGACCTTTCTAATGATCTTCTTACATATAAGCCTGCGGCCTTGAGAAGGGGGCATTTTCTGCATCTAGAGGAAAGAGGTTTAGTTTTACTCTCAATTTTAACTGTTATAGCAGTGAAACTATGAAACGCTCTACTACAAGGTGCAGTGATGGTTGATTCAGTGGGCAAGTTTAGGAGGACATAGATGATTTTATTGTAAAAAAAATATTACAAGTTATAGATATTAGACTTTTGCAGATGGGACCTTGATGAAGGGATTTATTTTGTTTGCCAGATTTGTAATTGGGAAGAGATTTTTCCTCTAATATGGGGCAATTGGCATCTACCTCATAGAGGCTTTTGTGTATCTCTTGGAGCAAGACAGTAGGATTATACGTTGGACTTGATGGAACTATGTATTTTCTCAACCTTTTCAACTATTTAATTATACTAGCTGATATACCCAGCTTAGCCTGAGTTAATTTGATATTGGTGTTTACGTGTTGTTCGCACTGAAAATTTTATTAAGTCAAGCTTACTTTAGAGGAACCAAGGAATAAAATATGTATACAGATAGAGGAGCATTAGATTCTCCTCAAGCTGCATGTACTGATGTCCCTCTCACCTCTCCCACTTTCCTCATAGGGGTGCACTTACCTTTGCAATATTCATTGAATAATCAAGTTGTGACCCATTTCCTTTTCCTAGTAAGGACATTACTTATCCTATTTAGGACCTAAAGAATGCTCGTGACAAATTTCACACTTGTACGACAGAGGGAAGTTACATTGCATAGGGGGTGCACTTACTTTTGCAATTAATATTGAATAATTGAATTGTGACCCCTTTACTTTTCCTATTTAGGACCTAAAGGATGCTCGTGCCAAATTTCACGCTTGTACGACACTGGGAATTTACAATACATAGAGGTGCACTTACTTTTGCAATTAGCATTGAATAATCAAGTTGTGACCCCCTTATTTTTCCTATTTAAGACCTTACTTATCCTCTTTCGGACCTAAAGAATGCTCTAGCCAAATTTCATGTTTGTATGACACCGGGAATTAAGAGAATTAGATTAGGTACATAACACAGGGGTGTCAATACTTTTGCACTATTGCAAGTATAGGATCCAACAGCACTCGCTAAGGAAACAAAATCCACACAGGGTGGGCAGGAAGAAGGAATGCAAAGACGTGATAGGGTTAATGAACCAGAAAAACCCCCAGCATGGAAGCAAAAGAGAAGGAAATCTGGCAGCATTCAAAAGTGGTTAAAAAAATATATCCAACCTTTATTGTTCCATATTTAAAATGAGGATCCGGATCTTCATTTTAAATATGGAGCAATAAAGGTTGGATATATTTTTTAACAATTTTGAATACTTTTGCACTAAGCATTGAATAATCAAATTGTGACCCCTTTACTTTTCCTATTTAGCACCTAAAGAATGGTCGTGCCAAATTTCATGTTTGTACGACATTGGGTTGTTACATTACATAGGGGTGAACTTACTTTTGCAGTTAGTATTGAATAATTGAGTTGTTATTCTCACCCAGCTTTTCCTGACTGCCCTAAATTGTGCTTTCAGAGTTCGGTATTTCAGAGTCTTTGATTCTCACCCCTCCATTGCGGAGGAGAGGGGTGGCCCATTACGTATCTTTACATCATCTAGCTACACCCTTTTTATACTGGCCAGTTGTCTGCTTCTTCATGCTCCCATTTGAAATTTTCCATCTTTACATTCAGATCACAGACAAGTCTTTAATCACTTTTTTGTATCTTTCCTATTCAACTGTATTTTTGCCTTTCATACACACACACTTACTAAAACCCATTTAATTCACATTCTTCATTTTCTTTTCTTTTCCAACATCTCACCTATGCAATTCATCCATATAACATGCCCTTTTCTTCCTATTACTACTGTATCTCCCTGTATACTGATACTTCATTAAATTACATCTTTTACATGGCAATGTCAGTCTCACCATATACATCAAGCGCAACCAAAACACTGCATAGCTCCAAAACTGCAATCAATTCAAAACCTGCAATTAATTCAACACGCTGCTCAATATTTTATGCATTGCAAGCAATCAGTGTTAGTTTCTCACAGCTGCACTCACGCTGGGCCCCCTCCAACTCCTCCTTCTCTCCGGCCTTGAGCACAGCTTCTTCACTGAAGTCTGCGAAATTATAGTCCCCACCTTTTAGAATAACTCTGACTGTTATCTCTCTTTGTGAAGCAACATAATAGCTATTTCAGCACTGCTACATACTTCAAGTATTGCAAACGATATTAGAATGCGGACAATCTTTAAATGAATTTCAAATATTAGTCATTAGTAATTAAGAGAGGTATAACTCTGAGTGTCCAAGTAGAAATATGAATATCTCCTTTAGGGCTCACGCCCACTGGCGTTTTTTTTCTCTTGCGCTGCGAGAGCAAGTGAAAACACTCACCTCGCAGCGCAAAAAAAAGCTGGGATATCGCCAGTGTTTTCAATGGGACCAGCGGCATCAGTACTAGTTCCATTGAAAACATAGGGAGAATATCGCGGACTTCTGCCGCAGCTGTCACTGCTGTGACAGCTGCGGCAGAAGTCCAGCATGCTATCCCATTGCTTTCAATGGGCTCGGCACTGCTACCGGCCCCATTGAAAGCAGTGGTTTTTTGGCAGCCCCCACAGCATGATTTTTAGGGAAGGGCTTGAAATATAAGCCCTTCCCTGAAAATCATCCCTAGCTGGTTAAAAAAAAAATACTTTACTCACCTCTCTGCCGCTCAGACGCGTCCTCCGGCTGGCTCCCCTGCACTGCTGTCCAGCGCTTTCAGCAGGCGGGGATTTAAAAATCCCTGCCTCCTGAAAGGGCTGTGCTGATTGGCTGAGCGCTCAGCCAATTACAGCCAGCGATTAGCTATTCATTATTCATTAATAATTTATTATTATTAATGAATAGCTAAACGCTGGCTGTTATTGGCTGGAAGCTCAGCCAATCAGCACAGCCCTTTTAAGAGGCGGGAAAAGAAAAGAAAAAACGCCAGTTGGTGTGAGCCCTTATGTTTACATATACATTTTTCCAGCCTGCCCAAGTTTTGCAAAAAGGTATTGTCAGTATACAGTCGGGATTCTCTCTGTCACATATGTCATTTAAAATACATCTTCTATGTTCACCTCCACTGACACTTTTTTTTCTCTCTCTCACAATTTTTATTGCGATCTTTCAGCCATCATCTTCAACGCTATAACTTGGTATACCTCCCATAACTTACCTAAGACTTCTCTCTCATACGCTACAGGTCCTGGCTTTCAAACACGCCAAACACCTATGCAAGCACTTACTGTTTCAGCTCCTGGTCATAATTTTAGAGAAACCCCTGGAGTTGGTTTATTTCCACCACTTACGGCACAGATCTGTATTATAGAAATGACTCTGTTGCTAACAGTCTGTAGAGCTCTTCCGTTATTTGGTAAAACCACTCAATGTGCGCCTTATAACACTCATAGCATAACAATAAGGTTCCTTATCCTGGGTGATATACTCAAAAAAAATTGCTACGTACTTCTGTTATCCTGCTTAGATCTCAGATTCTATATTAAATACAGAAAAACACAAAAAACTGGACACTTCACTTTAAAAATTATGCCAAATTAAGATACTCTCTGTCTATCTCAACAACAAGAAAGTCTGAAGAAACCCTTTCTTTGGTCAGATACAATATTTCAAATTACATTTGCCAAATTCACTTGCTATCATCTACAGTGTTAAATAGTCACAATTGTCTATAAATGTATAACATAGTAACTATGTATTAGATATTCTTTGTCCTTAGGAATGTCAGTCAGAGGTTGAAGAAGAAGGATGAGGAGGAGTGAACCGACACCAAAGTCCACACATTCCAAAGCCACCAGCGTATAACATACTTTCAGCCCTCCTTTTCACACAGCAATTTGCCACTGAAGCATTCATTCACAATCTCATCTCAGGGCAATATAATTTTGTACTTTATAGCATTATAACACTCACCTCAATTGTCTGGACAGCACTCAAGCATTCACATAGAGATTTCAAACTCACCCAAAAGCATACCATTCTGTCTGCTGGTTCTTTGCATGGATCAAAAACATGCCAGGTGTGCCCTCCATCCGCCAGCGCAGATAGTCAATCACAGCTTCAGGAAAAAACAGACACTTTGTAAGAAATCTTACTGTATGTAGAGCGTGCTCTGTCTGCATTTTCTCGGGGGAATGAAAGTCACAAAATTCTTTGCTGGGGTCCGGAGTAGATTCAATGTCGCTGTTGATCGCCAAAAATATTAGTGCAAACCAATTATTTTTTGCTATGCGATATGCTTTTTGGGGTTCAAATTCTTATTTTGTGATTAGCTGAGCTCAGGAGTTTAACTCTCACCACATCAACACTTTCACTGATCAAAGTAATCTGTTTATTGAGTGACAGTTTTTATAGGGGCATATGTTCAATTACAGTAAATAAAATCTATTATAATTCATTTGGTACCATTGGTCAAAGAAACATAAGCAAAATATAAATATACAAGTTAAGGAATTTAAGATAAAAAATGCCATCCAAACTCACGCAGGCACAGAGTTGACCATACATGATTAACTTCTAGGAACAGTAAATCTAAACAATAGGTTGTTTAGAAAGAATGTGTAAACAGCTAGAAACATGTCAGTTTGACCTGCCGGCCAGTCTAAATGCCACAGTTGCTTAGTGATTCACTCAAGGCTTATTAACCCTTTCCAATCCAATTTGTATCCTGGTTTTCCTAGGGGGTTTACTCTTTTTCTGCTGTTAAACAGCACTATATGCTGACTAAAGCCAGTACTGCATGAGGTGACACGTTGGATAGGCTCCGACAGCAGAGAGGCTGGCAATATACAGTAAGAGAACCCCGATGGATGTCTTCCAATATCAAAGCTGTACAGCCTTAAATCATAATGTCTTCAGAAGTCAGACAGTGGATTGGAAAGGGTAATATAACTATTTAATATCCATAAATTCTCCAGAAAGAGGACAAATGAATAAAGTGAAAAGAGACACAGAAGAAGTCATATTTATTTCATTAACACCGGAAAATTTTATGACATAGAGATACCTTAATTTTGTAATTAGTATTGAATAATCGAGTTGTGACCCCTTTGCTTTTCCTATTTAGGACCTAAAGAATGATAATGCCAAATTTCATGCTTGTACGACACTGGGAAGTTACATTAGATACTGAATAAACGAGTTGTGACCCCCGCTACTTTTTATGTAGGACCTAGAGAATGCTTGTGACAAATTTCATGTTTATATGACATCGGTAAGTTAGAGAATTAGATTAGGTACATTACACAGGGGTGCCAATACTTTAGAACTTAGCATTAAATAATCAAGTTGTGACAACTTTACTTTTCCTATTTAGGATCTAAAGAATGGTCGTGACACATTTCATGTTTGTATGACACTGGAAAGTTAGAGAATTAGTTGCGATTCAGTCAGCCAGTCAGTGAGGGCTTTCACTTTTATATATATATATATATCTATCTATATCAGTGTTATGGATTGGTACTAAGAGTACCCAATGAATATCTGCCCCCTTCCTAATTAGAAGTTCCAAACCTGTGCATGCACAGGAAGAATCAATCTGACACACTATTCAGCAAAAATGAAACTTTTTTATTCTAATCAAGCTGCATGGGGTTTTATAGATAGTATGCCTAGTTAATACGTCATGAAGTACGAATCTGTAGCTGATTGCTTATTTTCCTTATATGGGTCTCTTCCCCCAGGAGTTGACTTCATGATCTGGGGTATCTTGGTTGCATTCTTGGACGGAGGCGCCATCTTCGATTACACAGTGGGAGGGGGGAGAGCAAGTAGTTAGTCAGCACTTTAGCAGGTAGCTGTTTATTACAATCAATTACATCAGCATGTTATTCACTTGTTACATTCACTAGTTCTTTGATCCAAAGAGGCTCACAGTGTTGCAAAAGCACCATGAATACTTAAACATAGACCCATATTTTTTGAACAAATTCCCCACTTTACTAAACCAATCTTGCTGTAAGGAAAAGTAAGGATCATTACCAGGCCTATTGTATAACAAGAGAGCAGAGAAATATATAAGGGCAAACTAAGGGTCCCAAACTATGAGCCTGTAGAGTAAATATTTGTAAAACAGCTTTCATCAAGTTAACGGAGTTTGAGTGGGAGCACGTTATTGGAATGCAAGAAACTGGGTTTTCACATCAACAAAATGCCCAACCACCTCGGCCATTCTGACAAGACTATTAGGAGGTGATGGGGCCAGTAGATGCATGAGGGCTCAGGATACCCTCAGCAGAACACCAGTAAAGAGGATCATCCAACAAGCATTAGCATCTCTAACTGTTTTGTTGTTTGCCATCCAGAGACGGCATAGTTACAGGACCCTGTGTCTAGCAGAACTATTTCCAGGCACTTGGCTAAAGGGCATTTAGTCTCATGGCACCCATTATGTGTACTGCCTTTAACATAAACACACCATCACCACTATTTGCAATGGTGTTTTGAATGACTAATGTGGACTGCTCTGGAGCGGAACTGGGTTGTCTTCAATGCCGAATCTAGATTTCATTTGGACACTCACGATGCCCATAATCGTGTCTGGAGACCTTGGGGTGAGCGTTTCAATCCTGCATTTGCTGTGGAGGAACACACTGCCCCCACTGCTGGTGTGATGATTGTTGGAGCCACTACAAACCACAGTCGGTCACCCCTAGTAATGGCACAAGAGACAATGTCAGCTCAGCAATATGTTCAGGACATGTTTTGCCTCTCATGGCAGGGCTTCCAAGAGGCATTTTCCAGCAGGATAATGCTCCGACCCACATACAGAAAGGGTGTCACAGGAATGCCTCCACAATATTGCCACACTTCTGTGGTTTGCCCAGTTGCCAGATTTATCTCCAATAGAATAGATATGGGACCATCTGGTACAATAACTGTAATAGCCTATGAGTTTAAACAATTTGGATTCTGAGTTACAGCAAACGAGGAGAGATATGCTGCAAGATACCATACGGAACCTGTATGTCTCCATGCTCACCCGTATCACATCTTGCATCCAAGCTAGAGATGGCCCAACAGGTTTATAGAGCCTCCGTTTAAGTGTTCAATTTTCCACAATAAATTATTCTTTTGCTCTGACATTGTAATCACTTACCTATATCAATATTACAACTACACATTGAAATTTTACTGGATCACCCTTAGGCATGATATACTGTAGTTCTCACTGTACAATTCCCTATAAAAATAATAGAAGTTTATTCCCATCACATGTAAATGATGTTACGTTGACTGATTTTACTCTACCTCCTCCAGGGTGTCTAGATAAGGGCTAAAGTAGAGGGACCTACAAAGGGGAAGGGAAAAATTATCCATGTCTCCACTGCAAGCACAGAAAACTTTTTTCTTACTTCAGCCTAGCTACGTATTCCACAGATTTAGCATATCTCATGGTAATATAAATTGTGTTACAATATGTAATCTATGGCTTCATAGGTCTGCAAATCTAAAGATTAAAGTCAGCTAGTAGACTTGTATTATATTTTGAGTTCAATACAATGGTCATGTTTCCTTACAAGAGTAGTCCCTAATCTATGGATCTCTAGAGGCTACTAAACTTCACCCCCAGCATGCTGAGGGCTGTAATTTTGTAAAGACCAGAGAGCCGCAGATTGGTGTATACTACCCTACAACATCCAAATGTGAATATTATTTGAGTAGAAATGACTTGCACCCTTACCTAGAGGCTCTTGTATAATCTTCTGTTTTGCTCCTCTCGCCTCTCTGTGGTCAGTGTCATGAGATATGTAATGTTTTCTGCTTTTGTCTCCATCAGTCATCAGTACAAAAAAGAGATTTTACAACGGCTGTCCCCAAATGAGGCAATGATAAGGAATCACACAGTTGTTGCAATCTTTAGTGATATTTTCTCTTAGAACGTGTTATGTTTGACTGAGATAAGCGTTAAATGGGTTGTTCGGGTCTCAACTATCGATAACGTATCCTTGGGGTTGATTGTACACAAGACAAGGTGAACTCCTGGTACTTGTATCAAACCAATGGTCCATTTGAAAAGAGTCACTGCATGATGTCCTTTCCTTGTCCGTTTTCACAGATGAGAATGTTGCACATAATGTTTAGTGTCCATGAATATTGGACAGCACACAGATGGGTGTTCGTGTGCTGTCTGATGTGAGTTGCATCCAAGTTTCTTGAACTCAACTCACATCAGCCATCTGAATACATCCGACCTTTCAGATTTGAGCTCGACAGAATTTTCTTTGAAGAAAATAGTAAGAATGTGATTTAAATTTAAAAAAAAATCCTTTAAACCTTTTTATACTTAATCGTCTGTCAGAGAAGTAAAGTGAAATGTATAATAGAAACCAAGATGAATGGTGTTTTAAATGCAATTAAAAAATCACTTAAACATTCCAAAAAATTAACCCCTTAACGCTGCAGGGCATACATTTACATCCTGCTGCATCAGAGTATGTATGATGAGAGATTGCAGGGTGATCTTTCTTCACACATCGCAGGTGCTGGCTGTTTCTTACAGCTAACACCCGGAGGCAACAGCTCCGATAAGCCTCGCAGCTGATTGCAGTTGTTAACCCTTTAAATGTCCCTGTCAATCCTGACAGCAGCATTTAAATCCCTGGGCGATGAGATCGCAGGGAGCCGTGCTGAGTGTCATGGCAGCCGGGGCCTTCTAATACGCCCCAGGGCTGTCCTGGCAGAATGCCTATCAAGCCATGCTGGTGGCATGGCTTGATAGACTGCATGCCCGATTGCAGTATGGGTCTAATGCTAATGGCATTACATTATACTGCAGGAGCGATCAAAGCATTGCAAGTTGTTGTCCCCTCTAGGGACTAAAAGAAAAGTAAGACTGAGAACAATAAGGTTTTACTAATTATTAAAAAAAAGGAACAAAAGATAAAAAAAACTCTTTTGCCATATTTATAATAAAAAAATTCTAAATAATAAAACAAAGATACATATTTGCTATTCCTGCATCCGTAAAAGTCTGATCTATCAAAAAGGCACCAGAAAGGCGCTTTTTGGTCACCATGTCTCCAAGAAAAAATGAAATAAAAAGTGATAAAAAAGTTGCGTGTATTCCAAAATCATATCAATACAAGCTACGGGACCTCCTGTGAAAAATGAGCCCTCACACAACTATGTCGATGGAAAAATAAAAAAGATATTTTGCTCAGAAGTTGGCGGAAGAAAATCATTTTTAAAAATTTAATTTTTTTGAAAAAAAAAGTAGCACAGCAAAAAAACTATATACATTTGGTACCAAAGTAATCGACTGACCCACTGAATAAAGTTATCATGTCATTTTTGTTGCAGTTTCCAGGCCGTAGAAACAAGACGCACTGAAAGATGGTGGAATTTCAGGTTTTTTTCAGTTTACTCCATGTAGAATTTTTAGAGTTTTTCAGTACATTTTACATTATACAACTTGTCGCTGCAATAAAAAAGTCCTTATACAGCTATGTCAATGGATAAATCAAGTAGTTACAATTTTTTAAAAGGGAGGAGGAAAAAAATCAAAAATGGAAAAAAAAAGGGCCATGTCCTTAAGGGTTTGAAAAGGTTATCTACTTCTGAACTATTGATGACCTATCCTCAGCTCTTCTGTGTGGTGTAGTATAGAGGATCTGTCGGTGTAGTATATAGGATATGTATGGTGTCGCCCTCTATTGACAAGAATGTTAAATCTGTGGTTACTAATCTGGATAGGTAATAAAACAAACAGGGCTTCTCCGAATCCATTGCAATCACTCTTTTTAATTGAAATAACCCTTATTACAACAAGAAACTGTTTGGTTAAAAGCAACATTTAATGAAACACTTTAATGTGTTTATCACAGCAACAAAACTAGATTATAAAACACTGATTTTAATTCAATATTAGCACTGTAAAAACTAAAGGCCCTATATTGAAATATCACTTTTATTATCCATAATTAAGACACCCTCCGGCCATTGATATCATGATCAGTATTGACTATAATCACATCTCATGAGCATGTAATTATAGGGACTAAGTGATTTGGTTTATAGGTTTTTCTAGTGGAGAGTGGGAGGGCTTAGGCATCAAGAAGTGAGGTTTCCCTTTTTAGGGCAGTTACGCGACTTGCAGGTGGTTAGGGCCAAACTTAGGCTAACTGGCACCCAGTGTAAAAAAAATACTGTGAACAGTTCTGGACTCCGCTACTCAGGAAAGATGTTGCAGTGCTGGAGGGGGTTCAAAGAAGGGCAACTAAATTAATACATGGAATGAAGGGACTGGAATACTCAGAGAGGTTATCCAAATTGGGGTTATTTACCCTGGAAAAAAGACGGCTAAGGGGTGATCAAATAACTATGTATAAATACATTAGGGGACAATACAAGGACCTCTCCCATCATCTGTTTATACCCAGGATTGCGACAGTAACAAGAGGGCATCCTCTACATCTAGAAAAAAGCAGGTTTCATCACAAAAACAGAAAAGGGTTCTTTACTGTAAGAGCAGTGAGACTGTGGAACTCTCTGCCTGAGGACGTGGAGATGGCAAAATCCATGGAGGAATTTAAGAGGGGACTGGATGTCTTTCTAGAGCAGAAGGATATTACAAGATATAAATTTTAGGTGACCAGTGGGTTGTTGATCCGGGTCTTACAGCAGGCTGAACTAGATGGACATTGTCTTCATTCGTCCTAACATGCTATGTTACTATGTATTAGAACCATTAGTTCCCTATGCTATGTTCACATGTCGGTGTTTTACAGGCAAACGCACGCACCTGCAAAAGATAGGACATGCGTGCGCCATAGGTCCGTGATGCACGTAAATATTCCCAGCGGGGAGTCCCCTTGTCACTGAACACTGAATGTCACAGTGTTCAGTAATGATGGCACTCGCCGCGGGGAGTAAAGAATCCCCTGCCACAGCTGTGACAGCTCTGGCAGAGGATCGCGATGTTCTGCCATTGAATTAAGTGAATGGCTGAGCACTGCCTGTGATTAGTTAAGCGCTTAGCCAATCAGACACATAAGGCAGGTTGCATTTTTTTCGGAAATTTGTAAATGGTTTAGTAGTTTTTCGGATGTGTACATCATTGGGGAGACATTAAGTGAGAAACAGTGTTTAAAAGTTGCAATTTTTGGTACAAGCCAATTTGGGCAAAAAGATTTGCAACTTCTATGCTTGTTGCTGCAACTTTTGAGAAAAAGGATGTGGCGTGTTAGGAAAGGTGTGGCTGTCTCTGTCTAACAGATGTGTGTAGAATTTACATTAGAAACTACTGTAAATTGTACAAAAATTCTAAGACAACTCTGAGATGCACCGAATATATGAAGGGGTGTGTGCATATTAGGCCTGCTTGGATCATATTAAATCCAGCTTTTGAAATGCAAGTCTTCATAAATCTCCCCCCTGTTTTAATGGATTAATTAAAGGCATACTCGTTTTTTACATTCTGAGCTTGCTCACAGTGCAGAACATATGGTCCATCTGTTCAGCTTTGCCAGGAGCATCTCTTGAGTACAATCTCTAGCTGTTCTTCATTACTGGAGCACACACAGATTGTGCTCCTTCCAAAAGCAGGGTTAAAAGCAGAGCATCAAGATGGTGGTGGCAAGTACAAAAACTCTTATGCAGTTTTTCCTGGATGGACAATTGTGCAGCATATAAATAGATGCAGAAACTGCAAGGATGTACCTGTTAACGTACGGCCCCAAAATATGCTAGTGTTCTGGAGGCCTAATAAAAATTAGTTAAAAAAACTCAGTTAATTTACTTTAATAGAGCAAAGACACAGTTCTCTGCATGGTGTCTAAAGAGGAGTGGCACTGGTAGAAAAAAATGCATACATGACTGAGATTACTTCAGTCTTGTGATCCTTGGGTGTCCAAGCAATTAGCAAATGATGGCATATCCTAAAGCTGGAATACCCCTCTAATAGTCCAACTGTACCAACCCAGTAGCATATTGTACAGTCCCAATGACAAGAATGAAACTGGTGTTCCCTTTGAGTAGGTGCCATGAAATTCAACATTCAGAAGTTAGCGTTCCTTCACACTGGCAATCGCGATATCGCTGCGTTTTTTAGGGCGAATGTCAATAGGACTTTCTAATGTTAAAAACACATTGCTCAAAAATCGCAAGTTTGTGCTTTGCGATTTTTGTGCGATGCGTTTTTAACATTAGAAAGTCCTATTGATATTCGCCCTAAAAAAACGCAGCGCTATCACGATCGTATGTGTGAAGGCACCCTTACTTTGCCATGAAGCCTGCACCTGACACCCATGTAATCAGTCACTATCATTGAGTTGTTCAGCTTCTGGAGCCCTGGTGACCATTAAGAGGACCTAATGGTTGCCAGTGCTTCAGAAGTTTATCCCCTTTGCTACATATAACCTGGACTTTAATTCATACCTGAAGAACTTGAACCACAATGTGGTATCAGCGACCTAGTATTTATGTCTCTACCATGTGTCAAACAGACTAGATTCTTTGCCCACATTTATACCCTTTTGGTTAACACCAATAAAAGAATTTTTAAAAGAAATGGAAAAAATATAGACAGATGGGCAGTGCAATTCAATGTTGATTGCATTATCAGCAGAAGTAGCTAACTAAAGGGATTATCTGAATATAGACGTTTATCACCTATCCATAGGATAGGTGATAAAGGTCTGATTGATGGCAGTCTGGCTGTTGAGACCCTCATAATCCCAGGAATGACGGTCCTGTCCCCCCCTCCTCACTATGGCATCTGTGTACCCCAAGTGCACCTCACTTGCAGTCATGAGAAGTGAGGACACAAGACCATTGTTCTCGCGATCGGTAGGGATCTCTGATAAGGAGTCAGATAAGTGATTGCTGCTGTGCTCTATATATTGAAGTGGGGATCTCTGCAGTGAAGCCTCCATTGATCAGACTTTTAGCACCAATCCTATCGATAAGTGATAAAAGTCTATCTTGGGAATACCCTTTTAAGTTTTCATAGAAATAATTGACAAATAGAATAGTGGTAATAACCAGAAAAACAGTTTTATTCTCCACTGTGAAATACTAAACATTTATTTTTAATACGTGATTTAGAGAAACCCATAATAATCCAAATATAATAGAAAGTACAAAGCTGAGAATTATTAGTTGTCAGGTTTTCCTATTAGTACTTGTAGCATCACATTGCAGAGTAATTGGGCCTCATTTATCAAAACTATAAAAGTATGGGCTCCTTCACACGGGCGCTGCAATTTTCAGCTGGTTGTGTCACGGCTGCAGCGCGACTAAAAAACGCATGAACAAGAGGCAGCTGTGACCAAGTCATGGCCGCATCTCCCGTTTAAGCGCCCATTCAGATGACCTGAGTGCGGCAAGTATACGCTGCAGCTGGAATACCGTAGGGTGCGGACAGAGAGTTTAGCTCTGCTAAACTCCCTCTCCCTTCCCTCCTCCTCTCAACCCTTTGCTGGCTGATGGCAATGGGAGGGGTGGTATGGGTCGGAAGTTAGTGTGCAAATCTCCCGCCTCGTCCGCCCCCTCCCTTTGCCAGCAGCCATCAAGGGGAGGAGAGGGGAAGGGGGAGAGAGTTAAGCAGAGTTGCTGCTGAACTCCCTTTCACTTCCCTTTCCTGGCAGCTCTTATAGGCTCCCATAGGAGTCTATAGAACCGGCTGGCATATTCCGGCTGAAAAGATAGGTCCAGAACTATCTTTTCCATTCAGCGTAAAAATGGTTGTCCGGAATGTGCACCGTAAGCGCTATCATTTCTGGGTGGCCGTTTTTATACACCAGAAAATCGCCCATCTGAAATGATGCATTGGAATTCAATACATCAGATGGTCGCAATTTTCGCACAGCGTTTAATCGCGGCAAAAATGCCATGATAAAATGCTCATGTGATTATAGCCTCAGACTGACCTTGTTGCCCACGGCAACCAATCAGAGCTCAGCTTTCTTTTCTTAACCTCCTGTGGTAAAAGGAGAACTGCACTGTGATTGGTTGTTATAGGCAATGTAACTAGTTTTACTGTTAAATAGTATTGAGAAATGTGTTTCACTGCATTATATGAATATGCTTCACTATCCAGACATTTCTACTATAGTAAGTAATGGCATATTATTGGCATAGGACATCACTTACTGACCAGTGGAGGTCCGACTGCTGGTACACTGGTTAATCCATGGAAGGAAGGAACCACAGTGCTAGTTAAAACAACCTTGCTTTTTCAGATTATTTTTAACAATTAGCTGCCATGTATGTACATGAGGAATCTTTCTAGCCTTTATATGACTAGTATCCTGCATTTTTACTAGTTTTACTCCTATTCCAGTTGTATGTCTAATTTTCACTTGATCCTGAGCTGGTGAGAGTAGCCTGTTGCTATGATATCTCTTATGTATTGTATAAGGAGGAAATGGCATATTCTGCTCCCTAACTCTTTGTAACACACACAGGCATAACATCAGGATGGACATTTTACAGCAATACCGACCAGTGTAGATGTGATTCAAGCAGCTATAAATGGGAGAATAGAACAATACCTCTACAGCCTTCTATTGGAAGGCAGCATTCCTGCAAGTCAATGTCAGACTTTTAGCAAGCTTGTAAAAATGACCTGGGAATATAAACTAAAGCCAGAATCTTTTCCAGACACGGAAGATAACCATACACACACAGCTGTTTCAGGGTGACTACCGTAGACGTCTTGTTCCATCTTTCTATTTGCATACTTTCCAGAGGAGCATGTAAGGCCTTATAAGACTCTATAACATTAGGTGCTCTCCCTAATGCTCCTCTTACACTGAACGAGAATCATTTGCACCAGTGAACAAGCTGGTGATGTCAGCCTATTTAGATAGGCAGATTCATCTTTGAGAATCGTTCATTTCTCATTCATTTCTCTTTCAGTGTTGCACATTTCTATGTGGAACACTAAACAAGAAGTGTCTAAGTGCAATGACAAGTGAATGAGACAGAAATAATTTTAATGCCAGCTAAAACGATGAACGAGAAGCAAACGATTCTTGTTCATCATTCAGTTGTTGGATCGTTTTTAGACTGATCCTTTATTGTTCACTTAAATAATTTTTTAGAACGATAATCGTTCCATCTAAACACAACTTAAGAAGAAACAATACCCTTCCTGGTATTAGTGTATCTTGACACCACCAAAAGCTAGGGTTTGACAGGAGGAACGCCCCTCTCACACCCCTAGCTCCTGATAGGGTCAATGCTGGTAGGTCCTAGATGCACAGTGCGCATACATTGTCCCAGCGTTGCTGCCTTAGGCTGAGTGTTACAAAAGTTCTTAGGCTTACATTACCTCTAAATGCTACCATGTTACCGTTGTAAGATGGCACCATTTTCATCTGATAATGTAAGCGTAAGAACCCTCAGACAAAGGTTGCAGCTCTCAGACAACGTATGGTCACGCTGTAGCCTCTTTCCTCCGTCCTGGGCGGCATTTTTAGCATGCAATGTACGAGGCTGTCCGCTCACCTCTCTGTTTTCAATGTGGGCTCCCTGCATCTGGCAAGTGTGGCATGGCGGCCGCTCAAGTAGTAACCTCCGTGCAGTGTTTCCCTCACGACGGGCGGCAGTAATGTTCATTACGGCGGCCTGTGAGTTTGGAGACAGGGTGCACCTTGTCTGCTGTCAGAGGGGGGGCTTCTGGATTGTGAGCTACTGTGCCACCGCCACCACCGGGTAAGTAACTTGCTCGGGGGAAGGGGGGGGGGTTGTTTGGTTGACGCAGCTCTGCCGCCGGCTGCAGCACTGCATAACTAAGTTGCTATGGGGTGCTTCGTTCATGTAGCGCTGCGGCAGCGGGTGTATAATTTTTCTCTGCTTCTTCTTTACTTAGTTTGCAGAACCTGCCAGCAAGCAGCCAGTCCAGCCAATCAGGTACAGGGGGCGTCACCCCTGTCAATCTTGGCTCCTGGTGGCGTCAAGATACACTAATACCACCCTTCCTAACCCACAAGCAGCTGTAAATCACTTACTATTAGCTGTTACAGCATCTATGTGAGCCTATTTTCCTCCTACAGCTTCCTACTCTTCCTCCTCCCCTTTCCATAGCCTATGATAGAAGGGCATACGTTATCACCCCCTGCCCTTCTTGTGTTCTTTCTTTCTGTTACTAGACACATACTTCACTTGACAACAGGCAGTAGACATTAAATTAAAAGATAGCAGCCCCTAGTGATCAGCAGTTTAGAAGGATTTTTCAGCACAAAACATAATTTCAAGTTAATCAAGTGATTTCCCTTTTGCCAGTTATCTCTTTGGCTGTCATATTAACACAAGTTGTCTCGAAGTGCGGTGACCATTTAAGTGATACTGCTTCTTAACTGATTTTCTATATATAATTGTTATACTTTAATGAAGCTACAATTGTTGCAATGCGAGTTTTTCTTCCACGGCCAACCTCCCTGTTATTTTATAGTGCCCTGTCAGCATCATATACTTTTGGGGTACTATTGTTTGTTAATTCTTGGAACTCATTTTGCTTAGTATTAGATGTCACATTGCTTTATATTGGAATGCACTGATATATACACCTTTGTACTTTATATGCTTCTCCAGATTTTTCTTGGATATAATTACTACAATTTGCCTTATAGTTCTCTAATTAGGGGGTTCCTAGGATTATACTAGTACTTATGCTTTTACTATTAGCTGCGGCTAGAATTGCCTTTCATTGTATTAACAACTCTCAATTGACTGTGCAATTTTTTATTTTTTATTTTTTGTTCCTCTTATATTAAAATAAATGAATTGCTTTATTACATGGGAGTGCACATGCAATATTGCATACCCCATGCATAGTGACACTAGCACCACTCATCATGCAATGGCTACAAAAACCCCAATTCATTGACTGGTGCTACATGAAAGTTTCCCACAGAGTAGCTGGCTGGGAACCCTTTCCGGGGGCATAACCAAGGGCGTAGCTATAGAGGATGCAGGGATTGCGGTTGCACCCAGGCCCATAAGACCTCTCTTCTCCATATAGGCAGCCCACTACTATGAATAAAGCATTACAGTTTGGGGGGGGGGGGGGCGTTACAGGTTTTGCATTGGGGCCCAGAAGCATCAAGTTACGCCTCTGGGCATAACTATAGAGGATGCAGAGGATACGGTTGCACCTGGGCCCTGTTTGGGGCCCAGAAGCCTCAACTTCCGCCTCTACCTTTGTCAATTCATTGCATATATTGGCAGATGTCCCAAAGATCAGATCTTCACCTATCATAATATTAGGCATGTGCTAGCATTATCTTAACTAACAGAACATAATATAACTTAAAGGGGTTGTCCGGTTACAGGACAGCATGCTTTCAATAGGACTGGCTGTAGTGAAATACCAAACAGAGCACTACTTACCTCTCTGCTGCAGCCCCGTTGAGGTCCTGGCATTTGTTGCGACAGCTGACATCACTGGACGTCAGGTCACTGCTGCAGCCAATCATAGGCTGCAATGTCACCGCTCATTCTCCTGGCATTGGCGCTCACATCGGTTGCAGAAGCCACCTCACTTCTGGTAAAATCAGCAGTCACAGTAAACCCTGGGACCTCAACGGGGCTGCAGCGATGGATCCTGGCAGTGGCAGAGGGGTTAGTAGTGTTTATTATTGTGCTACAGTACTATTAAAGGGATGTTTTCCTGTATCTGGACAACCCTTTTACATTATGCAAATAACCCATTATCATATTCTGTGAAGAAACATAATGCTCATCTGTACTCTGTACATACCCCAAGTGGTTGTGAACATGCAGAACACTGTCCGTAGAGCCTATACTGCAGCTTGTATACCATAGGCACCCTGTTTGTTGTTTTGTGGGATTCTGTATAACACAGGTACTGTACCATGTCTGATAGAACACAATTGTTTGTTTTTTTTTGCATGAAATACGAGGCTTACAAAGGTACAGCGTGGACTATTATTATTGGCTTTATATGAGTTTTGTAATTTCCCTCAAAGCCCGCTGTGATTATTTACACTATTTGATCTTCTAGGACTGACCTGAAAAGAAGGTGTTAGGCGGCTTTCACACTTGCATTGGGGCTCAGTTCAGGGTTTTCGTCTCTTTTTTGGTAAGAGAAACTAAAATAAAATGGAAAGCAATGATCTTTTCCCCCATTGATTTCAATGGGGTTTAATACAAATGCAAAGCCTCCAGTTTGCTTCCGTTTCGTTTAGGTTTAAACTGCACTATTTTCCCATACAAAAAATGAAAACCTAATGAAATGGAAGCAAACTGAAGCCTTTCTGTTTGCTTTCTGTTTCTTTGAAACTCCATTGGGGGAAAAAAACGGATCAGGTTTTTTTTCCATTTTATTTCAGTTTATTTTCTCCAAAAGTAAAGCAGAGACGGAAACCCTGAACTGAGCCCTAACATTGGTGTGAAGATTGCCTTGATAATCGTAAAATGCATACTACCTTTACAATGTTTTTAAACAAAACTTTCTTGTTAACATACAACATTTTCCATTTCCTGCTTTGGCACTTTTCAAATGGAGCATGACCTTTGAAAAAAATAAAGAGTTTAAGTCCCATTGTAAAATGTAGTATTTCTCTTTCTCCATCAGTCATAACCTTCCATCTCAGTTTCCATCATCGTCTCTTCAAATCGAGGTTCTGTTTCAGACACATTCTTCTCCTTCAATGTGTTCTCCAAAAGAAATGGAATGGACTTGAAAAAAGTTTTCTTGAAATCTCTTCCAACAAAGACATAGACCATGGGATTAACGCAACTGTTAAAAAAGCCGATGGTATATACAAGGTGGGACATGATAAAGTCAACAGTATAATCCAGTTCAACATTCATTATTTCTAGCAAAGGCCATACATGGAATGGGAACCAAAAACAGAAAAAACAGAGCACAATAGTGACAATGACTTTCAGAGGTCTATTTGATTTTGAAAGACTCCTGCTTCTTCTCAATCTAAATACAATGAGACTATAACAAATGACTATGATTGAGAATGGGACAAGGAACATGGAGATAAGTCTGACGATTATCATGATTTGATGCCTCATTATTTGTTTATCATCGTCATCGTCGGCGTACGCGGGAATACAATATGGGATGCTAGTTTCATTGTCCCCGTAATGAACCATTTCGAAGAAAGCAAAATATGGGGAGCTAAGCATGAAGCAGGTTGTCCATATTATAGCTGAGATGATTGTTGCCAACTTGGGAGATTTGTGGTTTTTCGACCACACAGGACACATGATTGCTATGCATCGGTCAACACTGATAATCATGAGGAAAGAAGTGCTGACAGACATGTTAAGGAAGAGAATGGTAAACACAACTTTACACATAGTGTTCCCAAAAGGCCAATGTCCATCCATAATCAACTCAGTTATCAGGAGAGGAAAGCTTATATCAAATACAAAATCAGCTATGGCTAAGTTGAGAAACCATAAAACACTGACTGTCTTTTGCATTTTGAATCCTGCAATCCAGATGACCAGGCCATTCCCAGTAGTTCCCAGGATGAAAATGATGCTGTAAAAAATTATGTTAAGAATTTTGACAATGTTATCAATGCTTGAATCTGTACTTTCCTCATCTTCATCTGTGTAGTTGTATGTTGTGTAATCAAGTTCAGAAAGAGGAAAAGAAGTGTTCTCCATATATTATAGTGTCCTGAAAACAAATAGAAGACACAAAAGACAATAGTATAAAATGAATAACACTTTCCATTTTTTTCTCCCTTTTCTGTAACCACACAACATAATAGTGCCCCCCCCCTTTGTGGCCCCACAACATAATAGTGTCCCCTCTTTGTGTCTCCCTTCTCTTTAATGTCCTACCAGCAGCACAACACAAGTCTCTCAGTAATTTAGTGTAGCTGATCGGAATGATGTTATCTCAATCAGCATAATAATGTCCTCCTCCTTCCTGCTCTTATTATACTACTGCCAGAGCGATGGAGGAGAATGCCTGCACTGACTGAGGCAACAGTGTCAGAAAAAAAGGGTTAAAAGTGCAAAGTCACTAATAATTGGAATCCACATAGAAAATAGATTGGTGACAGCATTTCAGTTGCAAAATAATTAGAAGTCATTTTATTCTTCCTTCACCAGTGATGTTTTGACCATTTTATATGATACTATTATATGATATTATATGCGAAGACAGACATACATACATACATTCGTTTTTATATATCTAGTGTAGTAATGCATAAAAGATGGACAGACAGACATACATTCATTTTTATATATAGATGACATCAGGAAGTGAGAGAATTAAATTCCGTACGTAAAATTTGGGCACTAATTCCTTTAGCTTTTCCTATTTATGACAATCAATGCTCGTGCCAAATTTCAAGTTTCTATGACATTGGGAAGTGTGAAAATTAGATTCCGTATGTAAAATTTGGACGCTAATTCTTTGCCGCTTAGAATTGAATAATTGAGTTGGGACCCATTAACTTTCCCTATTTATGACATAATCAATGCTCGTGCCAAATTTCACGTTTCTATGACATTGGGAAGTGAGAGAATTAGATTCCGTATGTAAAATTTGGACTCTAATTCTTTGGCGCTTAGAATTTAATAATCGGGTTGGGACTGATTACCTTTTCCTATTTATGACATAATCAATGATCGTGCCAAATTTCATGTTTCTACGACACCGGGAAGTGAGAGAATTAGTGGCAATGATGGAAATCGAGCGATCTACGTTGGGGGGGCATAACTGTCCACGACGCTCGCACGCGCGCCATTTATCGTAGGATAGTTGTACTATGCCTGTAATCTTCCCAGGAGTGTACTCAACAACTTCCCAACGTTTCATGGCGATCGGATGAATGGTGTAGTAGCGCATAAAGGACAAACAGACAGACAGACAGGCCGACACGCATACAGACCTGCATACATTCAATTTTACATATATAGACTAGCTTTCCCGTCGCGCGTTGCTGCGAAGACAGACAGACATAAATTCTTTTTTATATATCTAGATAACAACCAATCACAGCGCAGCTTTCAAGTTACCTCAGCGGTATAATATATAGCAACCAATTACAGCACAGCTTTCATGTTACCTCAGCAGTATAAGAAATAGCAAGCAATCACAGCACAGCTTTCATTTTACCTCAGCATTCTCAATATCCAGCAATTGTCTTGCGGAATGTTCAGCGGATGCATCATTTTGTAGTTAAACACGCATCCCGTTGCTCGTAATGCCTTTTGCATTCGTGCTTGAGATGGAAATCAAACGATCTTTGTCTGGGGGCATAACTGTCGACGATGCTCGCATGCGCGCCACCTATTGTAGGATAGATGTACTATGCCAGTAATCTTCGGAGGAGTGTACTCAACAACTTCCCAAAGTTTCATGGCGATTATATGAATGGTGTAGTAATGCATAAAGAACAGACAGACAGTCATTCATTTATATATTATATATATATATATATATATATATATATATATATATATATATATATATATATATATAGGACATCAGGAGAGTGAGGAAATTAGATTCCGTATGTAAAATTTGGGCGCTAATTCTTTGGTGCTTAGAATTGAATAATCAAGTTGGGATCCATTAACTTTTCCTATTTATGACATAATCAATGCTTGTGCCAAATTTCAAGTTTCTGGTATTTCTCAAGCCTTGAGAAAGACTTAGATTAAGTCGAAACGTCGCCATTTTATGGAGCAATAAAACCCCTTTTTTTATAATCTCTACACCGTTGATGCTGCCGCTTCCTTGGATACCATTGCATTTATTTGGGGGTTGGTTCATGACCCCACAGGTGGCTTGGCATATACAGACTGGAACCTCTGCACTGAAGTGCATGTGTTAGGTGTGCTGCGGGACTTTCCTATTTCTACTAAATTTCAAGTTTCTATGACATTGGGAAGCGAGAAAATTAGATTCCGTACGTAAAATTTTGGCGCTAATTCTTTTGCGCTTAGAATTGAATAATCGAGTTGTGACCCATTAACATTTCCTATTTATGACATAATCATTGATCGTGCCAAATTTCATGTTTCTACGACATCGGGAAGTGAGAGAATTAGTGGCAATGATGGAACTCGAACGATCTACGTGGGGGGTGGGTGGGCGTAACTGTCGACGACGCTTGCACACGCGCCATTTATCATAGCATAAATGTACAATGCCTATAATCTTCCCAGGAGTGTACTCAACAACTTGCCAAAGTTTCATTGCGATCGGATGAATGGTGTAGTAGCGCATAAAGGACAAACAGACAGAGAGACAGATTGACACGCATACATACAGACACGCATACATTCAATTTTATATATATAGATGAAAAACAAAAATGGGGCAAAGCACTTCCTTGGATAGTATTTTAACCACATATGGCCAAAGTGAATATAAAACGCTGCTCACCTTTCAGTGTTGTGCAAACCCACAACTAATAAAGCACAACACCATCCAGTGCGTGCTAAATGCAAATTTATGGATTAGAAAAGGAGGTTTTACTCTGAAAGACTTCTTTGTGACATCCTGTAACAATTGAACAAAGTCCAGCCATCTCCTATTGAAACTATTGTTGGGAGGGGTATCATCTCTCCTTGAGGAGAGCACCTAGAAGGTGCGTGGAGACACCTAGGAAGTGAGTGAAGAGATTTATAAGGCCAAGCATGTTCCTCTGGCAAATATATGCAAATAAGGAAGATGAAACAATACATTCACTAGCTGAGAGCTGCCTCTGATTGGTCCCTGCACTCAGCCAATCAGAGGCAGCACTCATTCACCCATTCATGAATCCATGAATGGGTGAGTGAGAGCCGCCTCTGATTGGTGAGGGCTGTGACCAATCAGAGGCAGCTCATTCAGCAGGTGGGGATTTTAAATCCCCGGCTGCTGAATACTACACAGAGCAGTTCAGGAGAACTGCTGGCCAGACGCGGCTGAACTCCGGCTGCTGGGAAAAGGTGAGCATACATTTTTTTTTAGTTTTACACATTTTAGGATGATTTTCAGGGTTTATATTTTTAAGCCCTTCCCGAAAATTCATCCCGCGCTCGCCGGCAGCCCATTGCTTTCAATGGAGCCGGCTGTATTGCCGTCTCCATTGAATTCAGTGGGCGAACACCGTTCTTCTCTGCCACAGCTGTTTCAGCTGTGGCAGAGGAGAATGATCTTTAGTATATGTTCTCAATGGGGTCGGCGCTGCTGCCGCCGGCCCCATTGAGCACATATATAGAACACAGCGATGCGCAGAACGCAGATAGGCGCGTTCTGCGAATCGTTGTGTCCTATAATTGATCGTACATCCGCATAAAAAACGGACATGTGACCGATCCCATTGGGATGCATTTGGTCTATAGATCTGCAGATCGCAAGCGCGTCTGCAGATCGGACCAAAAAACAGTCGTGTGACCGAGGCCTTACAGAAAGTCTCCTTTTTTTCTTATGTTCACAATATCAAGATTTTCATAAAATGAAAACAAAATAGAACAATAAGTTAAAATGGCAGTAAAGTAGATGGTCAATCTCAAAAACATAAAAATTACTGTATCACACATCACCACATCCTCAATATAAGTGTAGATCCTGAACTACAGACCTGGGGGAACACTTTGTTATTTCTTGGCATTCTTTCAATACTTTCCATTTTATATAATGTAGTTTAATGTGGATAAATCCAGGATTATGCACATGGCCCCAAAGAAACAAAATGTACAATCTTGTACTAAATAATTACACACTGGGTAAGACTTGGAGATATTGGTGAATAGTAAACTCGTGGCAGGCAGCTGCTGCCGAGACAAATAAATTCTTAGGATGCATCAAGGGAGGCATAGATGTTAATTGACAAGAGCATAGCTTTGCCTCTATACAAATCACTAGTCAGACGAATAACAATGTTTAATAACAGCCCAATCATGTAAAATTCTTTAACTTTTATTTCAATCCATATAAAACCATGACAGCAACACGTGCATAACGTGTTTGAAGAAGATAGAAATGGCTTACATGTTCTACTACTTCTACTATTCTCCAGACATCTTATGCATGCACATATAGATTTGTTGCTGTACTGACATATCATGGTATTATATGGATTGTGTTTGATTTCAACATTGATGTTTGTCTACTTCAGGAATTTCTGATCTCCATGTACAACTCTGGTGATCTCACTCATGCTACTCTTTCTATGAAATCACTGATGAAATCACATATGGTATATTTTGCACATTTTTGGGCTCCTGTATATACATAGGACATACAGTAAAACAACTAGAGCGGGTGCCGAGGAGGACGATGAAATTAATTAAGGGAATACGTGGATTGCACAACCAATACAGGTTATCAAATATAGGATTATTCAGTTTGTAAAGAAGATGGCTAGGGAGATCTGCTGCCGTGACAATGGGCATTTTCTGCATCTAGAGGAAAGAGGGTTTAGTTTCACTCTCATTTTTAACTGTTAGAGCAGTGAAACTATGAAACTCTCTATTACAAGATGCTGTTGATTCAGTGGGCAATTTTTTAAATAATATTACAAGTTATAGATGTTAGAGTTCTGGAGATGGGACGTTGATCAAGGGATTTATTCTGTTTGCCAGATTTGTAATTGGGAAGAATTTTTTTTTCTCTAATATGGGGCAATTGGCATCTTTCTCATAGAGGTTTTTGTGTTTCTCTTAGATCAAGACAATAGGATTATACGTTGGACTTAATGGTATTATGTCTTTTTTTAACTTTATCAACTATATACTGTAATTATATACAACTATGGAGTTTTTTCACATACCTGATAGATCAGCATGTTATTCACCTGTTACATTCACTAGTCCTTTGATCCAAAGAGTCTCACAGTGGCAAAAAACTACCATGAATACTTAAAAAAGATAGACCCTTATTTTTTTTAACAAATTCCCCACTGTTCTAAACTAATCTTGCTGTAAAGAAAAGTAAGCAACATTACTAGGTCTATTTTACCGGTAACGCAGGGACATATATAATAGCAAACTAAGGGTCCCAAACTATGAAGCTGTAGAGTACCCATTTGTAAAGCAGTTGTGTGCTGGGTTAATTATTCCAATGGTCAATTATTGAAATCAATACACTCTTTGTAAAAAAAAAATAAAGCACCAAGAAGGTACTGTTGTTTTGTTGTAAAATTTTGCATGCAGTTACATCTCAGGCAGATATGCGAATGGTTAGAGTGGTGGCGTATTTAGATGAGCGGTCTTGCCCCATGAGGCCCAAGAAATGGTTCTCCCCATGGTCTATAAAAAGGCTCCCATAGGCTACTTGTGTGTACTGGACCACTTTTTCTGCTTGTGTAGAGTTTGTTGACCACTAGATGCTTCTACAACATTTCAAAGAAATTTTACCAAGTTGACAGTGTTTAAGAAGGTGCGAATTATTCGAATGTGAGAAACTGGATTGTTGCATCAACAAAATGCCCACCACCTGGACTGTTCTGACAAGACTATTAGGAAGTGATGGGACCAGTAGATGCGTGAGGACTCAGGACACCCACAGCAGACCACCAGCAGAGAGGATCATCTGATCATCCAACAAGCATAAGCAACTCTACCTGTTTTATTGTCTGCCATCCAGAGACAGGCGGTACCATCATTACAAGCCACCTATTACAAGTCCTGCTTTTAAAACTAACCCACTATCGCCACCATTTGCAATGGTGTTATGAACGACAAAAGTGGACTACTTTGGAGTTGAACTGGGTTGTCTCTAATGCCGAATCTAGATTTTATTTGGATACTCACAATGGCTGTGTTCATGTCTGGAGACCTCAGGGTGAGCACTTCCAATCCTGCATTTTTTGTGGAGGAGCAAACTGCCCCCAGTGCTGGTGTGATGGTCTTTGGGGCCACCACATACAACAGTCGGTCACTCCTAGTAGTGATATGAGGGACAATGATAGCTCAGCAATATGTTCAGGACATCCTGCAGCCACATGTGTTCCTCTAATTGCAGCTTCCAAGTGGCCTTTTTTAGCAGGATAATGCTTGTGCCCACACAAGGTAAAGGTGTCACAGGAATGCATCAACAACATTCCTACACTTCTGTGGCCTGCCTATTTGGCAGATTTATCTTCCAATAGAACATGTATGGGACCATCTGGGATGCCAACTGTGATAGCCTACGAATTTGAACAATCCAGATGCTCAGTTACAGCAAATGTGGAGCGATATGCCGCAGGATACCATGTGGATTCTATATGTCTCTATGCCCACCTGTATCACATCTTGCATATAAGCTAGAGGCAGCCCAACAGACTACTGGAGTTTCAATGCCCGTCCATATTACATCTTGTATCCAGGCTAGAGGTGATACAACAGGGTTCTAGAGCCTCCATGCCTGCTCTTATCACATCTTGTATCCAAGCTACAGGCGGTTCAATTTTCCACAATAAATTCTCCTTTTACTTTGAAATTGTAATCACTTATCAATCACACAGAGAAAGTTTCATTCGATTCCTACATCTTCTTGATGTTTTGACAATGAGTGCATTTGATCTAATAGTCACTTCAATGACAAGTTTGGATGGCATCTAACTAATTCCCCTCTTGCAGTGTGTGGGGCGCCACTGGCACTTTTAGAAAAGTAAACAGGAGCAGTTGGTTAAGTTACTGCATTACCCTTACTCTACCTCCACCAGGGTGTCTAGATACAGGGCTAAAGTAGAGGGACCTAGCATGGGGAGAAGACAAAATTGTCCATGTATCTACTGCAAGCACATAGAGTTAAGTTTTAGGTTGAATGAGAAGGAAATCTTTTTTCTTACCTCAGCCTAGCTAGTAGCTATCTATTCCTCAGATTTAGCATATCTCATGGCAATATAAATTGTGTTACAATGTGTCATTTGTGGCTTCATAGGTCTGCAAATCCAAAGATTGAAGTCAGCTAGTAGACATGTATTATATTGTGAGTTCAATACAATGGCCATGTTTCCTTACAAGAGTGGTTTCTAATCTATGGATCTCTAGAGGCTATTAAACTTCACTCCCAGCATACTGAGGGCTGTAATTTTGTTTAGACCAGAGACCTGCAGTTTGGTGTATACTACCTTACAACATCCAAATGTGAATAATATTTCAGTAGAAATAACTCGCACGCTTACCTAGAGGCTCTTGTATAATCTTCTCTTTTGCTCCTCTCGCCTCTCTGTGGTCAGTGTCATGAGATATATAATGTTTTCTGCTTTTGTCTCCATCGCCATCAGTCATCAGTACAAAAAAGAGATTTTACAACGGCTGTCCCCAAATAAGGCAATGATAAGGAATCACACAGTTATTGCAATCTTTAATGATATTTTCTCTTAGAACGTGTTATGTTTGACTGAGATAAGCGTTAAAGGGGTTGTTCGGGTCTCAACTAGCGATGGCTTATCCTTGGGGTTGATTGTACAAAAAAAAAAGTGAACTCCTGCTACTGGTATCAAACCAATGGTCCATTTAAAAAGAGTCACTGCATGATGTCCTTTTTTGCTTGTCTGTTTTCACAGATGAGAATGTTGCACATAATGTTTAGTGTCCGTGAATATCAGCCAGCACACAGATGGGTGTCTGTGTGCTATCTGATGTGATTTGCACTCAGGTTTCTTGGGCTCAACTCACATCAGCCATCTGAATACATCCGACCTTTCAGATTTCGGCTGGACAGTAATAATAGGATTTAAATTATAAAAAAGCATCCTTTAAACTGTTTCCTACTTCAGTGAAGTAAAGTGAAATATATAATAAAAACCAAGATAGTATTTTAAATGCAATAAAAAAAATCATTTAAACATGGGAAATATTCTTGCTGACATGTACTGACCACGGATAGGATACGGATCCCCAACACACAGCAGGACAAGAAGATCCCTGGGACACTCACATGTTCCACCTCCAAGATGCTCGCTCATCTCTAATCACAACCGAATGCCATTGGACAGGACACTATTCCATTAGGAAACTATGAAATCAGTTTTGCTATCGATCATCCTTTGGCATTTTTGTACTAAACTAGAGGGAATCATGATGGTAGAGCTGCTCGTATTTGAAGGCGGCAGAAGTAGATGACATACTGTATTAACTAAACAAAACTGCTAAAATATATAGAGAAAAACTATTTAAAACACATAAACCTTTATTGAAAATGTATTACATAAGCAACTAGAGAAAGCTGACAGTTAAAAAGAATAGGGAAAATACCCACATTCCAAAGATATGTACATATCCATAACAAGCACATACAATGCAGTCATGTAGATGTCAAATTCTCATGTAAAATGTGTAAAATTCAGACATAAATTAATACACCAAATTAAAGCAATAAAGTTCACGATAGAGAAGATCAGGAATTTTCAGACTTTTTACTAATGATGAAGAAGAAAAACAACTGTTGCTTAAAGTCATGGAAGGAAATTGCAAGGCTGTTCCAACACAGATGACCAAGAAGTCTCCTGTCCTGTCCTTCAGAATTGACTGACAAGTATTTGTGTTGTAATTTTGACTATTTTTATATCTTTGGAGGTATTTTTCTAGTTACAGACAAATGCCATTGTCTATACTTGATGTTCTAAAGTATAGTGGTTGTTTTGCAAAAGCAAATTGTTAATATTAATGCTGTAGCTTGTGTATTTGGAAATCTTGCATGTGATTTAAAGCTTAAACTCTACCCTAACATTACTATGAGCAGATGTAGCAAATTGGGAAGGTGTCTTGCTGTATGGCTACCACTTTATTTTTTTCCATATCTCTATGGGCCATCCTTATGAGGATACTATATATGCACTAATCTATTGATTGAACAGTGCTGTTTAGGAAACTTAACTGTGTCTGGCAATGCTATTTGTGCATTATATTATTTGGACATTATATGGTGCACCATAATGAAAAGGTGTCAAAAGCATACCTCAGTACTAGCACTTTGAAAGTTTCCCGGACCGGATGTAAATGAGGCAGAGCGGTCCAGTGGGTGGGCCGGACTGTCCCTGCTGGCTACATGTTTTGTTCAAAAGTCTGACCCTCTCAACTCCTCTTACATGGATGAGGCGTTATTCACATACCACTAAGAAGTCTTGCGCCTGCACCATGAGGTCAGCTCATTTGTAGATAAGTGGCACAATTCTGTCCACAAAAAGGGGCAATTTATCTGCGCATACGTCAGTAGTTGATCTCATGGTGCAGGCATGAGACTTCACAGTGGTACATGGATTGCTAAAAACTGCTTACAGGTTCCCTTTAATAAGACACTTGAATATTTAGAAACGTAATAAAAGATAGAAAAGGACATCACCTGGTGTATAAAATATAGCAACACATTGCATATATTCACATAGGTCTGCCTATGTTGTCTCCGGGCTGTGTCTGCTATTCACTCGATTGATGCTGAGCTACAATACCACCTGCACTTTTTCTAGAAAAATAGGAAGCCCTCTTGTCTAATTTCCACAAACCCCTTTAAAGAGTGTTTTAAAAAAATGACCTAACAGCAAGAAATGTAATTAAATTAAAAAAAATAACCATTACTCACGTGTTAAAAAACTTACCATCAGTGCCGATGCTCTGGAGGTCTCCCCTGCCCCACGGTCTTTATTTACTTTGCAGCAGAGATAGCCTGTGGCAAGAAGTGCTTGTATGCACAGCACAAGACCACTGAGAACAGTAATTGGCTACAATGTCTTGTACGGCATATCATCTCTGCAGGAATCAGCAGAGCATCAGTGTGAGTGATGCAGGGGATTTATTAGGTCATTATTTTTTCTCTCTTTTTTTTTTTAACCATTTTCTGATATAAAGTTATAGTATTTTTGTAAACCCTCCGCCCCAACAGTCACATTAAATTTGTAAAAATCCTCCCGAAGATGTTTTTTTTTTTGCAGATTTTGAATTTATGTGTCATATTTGGCACAAAGCTTAGCTGCCATAAGTGCATTTTAACCCCTTAGTAACATAACTAATTTTATCCTTAAGAAACAGTAAATCAATTACTTTTTTGTGTCCCAGCAATCATAAGTTTTCATTTTTCAGTCAATGCGGCAGTATGAGACCTTGAAATTGCAGTTCTAGTTTTTATAAGAAGCATATTTTTATTTTTCTGTCACCAGAGTTGTTTGAGGCTTGTTTTTTGTGGGATAACTTATCGTTTTTATGGGTACTATTTTGAAGTACACATAACTTGTTGGCTATTTTTTATCCCTATTTTTTGGGGAAGCAAGAAAACTGCTATGTTGTCCTTTTCTTTCCTACTTTATTTTTTACAGAGTTTTGAAGTACACATAACTTGTTGGCTATTTTCTATCCCTATTTTTGGGGGAAGCAAGAAAACTGCTATTTTGTCCTTTTCTTTCCCACTTTATTTTTTACAGAGTTAACTGTGCTGGATAAATGTAATATTTTTCTATTTGTTCAATATTAAAAGGAATTTTTTTAAATTTTATGTAAAAATGTTAGATGCTGCGTTTCGCAATGACTGCAACATCTGCAGGGTAAAGCAGTGTAGATGAGTGATTAGATGAGCAAGTCCTCATCTTTTCACTCAAAGCATGTAAGGCTGAAAAAAGACACGTGTCCATCCAATTCAGCCTACTATCCTGCAATGTTAATCCAATGAACCTCCCAAATAGGTAGAAGCCAATTTTCCTCATCTTAGGGCAAATAATTTTTTGCCAAGTCAATCCTGGTTCATCAGAAGGCTTGTTCATCAAGGGAGTAATTCTGAAGTAATCAGTGATCTTAACATGTAATATTGTTACACTCAATAAAGGCATCCAGGCCCCTCTTGAACTATTTGAGTAAGTTCACCATCACCACATCCTCAGGCAGGGAGTTCCATAGTTTCACTGCTTTTACAGTAAAGAACTTCCTTCTATGTCGGTGTAGAAACTTTCCTTCCTCTAGATATATAAGATTTCCCTTATTAGAGTCAGAATCCTAGGTATAAATAGATTATGGGAAAGATTCCACTCTCACTCCTTTTCTGGGAAAACGCCCTGAAATATGTGACGAGAGACCAAAGATGCTCTCTTATTGATCGGATGGTGATAACATGAAGAAAAGTCCATGTCACACCTCCTTGGGCACAGGGGAAAGACAGCATAATCATAAATTCATTGTTTGCTGGCCCCCCTCCTTTTTTGCTTTAGATGGACTGAAAAGCGCCAGGTGTAAATTCAATGTTCCCGACCCCATTTCAAACGGCTGCAGACCCGGTTCCATAGGTGATATGGACAAGATTATATTGTTATTTTAAAGACGAGAATCTCAACATGTCGGCAGCACTGATAGAATCAGAGCTACAGCTGTTTAAAGTAGAACAAGCTCTGTTCTTCCAAAACTATAATGTTTAATTCCTACAGAACAAATATAGCTCGTCCTAAACTGTAAAGTCCTCTGTTTTAGTTCACTAAAGTCACTGTGTTTAAATGATAAAAGACAATAGTCTCATTAACTTGCCCAAGAAAAAAACATTCTGACTTCAATTGAGATATAATTTGATAAAAATGATTTTTTTTCCCCATTTAAAAAAAAAAACTATGAGAAGTTCCTCCAACAACAATCAGAGGAGTGAAGAACCATGTGTTACAGTATTAGATGTAGTAGCTGTACTGACATCATAATCAATGTCTGTTCTTTCATTAAAAAGTTTCTCCAGCATGGTTGGTATGGACTTCACAAAATTTTTCTGAAAATCTTGGGAAAATAAAATGTAAAGAATGGGGTTGACACAACTACTGAAGTAAGCCAGGCAGACAGATATTTCTGTAACTATCATATCCATTTCCCAGTATTCAGAACTGACTTTTACTAAAGGCCATGTGTTATATGGAAACCAGCATATAAAGAAACTCACAATGACAGTGGTGATTACTTTAAAAGGCCGTTGAGACTTTTTGTTTTTTTTCATTTTTCTCAACTTGAAAAAAAGTAATATATATGATAGGAGAATAATAGCAAATGGGAAAGCAAACATGCAGATATTTTTGGTGATGAACATCGCATTTCTCTTCCTAGTTGTGTGAATTTCTCCAAAGTCAATATATTTTGGAATGCACTCAGTGACATCATCAAAAGCGTGATTAAATACCATATAAGGGATACTTAGAAGAAGACTCAACATCCAAGTAAGTAAAGCAATAATGGTGGCCAACCAAAGAGTTCTGTGATGTCTGGTCCATATTGGGCAAAAAATTGAGACACATCGATCAATGCTGATGACTGTCATAAAATACACACTACATAACATATTTATAAATAAAATAGTAATACCAGTTTTACACAAGAAATGATCATAAAATATTTCCCAATATAAAGCCCACTCTGAAATACGCAAAGGAAGAGATATGCATGTAATGAAATCAGCGATGGCAAGGTTGAGGAACCATATAGCATTGACAGTCTTCATCCTGAAGCCAGCAATCCAGATGACCAAACCATTTCCAATAACCCCCAAAACTAAAGTGACGCTGTACCATATGATGCTCAATCTTTGCATGCGATTTTGTAAGATGAAGAAACTCCTGTAAAATAATAGTAGAATTTTAAAAAATAAGTATAATGTTACCAAACAGCTAATATATTATCACGTCTGAAAATATATTCATATCTCTGAAGTTTCTAATATACTGGAACACACCATGTAAGATATCTAGAGATGAGCGAGCATACTCGTCCGAGCTTGATACTCGTTTGAGTATTAGGGTGTTCGAGATGCTCGTTACTCGTGACGAGTACCATGTGATGTTCGAGTTACTTTCATTTTCTTCCCTGAGAAATTTGCACGCTTTTCTGGCCAATAGAAAGACAGGGAAGGCATTACAACTTCCCCCTGCGACGTTCAAGCCCTATACCACCCCCCTGCAGTGAGTGGCTGGTGAGATTAGGTGTCACCCGAGTATTAAAATCTGCCCTCCCGCGGCTCGCCACAGATGCCTTCTGACATAAATCAGGGAAAGTGCTGCTGCTGGTGCTGCTGCTATAGGGAGAGCGTTAGGAGTTATTTTAGGCTTCAAGAACCCTAAGGGTCCTTCTTAGGCCATAGAAATCGCAGATCGCACCTATGTGCGATCTGCGATTCCTGTTCTCTTCTCTATATGCGCTCAATGGGGCTGGCGGCAGCAGCGCCGACCCCATTGAGAACATATATAAAAGACAAATCATTCTTCTCTGCCAGAGCTGTAACAGCTGTGGCAGAGAAGAACGATGTTTGCCCATTGAATTCAATGGAGCCGGCAATACAGCAGGTTCCACTGAAAGCAATGGGCTGCCGGCGATCGCAGGATGAATTGTCGGGAAGGGCTTAAATATATAAGCCCTTCCCTGCAATTCATTCAGAAATGTGTTACAATAAAAATATATACCGTATATACCGGCGTATAAGGCGACGGGGCGTATAAGACGACCCCCCAACTGTCACCTTATACGCCAGGAATACAGCGGAGCAAAGAATAAAAATCATTACTCACTTCTCCTGGCGTTCTGCGGCGCTGCTGCAGGCTGTCGCTCCCTCCTGGTCCCCAGCAGAGCATTGCTTTCTGGACACAGGGCTTGAAATCCCCGCCTCCAGAAAACACACGTGCCTTCAGCCAATCACAGCCAATGAAAATGATGTCATTGAATGGCTGTGATTGGCTGAAGGCACGTGTGTTTTCTGGAGGCGGATATTTCAAGCCCTGTGTCCAGAAAGCATTGCTCTGCCGGGGACCAGGAGGGAGCGACAGCCTGCAGCAGCGCCACAGAACGCCAGGAGAAGTGAGTAATGATTTTTATTCTTTGCTCCGCTGTATTCCCGGCGTATAAGGTGACAGTTGGGGGGTCGTCTTATACGCCCCGTCGCCTTATACGCCGGTATATACGGTATATATTTTTATTGTAACACATTTCTGGATGAATTGCAGGGAAGGGCTTATATATTTAAGCCCTTCCCGACAATTCATCCTGCGATCGCCGGCAGCCCATTGCTTTCAGTGGAACCTGCTGTATTGCCGGCTCCATTGAATTCAATGGGCTAACATCGTTCTTCTCTGCCACTGCTGTTACAGCTGTGGCAGAGGAGAACGATCTTTATGCTTTCAGTGGGGGGGGGGGGGCACTCTTGCCGCTATTGTGGCTTAATAGTGGGACCTGTGAACTTGAGATGCAGCCCAACAAGTAGCCCCTCGCCTGCCCTATCCGTTTCTGTGTCGTTCCCATCACTTTCTTGAATTGCCCAGATTTTCACAAATGAAAACCTTAGCGAGCATCGGCGATATACAAAAATGCTCGGGTCGCCCATTGACTTCAATGGGGTTCGTTACTCGAAACGAACCCTCGAGCATCGCGAAAAGTTTGTCCCGAGTAACGAGCACCCGAGCATTTTGGTGCTCGCTCATCTCTAAAGATATCCATGTCAATTATAAAACACAAAACAAAACAAATTTATTATTCACCAGGTATTTAATAGTGTGCACTCAAGATTCTCTTAAAATGGATCTATCATATCTTATATCTGAAGGCAGTATTGTTGCAACAAGTCTAAGAAACAGGTATACCTTGCTTTTTGCCAAATTTGTTATAAAAAGATAGCAGCTTCTCTGGAAATCATGACACGTCACACTCAGTTTGGTGTAATCACAATGATCTCTCCTTTATTCTATCACACAGCAACATTTATAATACCAAATCAAAGGGTCTGTCCATCTACCTAGCCAGTAAAATCACAAACAAACAAGAGTGCATTAGTTATACTTTGTCATCTTATTTTTGCACATGCTATGATATCAATCATTTCTTATCAAGGGTGTTTCTTCTGGTTGTGTCATCTAGATAAACGTCCAAAGCAGTTATGCTAGACTACACCCATATCTAGTTTGCTAGTCCTGTCCACCGTCCACTCACAACGATTGACAGCTTTCTATATAGAGTTGTCAATCAAAGTTGTCTCTGCTGAGCCTTTGACAGATTTCCGTTCTACTTCAGGTTCTACTTCTCTCACTGATTGTAGTTTACCACCACTTTTCCACTCTGCAGTTCCTTTATGTATTTTTTTTGCATGCTAGTATGAAGTGATGCCCTATTTTTCCAACACTTTTTATGTGCTGATAGAAAGGATTTGGAGCTTAGTTAACAGGGTTGTCCCGCCCCACAGGGTGAAATTTTTTTCTAACAATAATGCTTCCCTTTCACTAAGCAATGTAACACACAGCATAAAGGGACTCAAAACAGCAGGAATATCAATTATAATGTCTGTTTCTTACTTTTAATCTGATGTTAAATGCAGCTTTCAAAGATGGCACCATTTTGCTACCTTCACATAATGCCCTGCACTCTCCCCCCTCTGTGTTCGTGCTCCTGATAACAGCAGGACACATACACATGAAAAAGCAGGGTTTCCCATGAACGCCCACACCCTGCCCACCTCCAGTGAACTAATCTACAGTCTCTCCCCGCCCCCTCTAAGTCCTTCTACAGTACAGCATGTTCTCCTGCTGTACAGTGTACTTAGAGGGGTCGGGGTCAGGAGAGACTGTCTATACACACAGGATAAAATCCTGAATGATGAGAGTTCAGTGTAAACAGCAGCTGTTCGATAGTGAACGGCCGCTGTGTAAAGTGAATGGAGAGGCATGGGGGAGAGCGGGGAGAAAAATCTTCTGCAGCCTCCCAGCTGTGAAGCAAGGATACCAGCTCCTGTACAAAAACACGCCGCGGGTACTTGCAGGGACAAGTGTCGGGCATCGTTCGCCAACATTCATCCCGTCTGAATACAGTCGGCCTAGATACATTTCTAGTTGAATGTGCAGCTGTATCTAAGCTGATCCGGAGTGATACCTTGCTGTGCAGATGTATCACACCGGTTAGGCTTAGATATATCTGCTGAGCTGCTTTATCTAAGCCGATCTGGTGTGATACTTCTGCTGTGCAGATGTATCACACCCAATAGGCTTAGATACATTTGCACAGCAGATGTATCACACCGGATAGGCTTAGATACATCTGCACAGCAGACATATCTAAGCGTCTGCTGAGCTGCAGTATCTAAGTAGATGCTGTGTGGCACATCAGCTCAGCAGATGTATCACACAGGATCAAGTTAGATACATCAGCTCGGCAGACATTATCACACATGGTAATTGCCCCAGCAGTAGTAATGACCCCCCACAGTTGCCCCAGCAGTAATAGTGACCCCCAGTAGTTACCCCACCAAAAAAAGTGACCCCTAATATTTGCCCAGCACAAATAATGACTCCCCAGCAGTTGCCCCAGCAGTAATACTGACCCCAGTAGTTGCCCCAGCAGTAATAGTGAACCCCAATAATTGCCTTAGCACAAATAGCAACCCTCAATAATTGTCTCAGCACAAATAGTGACCATAAATAATTGCTCCAGCAAGATCAGTGACCCACAATAATTGCCCCAGCTGTACCATTGACCCCCAATTATGGCCCCATTACAAATAGTGACCACCAATAATTGCTCCAGCACTAATAGTGACCCCGAATAATTGCTCCAGCACTAATAGTGATCCTGAATAATTGCTCCAGCACTAATAGTGACCCTCAGTAATTGCCCCAGCAGTGATAGTGACCCCCAGTAATTATCACTACTTGGGCAATTACTGGGCATCACTATCACTGCTGGGGAAATTATTGGGAGTCAATATCACTGCTGGGGCAATTACTGGGGTCACAAGTGACAGCCCGAAACCCCCCCTCCTCCACCCATGGCAGGACAATGGACAAATGACAGCCCGCCCCCCTCACACCTCCATGGCAGGACCAGTGATAGCCCGGCACCCTCCTGTGTGGCAGTACCGGTGACAGTCCGACACCCCCCAACACGCAGCAGTACTGGTGACAGCCTGACACCCCACCCCATGTGGCAGTACTGGTGACAGCCCGACACTCCCACCCCATGCGGCAGTACCAGCGACAGCCCCACACCCTCCCCTCCACACGCAGCAGTAGCAATGACAGCTCAACACCCCATAACCCGCTACAGTACCAGTGATAGCCCGACACCCTCTCCCATGCGGCAGTACCAGTAACAGCCCGCCCCCCACTCGTGGAAGGCCCAGTGATAGCCCGACCCCCCCCCCCCCCACACACACACCCCTAACCGCGGCAGAACAAGTGACAGCCCGACACACACACACACACAACCCCCCCCCCCCCCCCCCGCGGCAGGACCTGGGACATACTTACCCTTCAGCTGAGGATGGTCTGCCGAGGAAAGCTGCTTTTCTTCTTCATCAGTGGGAGCCAGCTGGCAACGGTGAAGCCGTTACCGGGGAGGGAGCAGACTGCACATGCGCGTGCACCAGACGCGCGTTCACGAGGACCTGACCAGACGATAAGAGCTACTGCGCTTGCGCGTCAAGAAGAAGCTGAGAGCCGTCTGGATTTGTCGTATCCAAGGACGACTGATAGGTAAATATACGGTGGGCACCCAATCAGGTAAGTATATATCATCTGTATAGCTCATTTACAAAGCACACATTATATTACAAAGTGATTTGCAATGGCCATACAGAAGTGTACAGATCCATTTGTCATGGGGGGACAACCCCTTTAATATAGCATTCAGTAATCTGAGAAATATTCCCCATTTTAATTACTTCAAGAAGATTTATTTTAATTATGCTACAGAATAAGAATATTACCAATAATCATCTGGCTCGTATTGTGAAGTGTGATTCAGCGTCATACTGGCTTTCTCCTTATAGTCCAGGTCAATAACTATACTTTATATATAGGAAACCTAAAAAGAATTCAAAAAGTTTAATGTTAGCTATACAGGTCATGGGAATTCTATACAGGCTATTAGGGAATTCTTGAGTTGATAGAGAGAGAAGTGGAAATCCTCAATTCAGGACTCTCATCTATTCGTGAGAGTAGATAATGTTTACAGAAATCATTTCCCCCTCTCTCTCTAGAGGACCTGTCACATCAGTGCATTAGATGGCAGCCTATTGATTTCAGAAGGCACTGTGTATTACTTCATTTCTCCTGTGTTGGCGCTGCAAGGGAAATTAACACTGTTTGCTGAGTCCCATAAGTAGGATACCTTGTTACCAAAGTGGACAAATTCATGAAATTTAAAATGAAGCATGGTGATAATACACTGTATTATGACACTGATTTATTTTTTAGAGAGGTGGCCCTCTCAAAGAAGACAACCAGAATGCATAGCTCTATATATATTATGGAACTGGAAATCTTTGACAGAAAATCTGATTCAGATAAAAAGGGGTGTTTTCTCAAAGAGAGGTGTAGAGGTATAGGAAAGAATATGTCTGCAAAACTCAATACACAAGAAAATACACAAGATTCCTGATATTTATAATCCAGCAACACACTTGGACCATGTCCAATAATAATAGTGTTACTCTGCCTCCATCCGAATCAACTTGTGATTGTTAAAGCGACCCTCTGGTTTTGAGATAAAATTCTGTCCTGAGTCAGGAGAGGGAGGGGGTTATATTACCTGAAGTTGTTCTACCCTGCCCTTCCTCCAATCTGCCAGTATCAGGCCTGTATATGATAAGTATGTTAGGGCATATTTAACATACGCCAGAATTCTAGTGGTGAAAAGTCACAATTTTGGTGCAAGTGCCAAAATTGTGACTTATCTGACATTTATAACGTGCCTAGACACTTTTTCAAAGTCTGGCTTTAGAGGGCCATGGCCGTGTGTCACCTGTCACATTTACTATAATTTATGCCAGAAACTGCAGTAGATTGTAGCAAAAAAAAAAGTCTCCAGCTCCTAGCTGTTGTAGGTTTGCAGGTGGTGCACAGAGGTGCTGCCAGATGAAACAAATATATTAAGAGGCTTGCAACTCTTAGAACATCTGCTGCTCATAGCCAGGTGTAGGCTTCACTTAGACCGTGAAACACTGATCTAAGGAAATAAGTCTCATTGTCCGTAACTCCAGAAACCTCAGTTCCTGGTGCCCAGGATGTGAGCACTGATGTGGCCTCCGATTGGCTGCAGCAGTCGCCTGACCTTATAGGAACGGGCAGCGGGGGCCAGTAAGCTCTGCTTCGAGGGGACAAAGACAGGTGAGTATACATTATTTTTTTTATTTTAACTCATGCTGAGCCCTTACAAATTTTTCTCATTCAACAACACAACTCCTTTAAGTAGAAATTCTAACCCTGAAGTCCATTTAAATTACAAGAAGCTTAATATCTTACCTGATCCTTTTGAAGAAATGATCTGTAAAACCTTATTTGTCTCCTCTACAGCTGGCGTTAAAATGTCACAGAATTACTGAGAATGGTGTATGTAGAATCTTCTGTTCTTCAGTACTAAGTCTCTTATGAGAATGTATTTTTGTGACGGTACAACTTTATCTGTTTTGGCATGACTTATTGAGTGATTAGATGTTCAGATATTGAAACGGCTGAAACCCTCAAGTCTGTTAAAACAACTATGGGAATTAAAGGGAATGAACACAAATTGAAATAAACAAGAACATGTAGTGATGTGGTTCTGTCCATAGTCAGTTAAACTATCTGATCTGTCAATCAACGCTTACTACTTACAGAGGTGCATGAAAATATCTCATCCACAGTGCCTGATCATGGTGGTCAATCACTGGATGTCTAGTGGCCCAGAGTTAAGGGCCCCTCCATCACTTTAAAGAGTATGTTATATGTATGTCTTGTGCACTGTCTTGAATGTAGAACGAGTCAGATTTATGTGTATTGGATGTTTGCAGCTATGAATGGGTTAATGTCTGGTCATGTCTGAGGCTATATAACATATAATTTTGTCCTGCATGTAGTATAAAAGTGTGGTCATGTTATAGAGTGAAGTGAAGAGTCATTCGGTGGAGTTTGAGTTAAAGAGAAGAGTAGAGACTGGAGACATGGAGGAGTCCAAGAGATGGTCTGACGTTCCCACTCAGGCCCAGCCCTGTAGAGAGACTACCTATGGCCTCTAACTCTGAAGAGAGTGAAAGCCAGGACATGATGGGAACACGTGGGTGTACAGCGCAGGTACCGCATGTATCCAGAGAAATGGAAAACGCTGCTTAGCAAGGACTGAGTGAGTGAATGACAGTGGAGAGAGAAGGTTTGCTGGGAAAGAAATCTAACAGATAACTTAGCCTGTGGATTATACAAATACTTTGAGAGCCTTCACCTCATCAACACTACCTATTGTTTCTGTACCAAGACTGTTCTATTAATCTCCATTTTCAAGAGTTGAGTAAAAGGAGCAAGAACGCTGTTCCCAGTTTTGTCCTTGAAAATACTTTTCTGGGTGTGAACTACTTTATTTCACCAAAGGAAGCTGCAGCAGAGAAAGGAATGGTATTGTCACGAGTGTCAAACAGGACTATAGGTAACCACGGTTGCCGTTTTCGTGATCTCTCCCTGCGGTAACAGGGTTTGGTCCTGAGCTACCCTTAGGGGAGGAGACGGTAGAGCCCTGTGACAAGGTTTTCTCTCTATCCTGCTGTCTCCTTGGCTGAGAGCCTGTTCCTCGGATGCTGCACCTGCCAAGTTGATATCATAGAATTATAGAATGGTAGAGTTGGAAGTGACCTCCAATCCCCTGCTCAGTGCAGGATTTTCTAAATTATCCCAGACAGATATTTGTCCAGCCTTTGTTTGAACACTTCCATTGAAGGAGAACTCACCACCCCCTGTGGTAACCTGTTCCACTCATTGATCAACCTCACTGTCAAAAATTTTTTCTAAAATCTAATTTGTGTCTCTTCCCTTTCAGTTTCATCCCATTGCTTCTAGTCTTTACTTGTGCAAATGAGAATAGGGCTGATCCCTCTGCAATGTGATGGCCCATCAGATATTTGTAGAAAGCTATTAAATCTCCTTTCTGCCTTCTTTTTTGCAAGCCAAATATTCCCAGATCCTTTAACAGTTCCTCATAGCACATTATTTGCAGACCACTCTCCATCTTGGTAACTCTTCTCTGAACTTGCTCCAGTTTGTCTATGTCTTTTTTAAAGTGGGGCGCCCAGAACTGGACACAGTATTCCAGATGAGGTCTGACTAAGGAAGAGTAGAGGGAGATAATTACCTCACGTGATCTGGACTAAATGCTTCTCTTAATACTTCCCTGAATTGTCCTTGCCTTTTTGGCTGCTGCATCACATTGTTGACTCATGTTCAGTCTATGATATTAATATTAATATACTCAACTCTTTTTCACATGTGCTGCTGCTTAGCTCAATTCCTCACATTCTGTATGTGCTTTTTCATTTTTCTTGCCCAGATGTAGGACTTTGCATTTCTCCTTGTAAAAACCCTTCTGTTAGTTACCGCCGACTGTTCAAGCTTTTCTAGATCTTTTTGAATATTCTCTCTCTCTCTTCTCTAGTGTTAGCTATCCCTGCTAGCTTTGTGTCGGCAGCAAATTTGATCAGTTTCCCATCAATTCCGTCCTCCAGATGATTTATAAAAATGTTGAACAACACTGGACCTTGTAGAGAGCCTTGTGGTACCCCACTTGATACATTCTTCCACTTAGATGTGCAGCCATTTATGACCACTCTTTGAGTACGATCACTCAGCCAGTTGCAAATCCACCTAACAGTTGCATTGTCATTCCCAAATGCTTTACTAAAGTCAAGATGTACTATATCCAACACATTTCCCTGATCAACCCAGTCAGCGATTCTGTCATAGAAGGAAATTAGATTTGTCTGGCATGACTTCTTTGTTACAAACCCATGCTGACTCTGGTTAATTACTTCATTTTTATCCAAGTACTTGCATGCATGGACTGTTTAATAATTTGTTCAAAGATCTTTCTGGGTGGGGGGGCGTGGCCTAGCCAGCGGAGAGAGCAGACGTGTGAGAACCCAGCTCCTGCAACAGCTTCAGGAAAACCCTTCTGTCAGTGCTCCTGACACCGGTCCACTCTGCTGAACATCAGCACAAGCTGCTCCGCAGGCCGAGGATTAAAACGAGCCGCTCCAGACCTCTCACAGCCACAAAAATTATTCAGGCCTAGTGCCGAGGAGGAAGCCGGGGACTAAATTTTCACGCCGCACCGGAAGCGCGCGGTGGTAAGTGAGACGGGTGGGAGCCCCTGTGGCCACATCCACAAGCGGCACGGTCCGGCACCCTTAGAGGGGTTCCCCGGACAAAGGTTTGACTGGGGGAGGCCCAGGCCGACCGGCAATCAGCGGCGCGGCAGCAGCGGCGACTACCACTGAGGGGAGAAGTACAGCCGGAACTGAGAGGAGGGCTGGAAGCCGCTCCCCTCACCCTAGGGAATAAACAAAGGAGGCCAAGGCCCAAACTTACCGGGCGGCGCTGCTCTGTCCCCACAGATTGCTGTGCGATCCCACCTCACTACACCTCAGTTTACCACTCACAAAGAGGACTGTGACACCCCTCCTGGGAGAGCCCCCACTTCTATTTGCAGGACTGCCACCTGTTATAAAGCCAATATCAAGATTTGCAGTGGGTCCAGCAGCACCGATTAGCGCAAAAAACCCACCCAGTCCCTGAAGGCATTGAGAGACCCATCCCCCCTGCATATATCCCACATACTTGGATATATATATATGCCCCCCCTTCTTCCCACTCATCCCCTGCTAGTGAGAGCAGACATAAGGACAACAGAAGTCAGCCCTCTCTAAGGAGTATATACAGGCTCAGCCTGAATTTTTTAGGGGGTTCCGGCCAAGGACCCCCCACAAACTTTAATTGCCACATAAGCCCTCCCCTGGGGCGACTAGTACTCCGCATTGACGCACTAGTGGAGACCCCCCAACCCACAACGTGCTACTCAGATCACATTAATTGCGCAGCCAGACCCTGAAGCAAGCCGTCTCATCCAGGGTTTACTCTCTAACGACACTAAGCAGCAGTGCCCACCTGATGAACCGATAAAAAAGTCACACCAGGGGGCAGACCTCGTCGCATGAACAAGCCTGAGTCAACTCCAACGCAGCATGGGGAAAAATAACAGAGATAAAAGCAGTGACTCTCTAAGTACACCCCGACCAGCAAAAGGCCAAACAGATATGCAGAAGTTCCTCAAGGAGAGATCCTCCAGATCCCCTCATCCCTCTAGCAAGAAAGCACTGAACCTATCAGCCCCACCTCCGGCTAATTTAGAAAGAGATGAAGAAGCGTCATCAGAAGGAGAAGAAATGGAGCAAGTATCCGGAAGCTTCATGAGAGACCTGATCACCAAAGCTCTACTACCAATTGTCATGGATCTCGCAGAGATCAAAGAAGAGGTCAAGTACACAAGTAGAAGAGTAGAGGCCCTGGAAGCCTCCTCAACCTCTATAATTTCGCATTCAACAGAGCTTGAGCAGATGGTCAGAGAACAACATCACCAGCTAAACTGAGCCTTGCTTCTCCAATAAGACCTAGTAAATCGCAATAGGCGAAATAACATTAGAATTAAAGGCATCCCGGAAACATGGGCTGCGGAGGCCCTTCCCAAGGTCGCGACTGAACTGTTTGCATCACTCATAGGCCAAGAGCGAGCCGCACAAATAATAATAGAGCAAATCCACAGATCCCTGAGACCCCCCCCCCCCCCCTGGTGGTGCGGAACCACCTAGGGATGTAATCTGCAAGCTATTAACGTTCACAGATACACAGGCCTTACTGGAAACCGCAAGGCACAACAAGGACATACTTTATGATGGGGCGCCAATTCAGTTCTACCAAGATCTCGCTCCAACAACTTTAGCCAAACGGCGCCTACTGACCCCTACTCGAGGCCCTGAGAGCCAGGGACATCAAGTATTCCTGGCTCTTCCCCTTTGGACTGGGACTTAACATCAAGGGCCGTCGATACAACATCCGCATACCGGAAGACTTGCAGAAATGCTGGCACAACCTAGAGATGGAGCCAATTTGTTACGATCGTGTGGGCAGGCAAAGCACAGACCCACACGATCATTACCAAAGGGGACGCACACAGGCATCACCAGGGTCACACAGGACTCACACCGGTTTCAGGCAACTGACCCTGTGCTACAAGGAGGAATGAGAGTGGCCCTACCTGAGCGGGGACATTGCCCCAATAAGGGCAGCCCAGCAGTCTTCGGATCTGGGCCCTAGCTGATCGTAGGAGCCATGCACCAGAACAGGATGCATTCACATGCCACATGACAGACCCAGAATACACTGCATACAACATGCAACCACTAGTAACAAATTGGAAGCTGAATATAAATACCAGGTATTGGTTGACATGTTGTACAATATGTGGAAGCTAGCAGGCCACTTCACGGCTCCTGGTTATACTGCTAGTCCCTACACTAACCAGGAGTCCAGCAGAACCGGACACCGTTCACACCGCACGCTGCAACAGGACACAACACAGATTGCAGCACACACAGCAAACTAACACAAAACTGACTGAATTTAAACGTACAAACGGACATGAACCAAGTCACACTGAAACTCCACTAGATAAGCATTCATGACTGCTCACCTTAGTGGCCATACAGACTGACCAGGAGCTGGGTTTATATGTGAGCACAGATCCAGGGGATTGGCTAGCAGAAAGTACCGCACCCAGCCAGCTCAATCATTAACCCTGAGAGCACTGTGCTGCTGGAATCACAATAGTACAACATGTTTCAGCAGCACACGTAACAATACCTCCCCTTTAAAAAAAGGGGCCTTTGGACCCTTTAAGCATAACTAAAAAAAATTATGCAACTCCTCCAAACTGCGCACGTGTACAGGATTTATCTAAAAAGGACCTGACACTAAGGCAAAGATGGCAAAATGGGAGAGAGTAAGGAAATAACTATGCAGGACCACTGCGCCTTATGCAAAAGGCCACCGAACAGTAGCCTGCATAAATATGCACAATCCAGAGGGAAAGATGGCTACCCTTCCTACTGACATAGCGTGAACAGGACTTGTCACTACGGGCCTGATGTGGACGCCAGCCTGTAAGCAGGAGAAAGAAGTACACCCTGGTACCTCCCACACAGGGGTCTACAACAAATTACGTCCGCAGGGCGCACCTCGCCACAAAACGGACACCGGAACAGGAATACAGACTGAGATGGAACTCAGACACAACATGCATGCCATCAAAGTTGTATGGAGCCACCACACCCACTGTACAAGGGGAAGGACCGCCATAACACCTATCTGGCCTATAAGGAAAATCATGGTCGGCATCACCAGCTCGCACCACGCACACAAAATCAGATGTTCGGAGGCCGCACCTGCCAAGAGAAAGGAGAAACCTGCGAGTGGCTACACTTGCGCGGTCACCGTACCGCACCTACTGAGTGCACCATCCCAGAACGCCAGGAAGGGAAGGAACAGCAGGTGTCCAAACCATCTGCGGGTAAGTATGGGGAAACTTGATCCAATACCCGCATGCAACAGACACTACAACACAGAGTGTCTACCATACATATGAATACCAACATCCACAGAACATGACTATCCACACCTGATGTCTGGCCACCTGCACAGACACTGGACTAGTCACTATTCACACACAACATTTAATGCATACAGCATACCAACATATAACAATCAACATATAACATACAACATATACCATACCTGAACACAATGCACCCCCTTTTGTAAGTTGGGGGGGCATTATGTTACGATCGTGTGGGCAGGCAAAGCACGGGACCCACACGATCGTGACCAAAGGGGACGCACACGGGTATCACCAGGGTCACACGGGACTCACACTGGTTTCAGGCAACTGACCCTGTGCTACAAGGAGGAATGAGAGTGGCCCTACCTGAGCGGGGACATTGCCCCAATAAGGGCAGCCCAGCAGTCTTCGGATCTGGGCCCTAGCTGATCGTAGGAGCCACGCACCAGAACAGGATGCATTCACATGCCACATGACAGACCCAGAATACACTGCATACAACATGCAACCACTAGTAACAAATTGGAAGCTGAATATAAATACCAGGTATTGGTTGACATGTTGTACAATATGTGGAAGCTAGCAGGCCACTTCACGGCTCCTGGTTATACTGCTAGTCCCTACACTAACCAGGAGTCCAGCAGAACCGGACACCGTTCACACCGCACGCTGCAACAGGACACAACACAGATTGCAGCACACACAGCAAACTAACACAAAACTGACAGAATTTAAACATACAAACGGAGATGAACCAAGTCACACTGCAAACTCCACCAGACAAGCATTCATGACTGCTCACCTTAGTGGCCATACAGACTGACCAGGAGCTGGGATTATATGTAAGCACAGATCCAGGGGATTGGCTAGCATAAAGTACCACACCCAGCCAGCTCAATCATTAACCCTGAGAGCACTGTGCTACTGGAATCACAATAGTACAACATGTCTCAGCAGCACACGTAACACAATTGATATTCTCTCATGGCTCCATCCCGGAGTTCCCCACACTCCCCTCATTGTCTCTGGTGGAGGTAGGCCAGAACTGAGGAGATACTAGGTCCCCTAGAGGAAAGAAAAAGAAAAACAAAGAGGGTTCTCTCCAAGAAACCACCTGAGAAACTGAAAGGCCGAGATTCACGGCAAACTTAATGATTAGAATTTAGACAGAGGATGGGTTCATTCTCCTGCTTTCGAACCGTTTCCTTACCGAGTTGATAACTTTAGCTATTGTAAACTTATAGATAGTACGACTTGTTGCAGCGATGGGGCCTGCCCCACCTGGGCCAAGGCCTAACTTAATTGTTATTAAACTGTTGATTGTTATTTGTTTCTCGCCTTGCATCCATCAGATTGCGGAATAGTGGGACTCTCAGTCGGACGAGTGATGTATTTAATAGCGGGAGACCGTACCAAGCACTCGGCGACTTCCCGACTAGTCCCCCAGTACCGCAGTCTCACCTTCAATCCTCCCCGTGTCTGACCGACACCAATCGGTCTATTAGTTGGTTCACACCTCCTAGTCCTCGCGTCCCCGATTCCCCCTCTCTCCCCCCCCACTCTCACCTTCACTCTCCCTCCCACCCTTATCTCGGCCCCCTCGGCCTTACCCTCTTTCACGCCTACACCCGCCAAAGCCTCTAAGTGATTGGCGAAGTAGATAACTTGGGTCGAAGTCTTATCCCCTCTCTCTCCTTGTTTGAATTCGCAGGTCTAGAACTCCACCTGGGAGACCGGATTCACCATGACTCCTGTGCGCATCACGTCACTCAACGCTCGAGGTCTAAGTTCTCCGGGCAAGAGGCACAACGTCGCCCACCTCCTCAAAAAATGTAAGACAAAAATCTTAATGCTACAAGAAACACACTTTAAAAAAGACAAACACTTTACCCTCCCAGGGTTAGGATTTCAACAACACTTAAATAGCACCCACCCAGATTCGGCTTCCAAAGGGGTTGCTATTATGTTCCATAACGTGGTCCCTTTCAAATTAGACTCCTTACTACAGGATGGAGAGGGCAGAGCGATATTTCTAAAAGGCTCAATCAATAACACAAAACTAACGTTAGCCAACCTTTACACACCAAACGTAGACCAAATTCCCTGGTTAATCAGACAACTAGAGACTCTAAAACAATTCTCGGTAGGCCATATTATCTTAGGGGGGGACTTAAATGTCACCCTAAACCCACTACTTGATTCGTCAACAGGCTGCTCCCAAATCTCCCAAACAAAACTAAGAAGGTTGCATAGAGCCATGCTAGAAGTAGGGGTCCTGGATGCTTGGCGACTCTGTCATCCCTCCACCAAGGACTTCTCGTTCTTCTCCCAGGTACATGCCTCCTTCGAAAGACTTGACTACCTGTGCACCTTACTCGGCCTACTACCCTATATCAAGAATGCCAGTATAGATTCTATCACCGTCTCTGACCATGCTCCTATCCACTTAGACGTTTGTATACCTCAACCAGCCCCTAGTGAATGGAGATGGTGCCTCAGCGACTCTATCTTAGACTCCCTGGAGGAAAGATCTAAGATAGAAACTCTTCTGGAAGAATACTTTACAAACAACTCAGAAGGGAGTGTTGAGAAACCCGTGGTCTGGGAGGCCCACAAGGCATATGTGAGAGGGATACTGATAGTGCTTGGATCCAAAGTAAAAAAGCAAAAACAAAAGCAAATAGATAACATATTATCCCAAATAGCTATCTCAGAACAGGTTGCAAAACACTCACAGACAAAAAATAATCTGGAAACACTAACCTCTTTAAGACACCAACTTCATTGTCTCCTCACAGACAAATTTAATAAAAAACATATGTACCGCAAACAGGCATACTACGCTCACGGCAATAGAGGCAGTAAACTCACGACAGCTCTATTAAAGAAGGCCAGAACTAGGAACGCGATCAATTCCATAAAAACGCAGATGGGGATCTCAGTCTCCTCCACACACGAAATTGCAAAAGAATTTCAGCTCTTCTACTCGAAGCTGTATAATTTGGGGGAGAGCGAAACTCCCCTAACGGGACAGAACACCATAGAAAACATAGACGCGTTTCTCAAGTCTCTTAACCTCCCTGAATTAGAAGCCGCAGAGGCCTCTTCACTAATAGCCCCGATCACGGAAAAAGAAATAGAAGAAGTTCTAAACTCTTTCCCTCTCGGCAAAAGCCCAGGGCCGGATGGCCTCTCCCTAGCCTACTATAAGCCCCTTAAGAAACAATTAATCCCCAGACTAGTTGAAACGTTCAACACCCTTCTGAGCGGAGCTGAACTTCCCAAACAAGCACAGGAAGCGCATATCACTCTCATCTTGAAGGAGAGTAAAGACCCTGAGCAGTGTAGTAGCTACAGGCCCATCTCGCTCATCAACCAAGACGTAAAAATTTGGGCCAAAATCCTGGCCAAGAGAATGGGCGAATTCATTCCAGCATTGATAACACCTGAACAGGCAGGCTTCGTCCGGAGGAGAGAGGGAAGAGAAAACTGCTTAAGACTCCTCCATGCTGCAGAATATGCACAAACTCGCAAAATACCAACGGCCTTTGTCAGCACTGATGCTAAGAAGGCGTTTGACAGAGTGAACTGGATCTTTATGGAAAGAGTACTGCTCAGATTTAACTTCCCTCCTGTCCTTGTCGCAGCTATTTTTCCCCTCTACTCAAAACCTCATGCCAGACTCAAAATCAACTAATCCCTTTCGCCACCATTTGATATAGGAAACGGGACACAACAGGACTGCCCCCTGTCCCCCGCGCTCTTCATTCTTACTATAGAGCCGCGCCTCCAATGGATAAGACAGGACCCAGTCATCAGGGGCCTGAGGGTCTACTCACATACTATGTCATCGGCGGCATTCGCAGACGACATAATGATCGTGGTTACCAAACCGGAAAGGAGCCTCCCCAGACTCACTTCAATACTAAAAGACTTTGGAGTTCTTTCAAACTTCAAGGTAAACTTTGCTAAATCTACAATACTTAATATCTCAATCCCGAAGGCACAAAGCGAGTCATTGAGACCCAGTTCACCCTTCAAATGGTCAGAGACGGTGGTAGACTACCTGGATGTGAAGCTCCCTAAAAAGATTGAGGACCTATACCTCCATAACTTCCAACCACTAATCCCTCAAATAAAATCCTTATTGAGGTCATACGATCTCCCGCTCCTATCTTGGTTCGGGAGGAAAAATATTCTAAAGTCTTACGTACTTCCTATAATCATCTACAAACTGCGTATGATCCTGATCCGCCTACCCCCCTCTTTCTTTAAATTGCTGAAATCGCTCTTTACAAGCTTTGTCTGGAGACAAAAATGACCCAGACTAGCGTATAGCTTAATGACAAGATGGAGGTCAGAGGGGGGGATGGACTTGCCGAGCATCCAGGACTACTATCAGGCCATCCAACTAAGCTACTGAACGGACCTGACATACCCGTCTAGAGACCCGATACTCCAGAACCTGGCGAAGGCCTCCCAGAACGACACATTGCCGGAGGACCTGTGGTTCCCGGCAAAACATCAATATAGAGCAAAAGGGTTCAACCTACTTAGAGGCCCATGCGAGACATGGAATAAACTCAAAGAATCCCTGGCGCCAGACCCTTCGCCACTGACACCTATCAGAGGGCTTGGTAGACTAGTAGGGGTCCATCAGGACTCAGGATCCATGAGCATCTGGAAACAACTTGAAAATAGCAAGATAGAAGACATTCAGAACCTAGCGCACAAGACACCATAGGAGATCATGACCACTCTAGCTCCCAATAACTCCCTCTCTTTCCTGCAAAAAGTGCACGTTAAAAAAGTATTTAGCGAATACCTGACTAAGTACACATCAACCAGGCCCAAGACACACTTCGAAAATACCTTGAAAACAAATGCACCTGGCTCGAAGAAAATCTCCATCATAAGAAAGAGCTTCATAGCGCCCCCTATACATGCTAAACCCACCTTCTTGATTACCTGGGAAAAAGAACTAGGGATTTTGCTTTCCATAGCCGATACCAAATTAATCCTGAGCCTGGCCTATGGCCTATCCCCTTGTGTCCTCATGCAGGAGTGCCATTATAAATTATTAGTCAGGTGGTACAAACCCCCCCCCTTCCAATGGCTTTTTAGTTATAAGTTAGCCCCACACAATAGATGTTGGAGGTGTGGGGGAGAAATAGGCTCCTTCCTCCACATCTGGTGGGAATGCTCAGGCATTTCTGGATACTGGAGGGAGGTGGAGATAGACTTGAGAGCTCTGTACCCTGGCCTCTCACTAACACCAGACATGGTCTTCCTGTGGAAACCATCGACCCATTTCCACCCGCGCAAAAACAAACTAATAGCACAATTGATCGACACGGCCAAAGCATTAATACCACTGAACTGGCTTCAGCAAACCCCGCCCTCAGTAAACCAGTGGAGGGAAAAGGCAGATTTAATATGCAACCTCGAGGAAATCACGAGCTGGTCAAAGGGAAACCAGAAGGATTTTATTCTTACCTGGAGAGGTCTGAGAAGGAAAGCTATTGAACATCACAGCCTGGCCCCAGACCTCGACAGGAGAAGCGGGACTATATCACCTAGCGACCGGCGGGGGGGGGGGGTTGCGGGAGCCGCGGTGTCACTAATCGCCCAGGGGGGTGTGTTGGCCGCGGTGCCACCTAGTGACCGGGGGGGGGGGGGGGGGTTGTAGGAGCCACGGTGTCACTAATCGCCCAGGGGGGGGGGTGCGTTAGTCGCGGTGTCACCTAGCGACCGGAGGGGGGGTTGCAGGAGCCGAGGTGTCACTAATCGCGGGGGCAGGGTTGGCAGCCGGGCAGTCACTGTGCTCCGGAGGTGGGTGTTGCGGAGCCAGGCAGTCAAGTTGCGCCGGGGGGGCGGGGGGCGGTGGACGGTGGGTGGTGGTTGCGGGAGCCGGGCAGTCACTTTGTGCCGGGGTGGGGGGGGGGGGGAGAGGGCTGGTGCCAGGCAGTCACATAGCGCCGGGGGGGAGCCGCGGTGTCACTGGTCGGGGCAGGGGGGGGGTCCCGTCATGACACTGGTCTGGAGGGGGGTGGCATGCACCAGGCTGTCATTGTTCTTTGGGGGGGGGGGGGATTGCGGGTGTCGGCATGCCATTGATCTGAAAGGAGGGGGGGTGCCGGGCTGTCACAGGTCCTACGGGTGGTGGGGAGGGGGGTTCCGTAGCATAGACTTTTTGCAGTGGGGGTGGGTGTGCAGTCACATAGACTTCTTGTGGGGTGGGTGTGCGGTCACATGGACTTCTTGTGGGGTGAGTGTGCGGTCACATGGACTTCTTGTGCGGTGGGTGTGCGGTCACATAGACTTCTTGTTGGGTGGGTGTGCGGTCACATAGACTTCTGGCGGAGGTGGGTGTGCGGTCACATAGACTTCTGGCAGAGGTGGGTGTGCGGTCACATAGACTTCTTGTGGGGTGGGTGTGCGGTCACATAGACTTCTTGTGGGGTGGGTGTGCAGTCACATAGACTTCTTTTGGGGTGGGTGTGCGGTCACATAGACTTCTTGTGGGGTGGGTGTACGGTCACATAGACTTCTTGTGGGGTGGGTGTGCGGTCACATAGACTTCTGGCGAAGGTGGGTGTGCGGTCACATAGACTTCTTGTGGGGTGGGTGTGCGGTCACATAGACTTCTTGTGGGGTGGGTATGCGGTGACATAGACTTCTGGCAGAGGTGGATGTGCTTTCGCATAGACTTCTGGCGGAGGTGGATGTGCTGTCACATAGACTTCTGGCGGAGGTTAATGCAAGAGTGCACTTTGGGGGGGGACTGTGGGAGGGCATTGTGGGGGGGACTGTGGGAGGGTATTGTGGCAGGTGACACTGGAGGGGGGAACTGTGGTGGGGGCATTGTGGGGGGTGCACTGTGGAGGGGCATGTGTGTGGTGGGGGCACTGAGGGGGTGTACTGTGGAGGGCACTGTGGGGAGGTCATTGTGGGGGGGTTCACTGTGTGTGGGCACTTTGGGGGTGCATTGTGTGTGGACACTGAAGGGGGGACTGTGGGGGGCGCACTGGAGGGGGGGCTGTGGGGGGGCACTGTGAGGGGGGGCATGTGTGTGGGCACTGAAGGGGGCACTGTGTGTGGGCACTGTGAGGGGGGGGGCATGTGTGTGTGTGTCATGCTTGGTGCTACTTTCACTTTCAATAAGCAGAGGATCGTGATCCTCTGCTTATTGAAAGTGCTGCTACAGATCAGGATCTCTTGCTACTGCGGTGACAGCTGTAGCAGGAGATTCCTTCATCTCTCCAGCATGTCCCCTCGTCACTGGACACTGGCACACTGCTGTCACAGTGTCCAGTGATGAGGGGACATGGCGGGGAGATGAAGGAATCTCCTGCTAACAGCAGCAGCAGGAGATTGCACTGCTCTGTCATTGCTTTGAATGGAGCCGCCGGCTGCCGGCTCCATTCAAAACAGTGAAGCGTGCATGACGCCGGTCCTCCAGTCATGTGCCCGGCATCATTGGGAGCGCGCACGCTGAAGAGAGAGAGGCAGCAGTGCATGATGGGAACTACCCAGCGGCGCCATCTTTAAAAAGTTCTTCAGGCAAGCTTTATAAGGGGAAGAAAAGGAATAAAAAGGTGAGGAAAATATCGTTTTTTATGGGAAAGGCTGTTGTGTGTGATGCTTCTACTCTACAGGGCATTCATCGGGAAAAAAAATTAGTTTGGGGGGCTGGACAACCCCTTTAAGTTTGCTAAGTGTTCCCTCACCATCTCTCTGCTTATAGGCAGCCTGTATTCTTTTCTTTCCCCAATAGCACAGGGAAGATCAGTTGATGTTCCATCTGCTTTCTCAGAGAAAACAGATACAAAATAAGAATTTAAAATTTCAGCCTTCTCAACATCATTCTTAACCAACTTACCATTTTCATCTTGTAAACATCTAATAGCATCTTTGACTTTTATTTTGCTTTTGACATACCTCCAAATTCCCTTTTTATTGCTTTTGGTCTTTGTTGCAAGTCTCAATTCATTATTAGTTTTAGCTTCTCGGACACCTGCCCTACAGTTTCTGCAGACCCCATTATATTCTTCTTTAGATATCCCCTCCCCCCTTCCATTAGATAAACATATTTTTCTTCATTTTTTAACATGTGTGCAAGTTCTGTGTTCATCCATCCTGGTCTCTTTAAATGCTTCACATTCTTCCTTCTTTTAGGGATTGTTAATGATTGTGCTTTGAGAATCTCATTTCACAATATTTCCCAACCTTCTTGGACATTTCCGTCCTTAAGAACATCCAGCCATTGGATTCTTTTTACTCTCTTTCTGAGTTCATTGAAATCTGGCTGAAATCCAACCTTGAGGTCTGAGTTTTCTGAGGTCTTCCTCCCCTTTTTATCCAAAATTCAAGGATAGCATGATCACTGCCTCCTAAGGTCCCAGCCACCCTTACCTCCTAAACCATTTCCTCCCTGTTGGTAAGAATTAGGTCCAAGATAGCAGATCCCTTTGTTTTCTCTTCTACCTTTTGGAAGATAAAGTTGTCAGCAAGAGTGGATAAGAATTTGTTGGATCCATGACTTTTGCCTGAGAGAGATTCCCAACAAATGTCTGGATAGGTAAAACCTCCCATAATCACTATGTCATGCTTTTTTGAGAGCTTGGCCATCTGATGTAGAAAGAGTTCATCAATATCTTCTGCTTATCCAGGTGGCCTATAGTAAATGCCTACAATAGTGTCCTTTCTGTTGTTCTCTCCTTGTATTCTTACCCAAACAGTTTCTACAGAACTACCATGCTCTGAAGCTTGAATCTCTATGGAGATGAATGTTTGCCTATCATACAATACAATACCTCCTCCCCTTTTTTCGGTTTGTATCTTATAAATAAGTTGCATCCTTCAAGCCTTGTATTCCAATCATGTATATCATTCCACCATGTTGCCATGATGCCTATGACATCATATTTCTCTTGCTGCGTTAGGAGCTCTAATCCTCCGTGTTTGTTTCCCATGCTCTGTGCATTTGTGTAGAAACATTTTAGTTTGTAATCAGTGTCTCTTGCTTCTCTATTTTCCTTCAGAATTTTTCGTTTTTGTTATTTCTTTCCACTTCTAATAGCGAGGGTCTCAAATGTATTAATTAGCTGTATATTTTAACCTGGCCTTTCACTTCCCTTCCCATATTGTTATAGTTTAAAGCTCTCCTAATGCGTGAAGCTAGGCACCCACCAAATATATGTTTACCTGTTTTTGTAAGGTGAAACCTATCTCTAGACAGCAGTCCCTCATATAGGTGATTCACTCCATGGTCTAGAAAAACAAATCTTTGCTGACGGCACCATCAATGTAGCCAGTTGTTCACCTCTAGAATACTGTTCCATCTCCTTATTCCATGGCCGTCCACTTGGAGGATGGATGAGACTACCTGTGCTCCTAGTTCCTTCATCTCCTTTCTGAGGTCTTCAAGTCTCTGCAGATAGTTGCAAGGTCCTTTTTTGCAGTGTCATTTGTCTCTACATGTATTAGTGGGAATGGGTGGTGTTCTGTAGGACTGAAGAGTCTTGACAGCCTATCAGACACATCTTTGATTTGTGCACCTGGAAGACAGCACACCTCAGGTCTGCATTCCTCTCAATAGGGAATCTCCCACTCTCCTTTTCTTCTTCACAACAGCACTTCTTTTCCTCCATTCAAGAGGACTCTCTAAACTTAGTACACAGTTCTTTGTGGGTATTGTCATTTATTGCTGTACCTTTTCCTCCTCTGTTCTGTTCTTTTGGGTAGAGTTATTTCTTAAATATTATGGAACAGCACTTGATACTATGGACAATATACATATGTAAGGTTATTAACATCTTAAGGACATGGTATAGTTGGGTACTTAATGATGCAATGATTTTTAGGATTTTTTTCGATCTCCACTTTTCAAAAGCCATAACTTTCTTATGCCCTTGCCATATAAGGATGTGTTGTGCAGTAAACTGTATTTTCTATTGATACCATTCCGGTCTACATATAATGTATAATTAAAACATTTTTGGGGGGTGGTAGGATTTAAAAATACATACATTTTACCATTGTTTTTTTTTTACCATGCAGTAGAACATGCATGATAACTTTGTTCTGCAGGTCAGTATAATTATAACGTGCTAGGAGAAGGCTCTGTCCCCTCTTAAATTGGGAGAATAAACCCAAAGTGCCTGAATGTTTCTAGGCACTAAAAGGAGCCCTATAAAAGGTCTGTGCTGCATCACAGGAGTAGCACAGCACAGTGAGCAGAGCAGTGCCAGAGACGGAGCCCGCAGCAGCAGAAGCCGTAAAGTGGTGGGTGCCTCCCACACAGCAAGAACTATGCAGCAGGCAGTGTCTTCATGCTGGGGAGCTGCCCAGTGAGAGAGACCACCAGAGGGTCCTGAAAACTAAAAATGAAGGAGTGGTGCCAAATTGACAGGCCATACCACTGGAGTGAAGGACCCTGCAGTGCTCAGAATGAGAGGGAGTCTCCCTCCCCACAATCACCTAGCAGCAGAAGTGCAATGGACACTTCAAAAAGTCTGCATTGCGTGTGAATAGATGCAGGTCTTGGCCTATGGATGAGGTTGCTTCATACAGCGTTTATGCTGCTGTTGAGAGATGCGGTACAGTTTTATGCATGTTTATGTGCCTTGCTGCCTCCAAAAGGAGAAAATATTGGGAGATGTGCACGGTGATACATTATAACAAGGGTAAGACAAAAGAGTTCTGATAAATTTTGACAAAATGTTTAAGTACACTAACCTTCCTATGGAGAGTAAACATGTAAATACTGTTTGTGTTCAATAAAGTTTATTTTGGAAATGAGGTGTGCTGCTTCACCTCCATCTGTCACAGCCGTGCTATCTCTACCATCAACCCTGCATCAGCCCAACTTCCTTAAGTGCCTATGTAGTGGCCCAGTACATGCTTTCCTGGCCCCCTCCATAATGTCATACATGTAATGTCTTGTGTTGATGCACTGTGCAGAAAATGTCTTGTCATTTTGTTATCTGCATTACACAGCTGCAGCGTGTGATGGGTTAATGTCTGCAAAGTGTGAGCTGGATGTCTATAAAAGTATCCATTCTATCCTGTCATGTGGTGTGAGAGAAGGTATAAATGTGAGTGCTTGAGAGCGGGAAAGGAGTCTTCAATCTGTCTTCTATCTTGAGTTCCACCTCAGGGAAAACACAGAGGCACATGGGGACACCTTCAGCCCTCATGTGTTTAAGATTAGGGATGAGCGAGCATACTTGTCCGAGCTTGACGCTCATTCGAGTATTAGGCTGTTTGAGATGCTCTTTACTCGAGCTGAGCACCACGCTGTGTTCGAGTCAATTCCATTTCCTTCCCTGAAAGATTTGCGCCATTTTCTGGCCAATAGAAACGCAGGGAAGGCATTACAACTTCCTCCTGTGACGTTCCAGCCTTATCCCACCCCCCTGCAGTGAGTGGCTGGCGAGATCAAGTGACCCCTGAGTATTTAAATCAGCCCCGCCCGCGGCTCGCCTCAGACACACTCTGGCAGAGATTAAGGAGAGTGCTGCTGCTGGTTTAGGGAGAGTGTTAGCTTCTACAAGAACCCCAACGGTCCTTCTTAGGGCCACAGCTCACCTAGTGCACTACTATTGTGGCTGCTGGGAGCAGTTTTGCCTTCTTTTTTTTTTTTTGGTATATTGGGCGTGCAGCCCCATTACAGCTATAGCGTTCACAGGCTGCAGTCTGTACTAAGTAGTATAGGGGAAGTATTGGTGAGGCAGGGACAGTGGTAGTGTGGAATCCTGTCTACCTGTGCATTTAACTCTGTGGTTTCTGGGAGTTGTAGTGACTCAGCATTGCACTGCAAGGCCTCAGTTCAGCCTTCAGTGTAATTTTTTGCTGGGGGCAGTTAGCGTAACATAAGCGCTCTCTGCTTCCAAGTGCACGTTTAAAAAGCACTAATATTTTTCTGCGCTCTGTGTTACCAGACAGCTGCCGACGCAGTGTACGGTGCCAGACAGCCATAGAGGGAGAGTCCAATACACGCTCAATTGCCTGCATTTTATTGGAAAAAAACACATTTTTAAAAAGGACTCCTTTTTTCCGTCTGCTTGTAACCCAGTGCACATTACTACGTGGCCTGTGGGACTTGAGGTGAATCTCAACTGCATAGTTTATCTGACGTTAGCTCAGCTGTGCAGGGCACTGCAATGGGATTTATTTATGTACCGCCGGTGGCTTCCTGGGACCCACCCATGCTGTGGGTGCACATGGAATTCCCATTGCGGAGTTGTACCTGCCTATGACTATTTATAAAAAAAACCCAGTCTGACTGGGGCATGCAGTGTGGGCCGAAGTCCACCTGTATTTCATCTGACGTTAGCTCTACTATCCATGGCACTGCAATGGGATTTATTTATGTACTGCCTGTGGCTTCCTGGGACCCACCCATGCTGTGGGTGCACACGGACTTCATATAGGGGAGTTGTACCTGCCTGTGTCTACTTATAAAAAACCCTAGTCTGACTGGGGAATGCAGTGTGGCCTGAAACCCACCTGTATTTCATCTGGCTCTACTATCCGGGGCACTGCATTGGGACAAACTACAGGAGCAATACAGCGCTAATGAGACGTGCACAGCTACGCTAGCATTGGAGTCCGCTGTAGGCTCACGATTGCTGAGGGTTTGTGCAGAGGCCTATGTCCTGGGTGCAGTGAAAGTCCACTTCCTGCCTACGATTGCTGAAGCTGTGGGCCGAGGCCTATGCCGTGGGCGCGGTGCAAGTCTGCCATGTTTGGCCGCTCAGATTTATTTTTTGTTCATGTCTTGGGTTGCCTAGGACCCACCTATGCTGTTGGTGCCCACTTAGTTCCCATCGCAGTGTTTGACCTGTCTGGCACAAAGACACTGACTAACTTGGGTAGGGGGCAGAGTGCAGATGGCTTTCCCCTTGCGGTGTCGATTGAGCTATGCGACACCTTGACAGAATGAATACTGTGTGGGCACATGGATTCCCCATTGCTATGCCCACGTTTGCAGCTCCTGACGGAGGTGGCACAGGATTGGATTTCTTTGTACTATTGCTTCTGTACAGCATTATGGGCTATCACCCTGCCCCTTTTAAAGAGGGTCGCTGCCTGGCCCTGCCAACCCTCTGCAGTGTGTGCCTCCGGTTCCTCCTCATCGCAGATGTACTGAGAAATAGACATGAGGGTGGTGTGGCTATGCAGCCAGCGTGTGGCATGAGGGCAGCTGAAGGCTGAGCAGGGACACTTTTGTGTGCGCTGTGGACGGTAAGTCGTGCGGGGGGGGGGGGGGTTGGGCAGCATGTAACCCAGGAGAAGAGGCAGCGGTGTGTCCCGCAGGCAGTGATTGTGCTTAGTTTGGAGGTAGTGTGGTGCTTAGCTAAGGTGTGCCTTGCTAATGAGGGTTTGTCCGAAGTAAAAACTGTTAGGGGGGGGGGCACTCTTGCCGCTATTGTGGCTTAATAGTGGGACCTGGGAACCTGAAATGCAGCCCAGCATGTTGCCCCTTGCCTGCCCTATCCGTTTCTGTGTCGTTTCCATCACTTTCTTGGGTTTTGCAGATTTTCACCAATGAAATCGCGGAAAGTTCGACTCGAGAAACGAGCACCCGAGCATTTTGGTGCTCGCTCATCTCTATTTAAAATGGAAGAGGAGGAGAGGTTTCCCGAATGCAAGGGCCTGCATGAATTATAAGTGAGCCCCAGAAAGAGAGAGTGAGCAGAGAGCAAGTAGAGTTTGTTAAGGCCTAGTGCAGAGGTGCTCAATTATCTGTTTTTCACGCTCGTGCATCCTGAAGTCTGGGACCACCAGGTGGAGGTACTTTATACTCTCATTGTTCACACTCAAGTGTTCTGAAGTCTGAGTCCCGCTGAGAGGAGGTACACATCTTTATTTAATCACACATAGGCATCCTGAAGTCTGGGTCTGCCATGTGGAGGTACTCTGGATTCTCTAATTCCTGCACTATTCGAACCTGTCATTTGTGCCTTGTATCGCTAAAGTTAAGTTTCCAAGTAAAAGTTATAGACCATTCCTGGGTACCTGAGGTACTACACTACTGTCTGTGGCTCATTTATTCCCCCGCCGACATTCATGCCGAGGGGTACCGAAATGGTGGCATCACTTGTGGCAACTACAACCCTTGTTTCCCAGTTTATTGGTCCTCCCCATGCCAGGGGTGTCTGAAAGAGGTCCAGTGCTGCCCTGGCCCTGGTTGCGTGTGTCCCTCCGGGAGGGAGTGTGGTAAGTGCTGCCGTGAGAAGTCAGCATCTTGCCCACCAAGCTCCTCAGCGTATGCCATGTGTCCGGGGTTACCCTATGGGATGCTGCACCTATAAGGTACTGTGTTCAGCTACATAAAAGTCAGTATTACTGCAGATCTGACTCTCTCTGCTAAATAGACTCTACCCCAGCCCTTTGTGGGCCCTGACCACTGCAGGCTTTACTGCAGCTGTTCCGCACAGTATAGTCTGTGCCACTGTATAAGCAAGCATTGACAACACTTGCAATGATATTGAATATATTGTATGCGGAAAAGTCAGCAGTGGTCAGCAGTCACGTCAGCTAGAAATAGCTATAAAAATAAATGGAACCTAGAACAGACACTGCCAGGGAGTGCAGCAGCCTGATGTCACCTTTTCATGTCATTCCTGCATTAGTATGAAAGTAGAAGCTTAAAGGGGTTGTCCGGCCATAAAGAATGAATCTCATTACTTCTGTTTGCCCAATACAATGCACTTTGTAATATACATTGTGCATTGTAAATTAGGCAAACAGAAGTTATTCACTTACCTTTTGGGGTTCCCCCCCCTGTGTTGCTCCTCGGTTGCCATTGGTTCCGACAAGTCTCTTGTCCTCTTCTTGTCGGGCCAGCTCCAGGTGTTCTCTGCACGGGGACGCGCTTCTTCTACTCCGTGCATGCGCAGTAGATCTTCTCCTGCCGGCTGCTTCAGGAAGCTCTGGTCTGCCTGCAGCGGCCGCGCGGCCGCAAGATCTTCAGCTGACAGGTAAGGGGAGTGGAGTGCCGGTCTCTCACGGGGGAGGGGTGCTGCGAGCTGTCAGTAGTCAGGGGTGGGGGTGCGAAGGTGTAGGGGTGACAGACCTGTCAGTCAGTAGTCCCGGGATGGGGGTGAGGGGGAAGGTGGGGGAGCTGCTGGTCGGAGCTGTCAGCCAGTGGGGGGGGGGGGGGAGGAGGAGGATGCTGGTCGGAGCTGTCAGCTGGTGGCTTGCGGGGGGGGGGGGGCTCTGCTGTTCGGAGCTGTCAGCTGGTGGCTTGCGGGGGGGGGGACACTGGAGGGGGACACTGTGGGGTGCATGTGTGTGGGGGCAGTGTGGAGGGGGCGCTGTGTGTGGACACTGTGAGGGGGGGAGGGCATGTGTGTGTAGGGCATGCTTGGTGCTACTTTCACTTTCAATAGCAGAGGTTCGCGATTCTCTGCTATTGAAAGTGCTGCTACAGATCACGATCTGCTCCTACAGGTCTGACAGCTGTTAGCAGGAGATTCCTTCATCTCCTCATCATGTCCCCTTATTACTGGACACTCTGACACTGCTGTCCCAGTGTCCAGTGATGAGGGGACATGCTGAGGAGATGAAGGAATCTCCTGTTACAGTTGTCACAGCTCTAGCAGGAGATCGCACTGCTCTCCCTGCCCTCTCATTGCTCTGAATGGGGCCGGCCGGCTGCCGGCTCCATTCAAAGCAGTGAAGCGTGCGTTTGCATTATGACGCCGGTCCTCCAGTCATGTGACCGGTGTCATCGGGAGCGCGCACTGAGGAGAGAGAGGCACCAGTGCATCATGGGAACTACCCAGCGGGGCCATCTTTGAAGAATTCTTCAGGCAAACTTTATAAAGGGAAGAAAAGGAATAAAAAGGTAAGCAGAATATCGATTTTTATGGGAAAGGCTGTTGTGTGTGATGCTTCTACTCCACAGGGCATTAATGGGGGGAAAAAAATCAGTTTGGGCGGCGGACAACCCCTTTAAGGCCGGTTTCACACAGGTGACAAAATTGTGTGATTTTCTAGCAATGCGACAGTGCTACAAATTGTATGTATGTGATGCCCCTGCTTACATTGCAAGAATACGAAATCGTGGGTTGCTGAATATTGCAGCGATTTGCTATGTTTTGTTGCCTATGGAGCCTTTCTTTCTGTTGCATCATATCGCATGAAAACACAGTTTTTGTGCAGTGCAATGCAACTTTTACAGTAGGAAGTTCAAAAACCCCACCTCCAGGAAGTGTTAGCTGTGATTTGTTTATCGAGTGGTGCTGCTCAGCCAATCACTGCAGGACTTGATGAACCAATCACAGCCATTTAATGTAATGGCTGTGATTGGTTCATTGAGTGCTACAGTGATTGGCTGAGCCAAGGCACTCATGAACCAATCAGAGCCAGAAAGCGCTGGCTAAAGAATACAAGCAAGTGTGCTGTGGACCTTCGGATGGGACAAGGCCTGTGAGATAATGTATATTTTTTCATACACCCAGGGCTTATTTTTCGGGTAGGGCTTATATTTCAAGCCCCCCTCCAAAAAAATCCCAGCCAAAGAGCTCTATGAAGTCGCACTCACAAAATGGCGATATTGCAGCAATATCACACAGAACACAGATGCAATATTGCTACTATTTTCTTACGGTGATATCGCTGTAGCCCATATGAAAGAGGCCTAAAAACAGAGCTGCACGTCAGGATGAAATTAGGAGCAGCACAGCGTTTCATTCATGCAGTTAAAGTCAAAGCTACACCTCACCTGATCCAGACAGGAAGGGTCCAGACAGCTGGTAGCATTTCAAATCTAGACTGTGGTGTGCAGTTGAGTACCCCTGATCTACAATAGGTTTAGAAGTCTGTTATTCTGGAAATTACCATTATTGCTCTTCCTTTCTAGTTTAAATTGCTACCTAATGCAAACACTCATGAATATTCTTAGTTTTTGAAAAGTTTTATTGATTTTTATACTTTATCTCAAAATACTGAAAACAATATAGACAAAATTCGCTAAGAATATTAATTTGCATAACTTTATAAAAAGCAAATATACACATTGTACAGCTTTACGTTCTATTAAAACACGTAGCAAAAGAATGAAAACAGAAGGCTTTATAAATACAGAATTTGTTTTCTACAAAATTACAAATGAGTCTGGTAATACACTTTTAAAAACACTATACAGATAGTCCCCGACTTGCGAACATTCGACTTACGAATTTCGCTAGATACGAACTATCTGTACAGCACAGTATGATGTAATGCTATGGCATTACATCATGCTGTGCAGGGACCGGAGAGGCTTCTATCAAGCCTGATAGAAGCCTGTCCGGTCACATCGCGGTTGCTAGGCAGCCGGGGGCCTTCTGAAAGGCCCTAGGGCTGTCTATGCAGAGCGCCTAGCAAGCCGCGCGCTTGATAGGCACTCTGCATAGGCAGCCCTGGGGCCTTTCAGGAGGTCCCCGGCTGCCTAGCAACCACACAGCGTCCCGCGATCTCATCGTGGGACGCTGTACGGGCCCCCTGAACGTCGGGTGCAGGCTGTTTCTTACAGCGGGCACCCGGCGGCAGCAGTTCCGACGAGCCGCGCCGCTCGTCAGAACTGTTAACACTCTAAATACCGCTGTCAGAGCGGTATTTAAAGTGTTAACAGTTCCGACAAGCGGCGCGGCTCGTCGGAACTGCTGCCGCCGGGTGCCCGCTGTAAGAACAGCCGGCACCTGACGTTGTATGGAGCGGGATCCACCCGCGATCCCGCTCCATACTACTACTTGTTCGACTTGCGAACAAAACGGACTTGCGAACGGGCTCCCGGAACGGAACCTGTTCGCAAGTCGGGGAGTAACTGTACAGGTAGATAGATATTTGGACAGCGTTACAGCACTCTCGATGGTGCAATAGAAGGGGAAATAAATACTGTATTTACTCGTGTTCAGTGCATTGCTTCAGTCCCACCATGGGAAGTTATTTTAGCCATTGACCTTGAAAAGTCTCATGATAGAACTGAAATGTCCTGCTGTACATGAATAAATGATTTTTTATTAGACCTTTTGGATTGCTGAAACAACCTTCAGCTATTGGTTAAAAATGACATCATCGTCAGCTAAATTTCCCTCCAGATATATATAGATATGTGATAATGCCTTTATTAAATATATGAATTCCTGGAAATAATTTATAGATTTTAATTTTCTTCTTTTTACACGTGTATAGAATAGTTTGTACTATATACATGCTTTTATATCAGTGTGGTATACATTTATGAAGTACGAGGATGCATATTCTGTAAATTGTGATAACCCATCAAAATAACATTGTCATATGATAAGTTGTGCCACATATCAAATGCAGTGCTGCCACATCTTAAAAACTCATACAGCATGCCTCAAAATGTCTAATAAATAAAGTGTATAAAAGAGTGCTTAACAGCATTGTTCAGAAATAGCAGAAAATGGCTGCAGTGAGTGCTTGGAAAACCAATGCAGCATGTCTTGTTTTGCTCATTGTAGGCTGTGGGGAGTTTTGCAAAAGCAGTAAATACGCATGTTACATGTTTGTATTTAACTGTGTACTGCATATTATGCATATGAAAAATACACGTGTAATATGCAGAACCCATGCACCCATGTGAGTGAACCCTTAGATTCTAATCTATCCGCAGTCTTGCTCCTTCCTTGCTGCACATAAATTTACCTTTCAGTGCACCATTAGGCCTCCTTCCCACGAACGGATTTACGCCGCGTAAATCCGCAGCAAAAATCCGCTGCGTTGCACCATGCTATTAGGTTCTATTGAACCTAATAGCACAATGCTCACGATGCGTAATTCCACCGCGGAATTACGCACCGCGATTTCTCCCGTCCCCACCCGCAGCATGCTCTATTTGCTGCGGGTGAGGACAGGCTGTACGCGCTGACGACTTCCATTGCAGTCAATGGAAGCCGTCCGTTCACGCTATCTCCCGCTGCAACCAGCGGAAGATAGCGTGAAAAAACGCTTCCCCGCCTACCGCCGCGCGTCATATGACGCGGTCGGCGCGTCACGTGACATGGCCGGCCGCGTCACGTGACGCGGTGGGCGTGTCACATGACGCGACGGCGGTGGGCGGGGAAGCGTCTTCACGCGATCTTCCGCTGGTAAGTATAGGGGCTCTGGGGGGCGCCGTGACGGGCTTCACTGCGGAATATTACGCGGCGGAGCCCGTCACGCTCGTGGGAAGGAGGCCTTAGGCTCTGCTCAGTGCCCCACCCCTTTCCCTCTCTGATTTTGAATTCTTCCATTGTAGTATGGATTTCCACAAGCTGCTCTGACAACTGCCTTTTAAGAAACGTATTTATTATTGCTAAAACCTTGATAAGACACCAGTGATAGTGAGATGACCCTGCTGACTCAGGCCCAGTTTACACACCAAAATTAAAAAGTGAGTTGCACAAAGCCAAAAAAGTCTGCATATTTTATGTGCTCCATTGGTTAGTATGAAAACTGGAATATTTCAGGATTTTTTCCATAAATAATAATTCTATGAAAAGAACATGTTTTTAACATGTTAAAGAATAGACATTTCTCAATTTTTCTTTTTCAGTATAATTTTAGTTTTTGTTGACACAGTTGTATGATGCTTTTTTTTGGCAGAATGAGTTGTATTTTTTAATATTTTTATTTAATGTACCATATAATGTATTGAAAAACTTTTAACAATTGTTAAGTGGGGTGAAAAAGAAAACACTATTGCGCCATTGGTTTTAGGGTTTTGTTTTTATAGTGTTCATGATGCAGCAAAATTAACATGTTAACTTTATTCTGCAGTTCAGTTCAAATGTGGCAATACTAAATTTATATCATTTATATCATTAGGGTTTTTTTATAGACCACCAAAAATAAAAGAAAAGACTGAAACTTATTAATAAGGCAAATAGAAGAGGTGTCAAACCGCAATGAAGTAATTATTACGGGAGACTTTAATTATCCCGATATAATATGGGAAGATGCAATCTGCGAATCTCACATGGGTGATAAGTTCTTGAGAACAATTAAAGATAAATACCTTACTGTTATAGTAATAATATATGTATTCTATTGTGTATATATATCTTTTCATCTGTTTCTCACATCAGCCTATGAAAGCATATATATATATATATATATATATATATATATATATATATATATATATATATATATATATATATATATATTAGAGATGAGCGAACGTACTCGTCCGAGCTTGATGCTCGGGCGAATATTAGCGTGTTCGGGATGCTCGTTACTCGTAACGAGCACCACGCGGTGTTCTGGTTACTTTCAGTTTCCTCTCTGAGACGTTAGCGCGCTTTTCTGGCCAATTGAAAGACAGGGAAGGCATTACAACTTCCTCCTGTGTTGTTCCAGCCCTATACCACCCCCCTGCTGTGAGTGGCTGGGGCGATCAGATGTCACCCGAGTATAAAAATCGGCCCCTCCCGCGGCTCGGCTCAGATGCCGTGTGAGTTAGCTGAGGGAAAGTGCTGTTCTATTGGAGTTGCTGTAGGGAGAGTGTTTGTAGTGAGTGTAGGCTTCAAGAACCCCAACGGTCCTTCTTAGGGCCACATCTACCTGTGTGCAGGCTGCTGTTAGTAGTGGAAATTTTTTTTTTTCTCAAAATCGGCAGTGCAGAGCATTGCACCCGGCATTAGGGACAGAAGTGGTGCTTAGGCAGGGAGAGTGTTAGGAGTGAGTGTAGCCTTCAAGAACCTCAAGGGTCCTTTCTAGGGCCACATTTAACCGTGTGCAGTACTGTGCAGGCTGCTGTTAGCTGTGTTGCTTTTTTCTTTTTTCTCAAAATCGGCGGTGCAGAGCATTGCACCCTGCATTGATACTACAGGCACAGAATTGTGTAGGCAGGGCCACAACACAGTTATTAGTCATTAAATAGGCACAGTGGGCCTTTCCTTTTAAACAAAAGGGAAAAAAGTATATTTGCCCTGCCTCTGTCAGTCCTAAGGGCTCTGTGTACGTGTGTGCTGCGCGGAGAACGTAAAAAAATCAGACGCAACAAGCTACGGTTGAGGGCAGGCTTGCGCCAATTTCTTTCCTGCCTGGGAAATACCTGCTCTGCCACAGTTAATAATTCTGCAACAGTAAAGTTCTGTGACACATTTGCAGGGCCGCAACACAGTTATTAGTCATTGAATAGGCACAGTGGGCCTTTCCTTTTAAACAAAAGGGAAAAAAGTATATTTGCCCTGCCTCTGACAGCCGTCAGGGCTCTGGGTACGTGTGTGCTGCGCGGAGAACGTAAAAACATCAGACGCAACCAGCTACGGTTGAGTGCAGGCTTGCGCCAATTTCTTTCCTGCCTGGGAAATACCTGCTCTGCCACAGTTAATAACTCTGCAACACTAAAGTTCTGTGACACATTTGCAGGGCCGCAACACAGTTATTAAACTTATTATTCATTCACTAGAGGCAGTGCGCCTTTCCTTTTTAAAAAAAGTTAAAAAATTATATTTGGCCTGGAGGCTTGCGCCAATTTCTTTCCTGCCTGGGAAATACCTGCTCTGCCACAGTTAATAACTCTGCAACACTAAAGTTCTGTGACACATTTGCAGTGCCGCAACACAGTTATTAAACTTATTATTCATTCACTAGAGGCAGTGGGCCATTCCTTTTTAAAAAAAGTTAAAAAATTATATTTGGCCTGGAGGCTTGCGCCAATTTCTTTCCTGCCTGGGAAATACCTGCTCTGCCACAGTTAATAACTCTGCAACACTAAAGTTCTGTGACACATTTGCAGGGCCGCAACACAGTTATTAAACTTATTATTCATTCACTAGAGGCAGTGGGCCTTTCCTTTTTAAAAAAAAGTTAAAAAATTATATTTGGCCTGCAGGCTTGCGCCAATTTCTTTCCTGCCTGTGAAATCAAATCACTGGTAATACAGCATGCTGAGGGGTAGGGGTAGGCCTAGAGGACGTGGACGCGGCCGAGGACGCGGAGGGCCAAGTCAGGGTGTGGGCACAGGCCGAACTCTTGATACAGGTGTATCGCAGCCGACTGCTGCGCAATTAGGAGAGAGGCACGTTTCTGGCGTACCGACATTCATCGCCCAATTAATGGGTCCACGCGGGAGACCTTTATTAGAAAATGAGCAGTGTGAGCAGGTCCTGTCCTGGATGGCAGAAAGTGCTTCGAGCAACCTATCATCCAGCCACAGTTCTGCGCCGTCCACTGCTGCAAATCCGAATCCTCTGTCTGCTGCTCCTTCCTCCCAGCCTCCTCACTCCACTACAATGACACATGCTCAGGAGCGGGAAGACTTCCAGGAACTGTTCTCGGGCCCCTGCTCAGATTGGGCAGCAGTGGTTCCTCTCCCACCAGAGGAGTTTATCGTCACTGATGCACAACCATTGCAAAGTTCCCGGGGTCCGGGGGATGAGGCTGGGGACTTCCGCCAACTGTCTCAAGAACTTTCTGTGGGTGAGGAGGACGATGACGATGAGACACAGTTGTCTTGCAGTGAGGTAGTAGTAAGGGCAGTAAGTCCGAGGGAGGAGCGCACAGAGGATTCGGAGGAAGAGCAGCAGGACGATGAGGTGATTGACCCCACCTGGTGTGCAACGCCTACACAGGACAGGTCTTCAGAGGGGGAGGCACGGGCAGCAGCAGGGCAGGTTGCAAGAGGCAGTGCGGTGGCCAGGGGTAGAGGCAGGGCCAGACCGAATAATCCACCAACTGTTTCCCAAAGCGCACCCTCGCGCCATGCCACCCTGCAGAGGCCGAGGTGCTCTAAGGTCTGGCAGTTTTTCTACAGAGACGCCTGACGACCGACGAACAGTGGTGTGCAACCTTTGTCGCGCCAAGATCAGCCGGGGAGCCACCACCAACAGTCTCACCACCACCAGCATGCGCAGACATATGATGGCCAAGCACCCCAGAAGGTGGGACGAAGGCCGTTCACCACCTCCGGTTTGCACCGCTGCCTCTCCCCCTGTGCCCCAACCTGCCACTGAGATCCAACCCCCTTCTCAGGACACAGGCACTACCGTCTCCTGGCCTGCACCCACACCCTCACCTCCGCTGTCCTCGGCCCCATCCACCAATGTCTTGCACCGCACAGTCCAGCCGTCGCTAGCGCAAGTGTTGGAGCGCAAGCGCAAGTACGCCACCACGCACCCGCACGCTCAATCGTTAACCGTCCACATAGCCAAATTTATCAGCCTTGAGATGCTGCCGTATAGGGTTGTGGAAACGGAGGCTTTCAAAGCTATGATGGCGGCGGCGGCCCCGCGCTACTCAGTTCCCAGTCGCCACTACTTTTCCCGATGTGCCGTCCCAGCCCTGCACGACCACGTCTCCCGCAACATTGTACGCGCCCTCACCAATGCGGTTAGTGGCAAGGTCCACTTAACTACGGACACGTGGACAAGCACAGGCGGGCAGGGCCACTACATCTCCCTGACGGCACATTGGGTGAATTTAGTGGAGGCTGGGACAGAGTCAGAGCCTGGGACCGCTCACGTCCTACCCACCCCCAGAATTGCGGGCCCCAGCTCGGTGGTGGTATGTTCGGCGGTGTATGCTTCCTCCACTAAAGCACCCTCCTCCTCTTCCTCAACCTCTGTCTCGCAATCTAGATGTGTCAGCAGCAGCAGGACGTCGCCAGCAGTCGGTGTCGCGCGGTGTGGCAGCACAGCGGTGGGCAAGCGTCAGCAGGCCGTGCTGAAACTACTCAGCTTAGGAGATAGGAGGCACACGGCCCACGAACTGCTGCAGGGTCTGACACAGCAGACCGACCGTTGGCTTGCGCCGCTGAGCCTCCAACCGGGCATGGTCGTGTGTGACAGCGGCCGTAACCTGGTGGCGGCTCTGCAGCTCGGCAGCCTCACGCACGTGCCATGCCTGGCCCACGTCTTTAATTTGGTGGTTCAGCACTTTCTGAAAAGCTACCCACGTTTGTCAGACCTGCTCGTAAAGGTGCGCCGGCTCTGCGCACATTTCCGCAAGTCTCTCACGGACGCTGCCACCCTGCGCACCCTGCAACATCGCTTTAATCTGCCAGTGCACCGACTGCTGTGCGATGTGCCCACACGGTGGAACTCTACGCTCCACATGTTGGCCAGGCTCTATGAGCAGCGTAGAGCTATAGTGGAATACCAACTCCAACATGGGCGGCGCAGTGGGAGTCAGCCTCCTCAATTCTTTTCAGAAGAGTGGGCCTGGTTGGCAGACATCCTCAAGGTCCTTGGAAACTTTCAGCAGTCGACCCAGGTGGTGAGCAGCGATGCTGCAATCATTAGCGTCACCATTCCTCTGCTCTGCATCTTGAGAAGTTCCCTGCAAAGCATAAAGGCAGATGCTTTGCGCTCGGAAACAGAGGCGGGGGAAGACAGTATGTCGCTGGATAGTCAGAGCACCCTCCTGTCTATATCTCAGCGCGTTCAGGAGGAGGAGGAGGAGCATGAGGAGGATGAGGAGGAGGGGGGAGAGACAGCTTGGCCCACTGCTGACAGTACCCATGCTGCTTGCCTGTCATCCTTTCAGCCTGTATGGCCTGAGGAGGAGGAGGAGGAGGAGGAGGATCCTGAAAGTGATCTTCCTAGTGAAGACAGCCATGTGTTGCGTACAGGTACCCTGGCACACATGGCTGACTTCATGTTAGGATGCCTTTCTCGTGACCCTCGCGTTACACGCATTCTGGCCACTACGGATTACTGGGTGTACACACTGCTCGACCCACGCTATAAGGAGAACCTTCCCACTCTCATTCCCGAAGAGGAAAGGGGTTCGAGAGTGTTGCTATACCACAGGACCCTGGCGGACAAGCTGATGGTAAAATTTCCATCCGACAGCGCTAGTGGCAGAAGGCGCAGTTCCGAGGGCCAGGTAGCAGGGGAGGTGCGGAGATCGAGCAGCATGTACAGCCCAGGCAGTGCAACAGTCTTTAAGGGCCTGGACAGCTATATGGCTCCCTAGCAAGACTGTGTCACCGCTCCCCAGTCAAGGCTGAGTCGGCGGGAGCACTGTAAAAGGATGGTGAGGGAGTACGTAGCCGATCGCACGACCGTCCTCCGTGACGCCTCTGCCACCTACAACTACTGGGTGTCGAAGCTGGACACGTGGCCTGAACTAGCACCTCGAGGTGCTTGCTTGTCCTGCGGCTAGCGTCTTGTCGGAGAGGGTGTTTAGTGCGGCTGGGGGAATCATCACAGATAAGCGTACCCGCCTGTCAACCGACAGTGCCGACAGGCTAACACTCATCAAGATGAACAAAGGCTGGATTTCCCCAGACTTCTCTTCTCCACCAGCGGACAGCAGCGATACGTAAGCAATACGTAGGCTGCACCCGCGGATGGAAGCTACGTTCTCTCTCACCATCCAAAACGGGGACATTTCTGCTTCATCAATCTGTGTCTAATATTCCTCCTCCTCCTCCTCCTGCTCCTCCTCCTGAAACCTCACGTAATCACGCTGAACGGGCAATTTTTCTTAGGGCCACAAGGCTCACTCATCTAATTTTTCTAAACAATTTTTATATGTTTCAATGCTCTTAAAAGCGTTGAAACTTTAACTTGAACCAATTTTTCGTTAAACTGGGCAGCCTCCAGGCCTAGTTACCACTTAAGCCACATTAACCGTGGCTTAACACAAAGCGATTAATGGGTTTCACCTGCCATCTTGGTTTGGCATGGCCAATTTTTACTGAGGTACATTAGTACTGTTGGTACACCAATTTTTTTGGGCCCTCACCTACAGTGTAATCATAGCAATTTGTATGTTCTTCGCCTGCACTCCTGGTACAGAAGTGTGTGTGGGGTTGGCCTACACTTTAGCTTCATAAATGTAACTTGGGCCTTGGCTATACTGCAGCTACTGAAATGGAACTAAGACTGCGCTCCCACTGAACTGCTGCTTCGGAATTGTTCCTGGGGCCTGTGTAGGCTGCTACAATGACTTAAATGGAACTAAGACTACTCTCCTCCTATACTGCTGCTTCGGAATTGTTCCTGGGGCCTGTGTAGGCTGCTACTATTACTGAAATGGAACTAAGACTGTGCTCCCCCTATAATGCTGCTAGTCATATGTTAGTGGGGCCTGTCGCTAATGCTACGGCTGAAATGTTACTAATTATGGGCTCTGCCTATACCGCTGCTAATGGTATGTCTCTGGGGTGTGGAAACAGAGGCTTCCCAAAGACATGATGGCGGCGAGGCCATTTCCCACCAACGCGGTTACTGTTAAGGTACATATTACCAGTCTGACTGGGGCATGCAGTGTTGGCCGAAGCCCACCTGCATTAAGCACGACATTACTACCTCAGCTGTGTTGGGCAATGCAATGGGATATTTTTGTGTATCGCCGGTGGGTTCCAGGGAGCCACCCATGCTGTAGGTGCACACGGAGTTTAACCTACATGTGTCCACTTGTAAAGAACCCCAGTCTGACTGGGGCATGCAGTGTGGGCCGAAGCCCACCTGCATTAAGCACGACATTACTACCTCAGCTGTGTTGGGCAATGCAATGGGATATTTTTGTGTATCGCCGGTGGGTTCCAGGGAGCCACCCATGCTGTAGGTGCACACGGAGTTTAACCTACATGTGTCCACTTGTAAAGAACCCCAGTCTGACTGGGGCATGCAGTGTGGGCCGAAGCCCACCTGCATTAAGCACGACATTACTACCTCAGCTGTGTTGGGCAATGCAATGGGATATTTCTATGTACCGCCGGTGGCTTCCTGGCACCCACCCATGCTGTGGGTCCACAGGGAATTATAAATGCATCTGTTTCCACTTGTAAAGAACCCCAGTCTGACTGGGGCATGCAGTGTGGGCCGAAGCCCACCTGGATTTAGCACGACATTACTACCTCAGCTGTGTTGGGCAATGCAATGGGATATTTCTATGTACTGCCGGTGGGTTCCAGGGAGCCACCCATGCTGTCGGTCGACAGGGACTTCACAATAGGGAGTTGTTCCTGCCTGTGTCTATGAATTAAAAAGCCCGGTCTGACTGGGGCATGCAGAGACACCTTGACAGAATGAATAGTGTGTGGCACATAGGTAGCCCCATTGCTATGCCCACGTGTGCAGCTCCTGATGGCGGTGGCACAGGATTCTGTTTGTCATTGCTTCTGTACAGCATTGTGGGCTATCGCCCCGCCCCTTTTAAAGAGGGTCGCTGCCTAGCCGTGCCAACCTCTGCAGTGTGTGCCTGCGGTTCCTCCTCATGGCAGACGCACTTCTAAATAGACATGAGGGTGGTGTGGCATTAGGGCAGCTGAAGGCTGCGCAGGGACACTTTGGTGTGCGCTGTGGGGGGGCGATTGGGCAGCATGTAACCCAGGAGAAGTGGCAGTGGAGTGTCATGCAGGCAGTGATTGTGCTCTGTTGTAGGTAGTGTGGTGCTTAGCTAAGGTATGCCATGCTAATGAGGGCTTTTCAGAAGTAAAAGTTTTTGGGAGGGGGGGGCCCACTCTTGCCGCTATTGTGGCTTAATAGTGGGACCTGTGAACTTGAGATGCAGCCCAACATGTAGCCCCTTGCCTGCCCTATCCGTTGCTGTGTCGTGCCCATCACTTTCTTGAATTGCCCAGATTTTCACACAAGGAAACCTTAGCGAGCATCGGCGAAATACAAAAATGCTCGGGTCGCCCATTGACTTCAATGGGGTTCGTTACTCGAAACGAACCCTCGAGCATCGCGGAAATTTCGTACCGAGTAACGAGCACCCGAGCATTTTGGTGCTCGCTCATCTCTAATATATATATATATATATATATAGAGAGAGAGAGAGAGAGAGAGAGAGAGAGAGAGAGAGAGAGAGAGAGAGAGAAAGAGAGAGATTGGTATATCTTCCTTTTTAGTAAATAACTAGCATGTAAATGGTTAACTTGTTCTTGTCATACGCTGGTATGTATTGGATGCTGGCACATACTCATACATATCTATCTCTGGCTTAGGAATGTCCCGAGATAGCGGATTCTCCCCCCTCCATTTGAAAAGGAGCTATTAGAATAATCAACACAGAATAAGCCTATTCTTCATCTTGAGTTTAGTTTCTTAGGAATCACATGTTTAGTAGTAACACGCACCTTAAGGCATTAACATATGTTAGACCATTAGCACCTAGAGCCAATCATGAGTTCTTATGATTACAGGGGGGTGGGGGGCGTGTATATCTAATGCTGCATAATCTAGGGTATATTTGTACCTGATGATTTTACTAAAGACAATAGAGCTTCATTGATACTAGCTGGTGTCATATCTCAGTGATTTGTGTACACAACTTCTCACATATAATTTGGAGCAGGCAATAAAGCACTGTATGGAGTTCCATTGAAGCTCCGACAACAACACTTACCCAACTTGTACAGGAGCCAACTAGAGGGAGGGCCATTCTACACTTATTATTAACTAACAAACCAGACAGAATCACGGGGGTGCAGATTGAGGGACACTTGGGAAATAGTAACCGCAATACAATTAATTTCCAGCTGTCATTCAATAGGAAGCCTTATCAGGGAGTGACAAAAAAACTAAACTTTAGTAAAGCAAAATTTGATCAGCTCAGTACTATTGGCAACATTAATTGGGATAGCATCCTCAAAAATAATAGTACAGGCGACAAATGAGAGAAGTTTAAAAACATCCTAATTACCTCATAAGAGCAGTTCATACCTTTTAAAAATAAGAGAACTACAAGTAAAAAGAAACCAACGTGGTTCAACATGACTGTAAGGGGGGCAATAAGTGAAAAAAAGAAGCATTTCAATTATTAAAAAAAGAAGGCTGTGAAGAAGACCTAAAACATACAGGGAAAAAAACTATACAGGGAAAGGATAAAAAAGCAAAGGAGGAGGCAGAGAGACTAATTGCCAAAGAGAGCAAAAAAAACCCAAAACTTATAAAAAGAAAACATAACTCAAGAGGAGAACAGCTATTGTACCATTCAGCAAATAAACATAAATATGGCCTCATAAGATTTCAAAGTAATCTAAATTTTAACCAGCAACAACAACACAAAACGCAAACAGACAAAGACAGGTGAACACATACCACTCACACAACAACAGCAGAAACATGACACGATGAAAGACAAGAAAAAAAAGGGGGGGGAGCTAAATGAGAGGAGAAGAACAAAGCGAGACTGAGAAAGAGAGACTTATGTAATGCTTTTAGCAAATTCCTCACTGCCCTCATATATCTATCCAACAGTCCCTAGTGTGATCAATGCATCAATATTGTAATTGTTAGCCGTTATATTCTTCATGCGTTGCAGTAGTTGACTTCTGATACCCATTCAGAAACAGATGGAACAGTATGGATCTCCAGTATCTCAGAATGACTGTCCTATCTACTGAAAGAAAATGTCTCAGAATCCCTTTCTTAATGCTAGAAAAAAAAAAGTCTGGAATGCTTCTTAAAAATACATAAATAGATCATGGGAAAGATCCCACTCACACTCCTTTTCTGAGAAAAAACCCAAATATGTGACAATGAGAGACCAAATATGATCTTTCATTGATGGGGTGGTGATTACATAAAGAAAATTCCATGTCACTCCTGCCCTGGGTTAGGGGGAAAGACAGGAGAATCACAGATCTATTGCCTGCTGCTTCCTGCTCCCCCCTCCTTCTTTGCTCTGTATGCGCTGAAAAGTGACAGCTGTAAATTCAGCATTTCTAACCCCATTCCAAATGGCTGCAGTCTTGGTTCCATTGGTGATATGAACAAAATTATAGTGTTATTTTAAACACGAATCTTAGCATGTCGGCAGCACTGATAGAACCGGAGCTACAGTCGATTGAAGTAGAAGAAGCTTTGTTTTTCCAAAACTATAATGTTCAATATCTACAGAATAAACATAACTTGTCCTACACTGTAGGAAGAGTTAAAGTCCTCTTGTAGTCAACCGTTTTGGGCCGTTAAAGTCAGTGTATTAAGATGATAAAAGACAACAGTCTCATAAACGTACTCTCTTGTCATAGGAAGAAACACTATGACTTTAACGGAGATATAATTTGCTAATGATTTTTTACCCAATTACAAAAAACAATCAGAAGTTCCTCCAACAACAATCAGAGGAGTGAAGAACCATATGTTACAGTATTAGATGTGGTAGCTGGACTGACATCATAATTAATGTCTGTCCTTTCATTTAAAACTTTCTCCAGCATGGTTGGTATGGACTTCACAAAATTTTTCTGAAAATCTTGGGAAAATAAAATGTAAAGAATGGGGTTGACACAACTACTGAAGTAAGCCAGGCAGACAGATACTTCCATAACTATCATATCTATTCGCCAGTTTTCAGAACCGACTTTTACTAAAGGCCATGTGTTATATGGAAACCAGCATATAAAGAAACTTACAATGACAGTGGTGATGACTTTAAAAGGCCGTCAAGACTTTTGGGATTTTTTTATTTTTCTCAACTTGAAAAAAAGTAATATATATGATAGGAGAATAATAGCAAATGGGAAAGCAAACATGCAGATATTTTTGGTGATGAACATCGCATTTCTCTTCCCAGGTGGGCGAATTTCTTCAAAGTAATCATATTTTGGAATGCACTCAGTGACCTCATCAAAAGCGTGATTAAATACCATATGAGGGATACTTAGAAGAAGACTCAACATCCAAGTAAGTAAAGCAATAATGGTGGCCAACCAAAGAGTTCTGTGATGTCTGGTCCATATTGGGCAAAAAATTGAGACACATCGATCAATGCTGATGACTGTCATAAAATACACACTACATAACATATTTATAAATAAAATTGTAACACCAGCTTTACACAAGAAATTATCATAATATAAGTCCCAATACAAAGCCCAGTCTGAAATACGCAAAGGAAGAGATATGCATGTAATGAAATCAGCAATGGCAAGGTTGAGGAACCATATAGCATTGACAGTCTTCATCCTGAAGCCAGCGATCCAGATGACCAAACCATTTCCGATAACCCCCAAAACTAAAGTGACACTGTACCATATGATGCACAACCTTTGTATGTGATGATGCACATTATCATTAAAGTAACTCCTGCAAAATAACTAATATAAATATAGTAGAATTAAAAAGAAAAAGTTAAATGCTAACAAACAGCTAATATATTATCACTTCCGAAAACATAGTCATGTCTCTGAAGTTTCTTGTATAATGAAACACATCATGTAAGATATCCATGTCAATAATAAAACACAAAACAAAAACAAATTTATCATTTACCAGCTATTTAATAGTGTGTACTAAAGATTCACCCAAAATGGATCTATCCCTATAAATATATCTTATATCTGAAGGCAATGTTGTTTTAGCAAGTATTAGAAACAGGTATACCTTGCTTGTGCCAAGTTTGATATATAAAAAAAAAGCAGCTGGAAATCTTGACATGTCACACTCAGTTTGGTGTATGATCTCTCCTTTATTCTATCATACAGCAACTTTTATAATTCTCAATCAAAGGGTGTAGCCATCTACCAGCCAGTAAAATAACAAACAAACAAGCATGCATTAGTTCTGCTTTGTCATCTTATTTTTGCACATGCTATATCTCATTTCTTATCAAGGGTGTTTCTTCTGGCTGTATCATCTAAATAAATGTCCAAAGCAGTTATGGACCTTAATATGAAATACCGGTCTATAGTTTTCTTAAAGCTACACATACAATTTTTATCTTATAAAGAAATTCGAAGATGGAGTTGGCCTTGCTACACAAATAGATATGCATTCTCTAACAGCACTTTAGGATAGATATGGTTTGATAGAATAATTTCTTGTAAAAAGCTATTCAACTGCTACCGGGACTCATAGATAAAGAATGTGAGTCCTGTTTCTCTACCCACTCATAGAGATAAGCAGTGATTCCTGCTTCCCCAACCACTCATAGAGAAAGCCTATAAGCCCTGCTTCCCCTGTGCATTCGTAGAGAAAGCATGTGAGCCCTGTTACACTCACCCTCTCATAAACAATGCATGCAAGTCCCACTTCCACCACCCATACACAGTGATTGACAGCTTTCTATGTAGAGCCTTTGAGGGCTCCTGCACACAGGTGAAAGTGATATCGGGCCTTCTGAAAACCCTTGGATGCAAAGCGTTTTCACATGGAAACAGCCTTGCAACCCTGAGGGCATTCCCTTCATCCTCGCCACGGCTGTCACAGCTGCAGCGGGAAATTGCATGAACTCCCACTGTTTTCAATGGGGCCGGTGCTGCTGCTTTCCTTCCCATTAAAAACATGTGGAAACCCCTGGATGTGACAGCCTCACATCCCTGCAGGGGCAAAGGAATTCCTGCAGCATTGCTGTCACAGCCACGACAGTAGATCGCAATGTTCTCCCAGTGTTTAAATTGGGGCCAGAGCTGCTACTGCCAGCTCCATTGGAAAAAAGGGAAACCCCTGCATGCAAAAGCCTCAAACCCTGCTGGGCTGAAGGAATCCCCTGGCATGGTTGTTAAAGCCACAGCAGAAGATCGCAATGTTCTCCCACTGTTTTCAATGGGGCTGGCACTGCTGCCGCCGGCCCCATTGAGAGCATGTAGAAACCTTTGGATGCGACAGCCTCGCATCCCTGCAGGACTGAAGAAATCCCCATGTCGTGGCTGTGACAGCAGCGGCAGGAGATTGCTATGTTCTCCCACTGTTTTCAATGGTGCTGGTTCTGCTGCCACTGGCTCCATTGACAACACGTGAAAACCCCTGGATACGACAGCCTCGCATCCCCACGGGGCTCAAGGAATCCCCTGACATGGCTGTCACAACTGAGGCAGGAGATCGCGATGTTCTCTTACAGTTTTCAATGGGGCCGCCTCCATTAAACAGAGGGCAATATCGCAAAAAGGAAGGAGATGCAGCGATTTTTTTTCATGCAGCATCGCAGGAGTAAAAACATTGCAAATGAGAATGAAACCATTGAAAATTATTGTTTTCGTTATCATGCATTTTCACTCACTCTCGCATCGTGAGAAAATTGTACAATTTTCTCGCCAGTGTAAATGAGCTCTGACAGGCTTCTGTTATACTTCAGGATCTCACCAGTCGCAGATTACCACCACTTTTCCACTCTGCAGTTTCTTTATGTATTTTTCTGCATGCGACTATGAAGCCATGCCCACTTTTTCCAACACTTTTTAAGTGCTGGTAAAAAGGATTTGGAGCTTAGTTAATACAGCATTCGGAAATCTGAAAAATATTCCCAATTTTATATTACTTCAAGATTTATTTTCTTAATGCTACATAATAAGATTATATTACCACAAATCATCTAGCTCATATTCTGGAGTTTGATTCCGTGTCATACTGGCTTTTTTTCCGTATTATAATCCAGGTCAATAATTATAATCTTTATACAGGAAGATCTAAAAAAATTTAAAAAGTTTAATATTAGCTATACAGGTCATGGTGAAAGTCATACACTTCATGAGTTTTAGAGATATCCATTTTTAAATTTTAATGACGTAATACACATTAGCGGAGGAGATCCAGTGCAGGTGGTCCCGTTAACATTTTTAAAAGAGTATCTCTTATTTGAAATAGGATTTATAAGGAATCTTGATTTGAAAATTATGGGTTTGTAGTACAAACATACTCTACATAAGCAAAAATAACTGATGGGGTTGTCTGGTGTAGAAACCCTATTTACAAAAACCCTATTAGCCAGAGTGGATAAACTCTAAAGAAAGCATTTCCCCTCTCTCTCTGGAGAACTTGTCACATCAGTTCATAAGGTGCCAGCTCGTTGATTTTAGCAGTTACTATGTATTGCTTCATTTCTCCTGTGGTGACACTCCAGGGAACATTAACACTGTTTAATGAGTCCCGAAATTAGGATACCTTTTCATGAAACAGGACAAATCCATGAACTTTAAAATCAAGCAGTCACAGTGATTGACACTGTTTTGATATCGTTAGATACATTGAAACCTCTTTGAGAAGACCAACCAAAATGTGTGTTTTAGAGGGGTGGTCCACTCAAAGAAGATGGCCAGTATGCATAGTACAGTATATGATGCAACTGGAAATCCTTGACAGAAAATCTGATTCAGATAAAGAGGTGGTTTTCTCAAAGAGGAGTGTAGAGGTATGAGAAAGGATATCTCTGCAAAACACAATACACAAGAAAATACACAAGATTCCTGACATTTATAACCCAGCAACACATTTTGAACCATGTCCAATAATAATAGTGTTTCTCTGCTTCTATCTAATTCAACTTGGGATTGTTAAAGTGACCTTCTGGTTTTGGGATAAAATTCTGTCCTGAGTTAGGAGAGGGAGGGGGTTTCATTGCCTGAAGTTAATCTACCCTGCTGTTCTTTCAATCTGCCAGTGTCAGGCCTGCATCTGATAAGTATATTAGGGCAGTGGTTCTCAACCTGGGTGTTATTGCCCCCTGGGGGGGGGTTACTTCTCAAGGGGGTGGTGGAGCGAAAAGGGGCAGCAGAGGGGAATTGGAACATAAAGGGTCGGTAAGGGGGCGTTCTGTGTTTGCTTTGTTGATTTTTCTCATTTAGTAACTACATTATTCTAAAAATTAGTAGTGATACCTCGTTTTTTGTTGATAATTAGAGATGAGCGAATGTACTCGTCCGAGCTTGATACTCGTTCGAGTATTAGCGTGTTCGAGATGCTCGTTACTCGTAACGAGTACCACGCGATGTTCGAGTTACTTTCACTTTCATCTCTGAGACGTTAGCGCGCTTTTCTGGCCAATTGAAAGACAGGGAAGGCATTACAACTTCCCCCTGCAACGTTCAAGCCCTATACCACCCCCCTGCAGTGAGTGGCTGGTGAGATCAGGTGTCACCCGTGTATAAAAATCGGCCCCTCCCGCGGCTCGCCACAGATGCATTCTGACAGAGATCAGGGACAGTGCTATCTTGTTGGAGCTGCTATAGGGAGAGCGTTAGGAGTATTTTAGGCTTCAAGAACCCCAACAGTCCTTCTTAGGGCCACATCTACCCGTGTGCAGTAGTGTGGAGGCTGCTTTTTGCAGTGCTGCACATTTTTTTTTTTTTTGGTATATCGGCCGTACAGAGCATTGCGCCCTGCAGTAATACTCCAGGGCCAGAAGTGCTTAGGCAGGGACAGAAGACATATTATTGATTGAATATAGGCAGTGGGCCTTTGCAAAAACATTTGTGGGAAAAAATCTATTTGGCCTGCCTGTGACTGTGCTCAGTGTTCTGGGTCTGTCTGTGCTGGGTGTGGTAGTTCTACAAAATCATACGCAGCCAGCTAAGTGTTACAGTAGGCTTGCGCCAAATTATTTCCTGGCTCTGTCTGGGCTCTGAAATCACCGCTGTGTTGCAGTTCACAGTGCAACACTCTGCAGTTCTGTGACACACTTCAGGGACAGAAGTGCTTAGGCAGGGACAGAAGACATATTATTGATTGAATATAGGCAGTGGGCCTTTGCAAAAAAATTTGTGGGAAAAAATCTATTTGGCCTGCCTGTGACTGTGCTCAGTGTTCTGCGTCTGTCTGTGCTGGGTGTAGTAGTTCTACAAAATCATACGCAGCCAGCTAAGTGTTACAGCAGGCTTGTGCCAAATTATTTCCTGGCGTTCCGTAAGCAAAGTCAGCCTCCAACCACAGGCCAATAAGTGGCATATTTAATTACAGTGTTCTGTTTCTGCATTACTGGTAATACAGCATGTTGAGGGGTAGGCCTAGAGGACGTGGACGCGGCCGAGGACGCGTAGGCCCAAGTCAGGGGGTGGGCACAGGCTGAGCCAGTGCGGTGGCCAGGGGTAGAGGCAGGGCCAGACCGAATAATCCACCAACTGTTTCCCAAAGCGCCCCCTCGCGCCATGCCACACTGCAGAGGTCAAGGTGCTCTACAGTGTGGCAGTTTTTCACAGAGATGCCTGACGACCGACGAACAGTGGTGTGCAACCTTTGTCGCGCCAAGATCAGCTGGGGAGGCACCACCACCAGCATGCGCAGGCATATGATGGCCAAGCACCCCACAAGGTGGGACGAAGGCCGTTCACCGCCTCCAGTTTGCACCACTGCCTCTCCCCCTGTGCCCCAACCTGCCACTGAGATCCAACCCCCCTCTCAGGGCACAGGCACTACCGTCTCCTGGCCTGCACCCACACCCTCACCTCCGCTGTCCTCGGCCCCATCCAGCAATGTCTCTCAGCGCAGCGTCCAGACGTCGCTAGCGCCACTGTTTGAGCACGAGCGCAAGTACGCCGCCACGCACCCGCACGCTCAAGCGTTAAACGTGCACATAGCCAAATTGATGAGTCTGGAGATGCTGCCTTATAGGCTTGTGGAAACGGAGGCTTTCAAAAGCAAGATGGCGGCGGCGGCCCCGCGCTACTCAGTTCCCTGTCGCCACTACTTTTCCCAATGTGCCGTCCCAGGCCTGCACGACCACATCTCCCGCAACATTGTACGCGCCCTCACCAACGCGGTTACTGCCAAGGTCCACTTAACTACAAACACGTGGACAAGCACAGGCGGGCAGGGCCACTATATCTCCCTGACGGCACATTGGGTGAATTTAGTGGAGGCTGGGACAGAGTCAGAGCCTGGGACCGCTCACGTCCTACCTACCCCCAGAATTGCGTGCCCCAGCTCGGTGGTGGTATCTGCGGCGGTGTATGCTTCCTCCACTAAACCACCCTCCTCCTCCTCCTCCTACGCAACCTCTGTATTGCAATCAAGATGTGTCAGCAGCAGCACGTCGCCAGCAGTCGGTGTTGCGCGGCATGGCATCTCAGTGGTGGGCAAGCGTTAGCAGGCCGTGCTGAAGCTACTCAGCTTAGGAGATAAGAGGCACACGGCCCACGAACTGCTGCAGGGTCTGACACAGCAGACCGACCGCTGGCTTGCGCCGCTGAGCCTCCAACCGGGCATGGTCGTGTGTGACAACGGCCGTAACCTGGTGGCGGCTCTGCAGCTCGGCAGCCTCACGCACGTGCCATGCCTGGCCCATGTGTTTAATTTGGTGGTTCAGCGCTTTCTGAAAAGCTACCCACCCTTGTCATACCTGCTCGGAAAGGTGCGCCAGCTCTGCGCACATTTCCGCAAGTCCAAGACGCACGCTGCCACCCTGCGGACACTGCAACATCGGTTTAATCTGCCAGTGCACCGACTGCTGTGCGACGTGCCGACACAGTGGAACTCTACGCTCCACATGTTGGCCAGGCTCTATGAGCAGCGTAGAACTATTGCGGAATACCAACTGCAACATGGGCGGCGTAGTGGGAGTCAGCCTCCTCAATTATTTACAGAAGAGTGGGCCTGGTTGGCAGCCATCTGCCAGGTCCTTGGAAACTTTGAGGAGTCTACCCAGATGCTGAGCGGGAATGCTGCAATCATTAGCGTCACCATTCCTCTGCTATGCCTCTTGAGAAGTTCCCTGCAAAGCATAAATGCAGACGCTTTGGAATTGGAAACGGAGGCGGGGGAAGACAGTATGTCGCTGGATAGTCAGAGCACCCTCCTGTCTATATCACAGCGCGTTGAGGAGGAGGGGGAGGAACATGAGGAGGAGGGGGAAGAGACAGCTTGGCCCACTGCTGAGGGGACAGATGCTGCTAGTCTGTCATCCTTTCACCGTGTATGGCCAGAGGAGGAGGAGGAGGGGGAGGAGCATGAGGAGGAGGGGGAAGAGACAGCTTGGCCCACTGCTGAGGGAACAGATGCAGCTTGCCTGTCATCCTTTCAGCGTGTACGGCCAGAGGAGGAGGAGGAGGAGGAGGAGGAGGATCCTGAAAGTGATCTTCCGAGTGAGGACAGCCATGTGTTGCGTACAGGTACCCTGGCACACATGGCTGACTTCATGTTAGGATGCCTTTCTCTTGACCCTCGCGTTACACGCATTCTGGCCACTACGGATTACTGGGTGTACACCCTGCTCGACCCACGGTATAAGGAGAGCCTTTCCACTCTCATTCCCGAAGAGGAAAGGGGTTCGAGAATGATGCTATACCACAGGGCGCTGGTGGACAAACATGGTAAACTTCCCATCCGACAGCGCTAGTGGCCGAAGGCGCATTTCCGCGGCCCAGGTAGCAGGGGAGGCGCAGAGATCAGGCAGCATGTACAGCGCAGGCAGGGGAACATTATCCAAGGCCTTTGGCAGCTTTATGGCTCCCCAGCAAGACTGTGTCACCGGTCCCCAGTCAAGGCTGAATTGGCGGGAGCACTGTAAAAGGATGGTGAGGGAGTACGTAGCCGATCGCACGACCGTCCTCGGTGACGCCTCTGCCTCCTACAACTACTGGGTGTGGAAGCTGGACACGTGGCCTGAACTCGCACTGTATGTCCTGGAGGTGCTTGCTTGTCCTGCGGCTAGCGTCTTATCAGAGAGTGTGTTTAGTGTGGCTGGGGGAGTCATCACGGATAAGCGTACCCACCTGTCAACCGACAGTGCCGACAGGCTTACACTCATCAAGATGAACAAAGCCTGGATTTCCCCAGACTTCTCTTCTCCACCAGCGGACAGCAGCTACACCTAAGCAATACGTAGGCTGCACCAACGGATGGAAGCATCGTTCTCTATCACCATCCAAAACGGGGACCTTTTTGCTTCATCTATCTGTGTATAATATTCCTCCTCCTCCGCCTGCTCCTCCTCCTGAAACCTCACATAATCACGCCGAACGGGCAATTTTTCTTAGGCTCACAAGGCTCAGTCATATAATTTTTCTAAACAATTTTTATACATTTCAATGCTCATTAAAGCGTTGAAACTTTCACCTCAACCAATTTTTATTTTTACTGGGCTGCTTCCAGGCCTAGTTACCAATTAAGCCACATTAACCAAAGCGATTAATGGGTTTCACCTGCCCTCTTGGTTGGGCATGGGCAATTTTTCTCAGGTATATTAGTACTGTTGGTACACCAATTTTAGGGGGCCCTCGCCTACAGTGTAATCCAATTAACTTTTTGCCCACCTGCATTACAGCTGACATTACCTCAGCTGTGATGGGCAATGCAATGGGATATATTTATGTACCGCCGGTGGCTTCCTGGCACCCACCCATGCTGTGGGTCCACACGGAGTTGTAACTACATCTGTCCACTTCTAAAGAAACCCAGTCTGACTGGGGCATGCAGTGTGGGCCGAAGCCCACCTGCATTAAGCACGACATTACCTCAGCTGTGATGGTCAATGCAATGGGATATATTTATGTACCGCCGGTGGGTTCCAGGGAGCCACCCATGCTGTGGGTCCACACAGAGTTGTAACTACATCTGTCCACTTCTAAAGAACTCCAGTCAGACTTCGGCATGCAGTGTGGGCCGAAGCCCACCTGCTTTAAGCACGACATTACCTCAGCTGTGATGGGCAATGCAATGGGATATATTTATGTACCGCCGGTGGCTTCCTGGCACCCGCCCATTCTGTCGGTCCACACGGAGTTGTAACTACATCTGTCCACGTCTAAAGAACCCCAGTCTGACTGGGGCATGCAGTGTGGGCCGAAGCCCACCTGCATTAAACATGACATTACCTCAGCTGTGATGGGCAATGCAATGGGATATATTTATGTACCGCCGGTGGGTTCCAGTGAGCCACCCATGCTGTGGGTCCACACGGAGTTGTAACTACATCTGTCCACTTCTAAAGAACCCCAGTCAGACTGGGGCATGCAGTGTGGGCCGAAGCCCACCTGCATTAAACATGACATTACCTCAGCTGTGATGGGCACTGCAATGGGATATATTTATGTACCGCCGGTGGCTTCCTGGCACCCACCCATGCTGTCGGTCCACAGGGACTTCACAATAGGGAGTTGTACCTGCCTGTGTCTACTTATAAAAAAACCCCAGTCTGACTGGGGCATGCAGTGTGGGCCGAAGCCCACCTGCATTTAATCTGACATTAGCTCTGCTGTCCAGGGCACTGTAATGGGATACATTTATGTACAGCCGGTGGGTTCCAGGGAGCCACCCATGCTGTGGGTGCACACGGAATTCCCATTGCAGAGTTGTACCTGCCTGTGACTATTTATAAAAAAACGCGGTCTGACTGGGGCATGCAGACACCTTGACAGAATGAATAGTGTGTGGCACCTAGGTTCCCCATTGCTATGCCCACGTGTGCAGCTCCAGATGGAGGTGGCACAGGATTGGATTTCTCATTGCTTCTGTACAGCATTGTGGACTATCGCCCCGCCCCTTTTAAAGAGGGTCGCTGCCTAGCCATGCCAACCCTCTGCAGTGTGTGCCTGCTTTTCCTCTGGCAGACGCACTTATAAATAGACATGAGGGTGGTGTGGCATGAGTGTAGCTGAAGGCTGCGCAGGGACACTTTGGTGTGCACTGTGGACACTGCGTCGTGCGGGGGGGGGGCAGCATGTAACCCAGGAGAAGTGGCAGCGGAGTGTCATGCAGGCAGTGATTGTGCTTTGTTGGAGATAGTGTGGTGCTTAGCAAAGGTATGCATTGCTAATGAGGGCTTTTCAGAAGTAAAAGTTGTTTGGGGGGGGGCCCACTCTTGCCGCTATTGTGGCTTAATAGCGGGACCTGTGAACTTGAGATGCAGCCCAACATGTAGCCCCTCGCCTGCCCTATCCGTTGCTGTGTTGTTCCCATCACTTTCTTGAATTGCCCAGATTTTCACAAACTAAAACCTTAGCGAGCATCGGCGATATACAAAAATGCTCGGGTCACCCATTGACTTCAATGGGGTTCGTTATTCGAAACGAACCCTCGAGCATCGCGAAAAGTTCGTCTCGAGTAACGAGCACCCGAGCATTTTGGTGCTCGCTCATCTCTATTGATGATCTATCCAAAAACAATCGGTGAAATCCGAAACCAACAAGAACCGAGGCAATTATTTCCGTGTGAATCACATAAAACTCACTTTTATGGGAGTTGTGTGCAGCCTGCGTCCCTATATTATATAATGTATGACTTTTATAACTCCATGATTCCATTACAGATCAATCACACTTCATAACGCTGGCTATCTTACAGCACAACCTAACCTGCTCTATTCCATAATGTCGCTGACTGGCTGGAACCGCTTAAAAATTCACTTGTGTGGATCTCTTGAAGTTGTAGTCTTAGTAGAAACCAAGTGTTTTTTCAGAACACTGATATAAAATGCAACTCCAAGAGGTCCACACAGTTGAAATTTTCAGGCAATCAGCGGCATTATGAAATACATACCGGTAGAATATTAAAATGGTAGAGTTGAACGGAACCCCCAAGGTCATCTGGTCAATCCCCCTGCTCAGTCCAGGATTCACTAAATCATCCTAGACAGATATTTGTCCAGCCTTTGTTTGAACACTTCCATTGAAGGAGAACTCACCACCTCCCTTTGTAACCTGTTTCACACATTTATCACCTTCAATGTCAGAAAGTTTTTTCTAAAGTCTAATTTGTGTCTCCTCTCTTTCAGTTTCATCCCAATGCTTTTTGACTTTCCTTGTGCAAATGCAAATAGGACTGATCCCTCTGCACTGTGACAGCCCTTCAAATATTTGTAGAAAGCTATTAAGACTCCTCTCAGCCTTCTTTTTTGCAAGCTAAACATTCCCAGATCCTTTAACCAATCCTCATAGGACATGATTTGCAGACCGCTCACCATCTTGGTAACTCTTCTCTGAACTTGCTCCAGTTTGTTTATTTCTTTTTTAAAGTGGGGTGCCCAGAACTGGACACAGTATTCCAGATGAGGTCTGACTAAGGAAGAGTAGAGGGGGATAATTACCTCACGTGATCTAGACTCTATGCTTCTCTTAATTCATCCCAGAAATGTGTTTGCCTTTTTTGCTGCTGCATCATATTGTTGACTCATGTTCAGTCTATGATCAATTAGTATACTCAAGTCTTTTTCACATGTGCTGCCTCTTAGCCCAATACCTCCCATTCTGTATGTGCTTTTTTCATTTTTCTTGCCCAGATGTAGGACTTTGCATTTCTCCTTGTTAAATACCATTCTGTTAGTCGCCGCCCACTGTTCAAGCTTTTCTAGATCTTTTTGAATACTATCTCTTCCCTAGTGTTAGCTATCCCACCTAGCTTTGTGTCATTGGCAAATTGGATCAGTTTCCCATCAATTCCCTCCACCAGATCATTTATAAAAATGTTAAACAACACTGGGCCTGGGACAAAGTTTTGTGGTACCCAACTTGATACATTCTTTCACTTGGATGTGCAGCCATTTATGACCACTCCTTAACCCCTTCCCGCTCCTGGACGTACCTGGTACGTCATGGTAGCGGGATACTTCCCGCAACATGACGTACCTGGTACGTCATGTCATTAAAGTGTCGCCGCGGTGACAATCGCGGCGACACAGCAGTGATGTCTGCTGACATAGTCAGCAGACAAGTGCTGCGTCCGGGCTGGGGACCAATCAGAGCGTTCCCTCCCCCACGATCGCTGTGATTGGTCAGGGAAAAACTCCCTGACCAATCACAGCGCAGCAGCGGACTTCGCGCTGTTTACAGTAGGGGCTCCATGTGCAAGCACCGCAGTGTGTTTCCGGTGCTTGTAGATAGAGCACCTATTGTCATATCTGTGTGAAAAAACGAGCGATTAGTGTGTAGATTAGGCAGGGAGTGCGTGATCAGTGTAGTGTAGTGTAGTGTAGTGGAGTGTAGTGGAGTGTAGTGTAGTGGAGTGTAGTGTAGTGGAGTGGAATTAGTGATCAGTGTAGTGGAGAGGAGTTAGTCATCAGTGTGGTGTAGTGGAGTGAGTGTTAGTGATCAGTGTGGTGTAGTGTAGTGAGTGTAGTGAGTGATTGATCAGGCAGTGTAGTGTAGTGAGTGTAGTGAGTGATTGATCAGGCAGTGTAGTGTAGTGAGTGTAGTGAGTGATTGATCAGGCAGTGTAGTGTAGCAGAGTGGAGTGAGTGATCAGAAGTGCAGTGTAGTGTAGTGAGTGAGGGATCTGTAGTGTGTGATCAGAAGTGTAGTGAGTGAGCTGTAGCGTGCGATCAGCAGTGTAGTGTAGCGCAGTGTGTAGTCAGTGTATCCCTTGGTGTAAAAAAAAAAAGAAAAAAAAAAGTTCCTGTTGTTCCCATTTCGTTACCTGTCCCGTCACCCGTTATTAGTTAGTGTAGCGTTTAGTTAGACCGTCTAGTGTGTAGCGTGTCGTTAGTCCGTGTACTGTCAGTGTATTCGTCTGTGTAAAAAAAAAAAAGAAAAGTTCCTGTTGTTCCCATTTCGTTACCTGTCCCGTCACCCGTTATTAGTTAGTGTAGCGTTTAGTTAGTCCGTCTAGTGTGTAGCGTGTCGTTAGTCCGTGTACTGTCAGTGTATTCGTCTGTGTAAAAAAAAAAAAAAAAGAAAAAAAACACTTACGTGAATACACCACATAAGTTTCCGCGTTCTTTCCGACCCCCGTCCCGTGGTCACCCCATCCCGCAGTGTCCCATCTAATAAAACTTTTTCCCCGTGTGCCCCATTTTATATAAATATGGCCCGCAGGAGGTACACTTCAGAGGAACTGTATGCAATCATTGCATCAGACTCGGACTCAGGTAGTGGTGATGACGACCCCACTTTTTTGGCATTCTCCGACTCCTCATCCTCATCCAGCGAGTCTGAGCTCCCTGCACCCCCGAGAAGGCGTCCAAGGACCGCCACTGACCCCAATGCATCAGATGCTCACTGGAGTACCCCGGAAGATTACAGACCCCAGATCCCTGATTTTATTGGGAACCCAGGGATTCAATTTGACACGGAAGGGCTCAGAGGGAAGGACTTCTTCAAGTTTTTTTTTTCTGAAGAGTTCATTGCCCATATTGTTACCCAGACGAATTTGTACGCCCAGAATTTTATAGAAGAAAATCCCACCTCCAGCTATGCCAGACCCGATAAGTGGACCCCTGTGGATGCACCAGAGATAAAAAAATTTTGAGGGCTTATACTAACCATGGGGCTAATAAAGAAGCCAACAATCAGGGCATACTGGTCTACCGATATTTTGTACCACACCCCAATATTCCGCATGGCGATGTCGAGGACGCGCTTTGAGTGTATTTTAAAATTTCTGCACTACAATGACAACCAGCTGTGCCCCCCCAGCGATAACCCCAATTACGATCGGTTGTATAAGATCAGGCCCGTAATAGACCATTTTAACGCCAAGTTTGCCCAGGCGTATGCCCCACAGATAAACATTGCAGTAGACGAGTCCCTGGTACACTTCCAGGGGAGGCTAAAATTCCGCCAGTACCTGCCCAGTAAGCGGGCACGGTATGGTGTGAAGTTGTACAAGCTGTGCGAAAGTACATCAGGGTACACCCACAAGTTCCGTATTTACGAGGGGAAGGACACTAAAATTGAGCCCCCAGAATGCCCCCCCCCGTGCTGGGAGTAACAGGGAAAATAGTGTGGGAACTGGTGCACCCACTATTAGACCAGGGTTACCATCTGTACCTGGATAACTTTTATACCAGTGTCCCCCTGTTTCAGTGCCTCGCTTCCAGAGGAACAGTGGCATGTGGCACTGTTCGGAAAAATCAAAAAAGCCTCCCTAAGACGCTGCTTGGGCAACTGCTCAGAAGGGGTGAGAGCCGGGCCCAATGCAGCGACAATGTATTGTGCGTTAAATATAAGGACAAGAGGGATGTCCTTATGTTGACGACAATACACGACCACAGCAGTACCCCCTGCCCAGTACGAGGTACCAGTGCAGAGACCCCCAAACCAGACTGCGTCCTCGACTATAATAAGTACATGGGAGGGGTCGATCTATCAGACCAGGTACTGGAGCCCTATAGAGCCATGCGGAAAACACGGGTGTGGTACAAAAAACTGGCCGTGCACCTCGTACAGATGGCACTGTATAATGCCTACGTGCTGTTCCGAGGTGCAGGCCACAGGGGGACATTCCTTGAATTTCAAGAGGAAGTTATCAAGGACCTAATATTTGGGGACCAGGAGGTGGGGGAGAGGCCCAGTACTTCTGGAAGCGAGGCCACAAGAATTGTACCAGGGCAGCATTTTCTCAGTGAAATTCCCTCCACTGCGACGAAGGGAAGGACCCAAAAGAGGTGCAGAGTGTGCTACAAACAGAGGATAAGAAAAGACACCATATACCAGTGTGAAACGTGCCCCACACAACCCGGCCTCTGTATAAATGAGTGTTTTAAGATCTACCACACGTCCCTGAAATTTTAATTTTTTTATTGCCCTGACGTTTTACCCTGATGTACTTTGCACAGCTTGTACATAAAGTCACATGCTAAGTCCTTCCCTTCTGAGCCCTGCGCCCTAAAAACAGTTTAGATTCACATATGGGGCATTTCCCTGTTGGGTAACATCATGGGTTACGTTTTCTCCTTCTGCCCCTGGTAAAAAATAAAAATCTGGGCCTAAACTGAGCATTATTGGAAAAATGTGAATTTTTCGTTCTCAACTCAAATTGTTAAAAAAAATTCCTCAAATACCTGTGGGTTCAAACCACTCACTACACCCCTTAAAAAATTCCCTGAGGGGTGTAGTTTCCAAAATGAGGTCAGTTGTTGGGGGTCTCAAATGCACTGGTACCTCAGGGGCACTGCAAACACTACACGGTGTCTGAAAATTATTCCAGCAAAATCTGCATTCAAAAAAAGCGCTCCTTTCTTTCTGAGCCCTGCCATGTGCCCAAACAACAGTTTACATCCACATATGGGGCATTTCCGTGCTCGAGAGTAATTGGGTAATGCATTATGGACTATGTTTTCTCCTTCTGCCCCTGGTGAAAAATGAAAATCTGGGCCTAAAGCTGAACATTATTGGAAAAATGTGAATTTTTCGTTCTCAACTCAAATTGTTAAAAAAAATTCCTCAAATACCTGTGAGTTCAAACCGCTCACTACACCCCTTAAAAAATTCCCTGAGGGGTGTAGTTTCCAAAATGGGGTCAGTTGTTGGGGGTTTCAAATGCACTGGTACCTCAGGGGCACTGTAAACACTACATGGGGTCTGAAAATTATTCCAGCAAAATCTGCATTCAAAAAGCCAAGAAGCGCTCCTATCCTTCTGAGTCCTGCCATGTGCCCATACAACAGGCTACGTCCACATATGGGGCATTTCCGTGTTCGAGAGCAACTGGGTAACGCATCATGGGGTACGTTTTTTCCTTCTGCCACTGGTAAAAAATATAAATCTGGGCCTAAAGCTGAACATTATGTGAAAAATGTGATTTTTTTGTATTGAACTCAAACTGTTAAAAAAATTCCTCAAATACCTGTGGGTTCAAACCGCTCACTGCACCCCTTAAAAAATTCCCTGAGGGGTGTAGTTTCCAAAATGGGGTCAGTTGTTGGGGGTTTCAAATGCACTGGTACCTCAGGGGCACTGTAAACACTACATGGGGTCTGAAAGTTATTCCAGCAAAATCTGCATTCAAAAAGCCAAGAAGCGCTCCTATCCTTCTGAGTCCTGCCATGTGCCCATACAACAGGCTACGTCCACATATGGGGCATTTCCGTGTTCGAGAGCAACTGGGTAACGCATCATGGGGTACGTTTTTTCCTTCTGCCACTGGTAAAAAATATAAATCTGGGCCTAAAGCTGAACATTATGTGAAAAATGTGATTTTTTTGTATTGAACTCAAACTGTTAAAAAAAATTCCTCAAATACCTGTGGGTTCAAACCGCTCACTGCGCCCCTTAAAAAATTCCCTGAGGGGTGTAGTTTCCAAAATGGGGTCAGTTGTTGGGGGTTTCAAATGCACTGGTACCTCAGGGGCACTGTAAACACTACATGGGGTCTGAAAATTATTCCAGCAAAATCTGCATTCAAAAAGCCAAGAAGCGCTCCTATCCTTCTGAGTCCTGCCATGTGCCCATACAACAGGCTACATCCACATATGGGGCATTTCCGTGTTCGAGAGCAACTGGGTAACGCATCATGGGGTACGTTTTTTCCTTCTGCCACTGGTAAAAAATATAAATCTGGGCCTAAAGCTGAACATTATGTGAAAAATGTGATTTTTTTGTATTGAACTCAAACTATTAAAAAAATCCCTTAAATACCTGTGGGTTCAAACCGCTCACTACACCCCTTAAAAAATTCCCTGAGGGGTGTAGTTTCCAAAATGGGGTCAGTTGTTGGGGGTTTCAAATGCACTGGTACCTCAGGGGCACTGTAAACACTACATGGGGTCTGAAAATTATTCTAGCAAAACCTGCATTCAAAAAGCCAAGAAGTGCTCCTATCCTTCTGAGTCCTGCCATGTGCCCATACAACAAGCTACGTCCACGTATGGGGCATTTCCGTGTTCGAGAGCAACTGGGTAACGCATCATGGGGTACGTTTTTCCTTCTGCCACTGGTGAAAAATGAAAATCTGGGCCTAAAGCTAAACATTATGTGAAAAATTGGATTTTTTCGTATTGAACTCAAACTATTAAAAAAATTCCTCAAATACCTGTGGGTTCAAACCGCTCACTACACCCCTTAATAAATTCCCTGAGGGGTGTAGTTTCCAAAATGGGGTCAGTTATTGGGGGTTTCAAATGTACTGCTACCTCAGGGGCACTGCAAACACTACATGGGGTCTGAAAATTATTCCTGCCAAATCTGCATTCAAAAAGACAAGAAGCGCTCCTTTCCTTCTGAGACCTACTATGTGCCCATACAACAGGCTACGTCCACATATGGGGCATTTCTAAAAACTGCGGAATCTGGGTAATACATTCCAAGTTTTGTTTCTTTGCTAACTCTTACTGTTTTATATAAAAAAAAAGGTTTTATATTGAAAATCAGTAGAAAAAAGGAACTGTTCTAATTTTTGATGCACTTTCCTTTAATTCCTGTAAAACATCTAAAGGGTTAATAAACTTTCTAAATGCCATTTTGAATACTTTGAAGGGTGCTGATTTTAAAATGGGGCAATTCATGGGGGATTCTGATATACAGGCTCGGCAAAACTATGTCTGAACTGCATTGGTCCTTAAAAAATTAAGATTTTGAAATTTGCTAGTAAATGTGAAAAATTACTGCTAAATTTATATACTTTGTGGAGTCTGCAAAAAGTAAAATAACACTTAAAAAATGATTGCTGTGTAAAGTAGGCCTATGGGAAATGTTAATTAATAACTATGTTGTGGTGTTTGACTTTCTATCTTACAAAGAAAACAATTCAAAGTTTGAAAATTGTGAATTTTTCCAAATTTTCTGTAAATTTGGATTTTTTTTCCTAATAAGGACAAAATTTATTGATGAAATTTTTACACTAACAAAAAGTACAATATGTCACGAAAAAACATTCTCAGAATCACCTTGATAAGTAAAAGCATTCAAAAGTTATTAGCACAGAAAGTGACAGATGTCAGATTTGAAAAATAAGGCTTGGTCCTTAAGCTCAAAATAGGCCATGTCATTAAGGGGTTAAGTATGATCACTCAGCTAGTTGTAAATCCATCTTACAGTTACCTTGTCATTCCCATATGTGTTAATTTTTTCAATGAATATGGTATGAGATACTTTGTCAATTGCTTTACTAAAGTCAAGATATACTATTTCCTGATCAATCCAGTTGGTGATTCTGTCATAGAAGGAAATTAGATTTGTCTGGCATGACTTCTTTGTTACAAACCCATGCTGGCTCTGGTTAATTACTCCATTTTTATCCAAGTACTTGAATACATGTTGTTTAATAATTTGTTCAAAGATCTTTTCCTGTATAGAAGTCAGGCTCACAGGCCTGTAGTTTCTTGGATCCACCTTCTTCCCTTTTTTGAAGATAGGAACATTTGCCCTTTTCCAGTCTTCTTGGGATCTGCTGCTTCCTTTAGTGTCCTAGGATATAATTCATCTGGACCTTGGGACTTGAATTCATTTAAGTTAGCTAAGTGGTCCCTCACCATCTCTTGGCTACTAGATAGCCTACATGCTTTTCTTCCCCCAATAGCACAGGGAAGATCAGTTGATGTTCCATCTAAAACAGAAAACAGATACAAAATAGGAATTTAAAAGTTTGGCCTTCTCAACATCATTCTTAAACAAGTCACCATTTTCATCTAGTAAGCATTCAATAGTATCTTTGACTTTCTTTTGCTTTTGACATACCTTCAAAATCCTTTTTTATTGCTTTTGGCCTCTGTTGCAAGCATCAATTTATTATCAGCTTTAGCTTTTCTGACACTTGCCCTACAGTTTCTGCAGACCGCATTATATTCTTCTTTAGATATCCCCCCCCCCTCTTTCCATTTGATAAACATGTTTTTCTTTACAGTGGGTTAGGTTGTTCTTTATCCAGTGTGATTAATCTGTAGCGGAGTCATGGAGTTATAAAAGTCATACATCATTAGAGTGACATAAGCAGTGCATTCTTGAAGCATACTTTATAAAAATGGCTGAGAAGAAGAAATGCTGTTAATATTCAAATGAACATTTGAAATACAGATTCATGCTACAAATGAACAGCTTGCCTTGTACCTCATCTGTGAAAAGGCATTTTCGAATGAAGCTGAGAAGCCTTCGAGACTGAGTGATCACCTTGCAAAAATACATTCAGTCAAAGTGGGTAATCCTATTTAATTTTTCCAAGATTTAAAGTCAAAGTTTGAGAACTGCAGCACTGTAGGCAAGCTATTTAAAAAAAATCTGCTCTCAATGCTGAACAAGGCCTCCTTGCTTTCTATAAAGTCTCTTTATTAATAGCACAATGTGGCAAATCAAATACTATTGGGGCAATGCTTGTGTTACCTGCAGTTCAAGAGATTGTCAGTGCTATGCTGGGGCCTGATGCAGGTGCCATGGTGAAATCCATTCCTTTGAGTAATGCCACTGTTTCAAGAAGAGTTGATGAGATCGCTGCTGATGTGGAAGAAACGCTTTTGGATGTGTTAAAGAACATAGAATTTGTAGTGCAGATTGATGCGTCACTGGTTAGAGATAATGAAGCATTTTTGCTAGCTTATGTTCGTTTCATTAATCGGAATGAAGAGGTGGCGAAGGAACTGTTGTTTACCAGAAATGTAACCACCGACATGAAAGGCTCCTCTATATACAAAAGAGTGGAAGAATTTTTTCCAAGAAAAAAAACATCCCTTTAACAAATGTACTTACTTGTGCAACCAATGGAGCTACATCCATGATTGGTCGATATTGCAGATTTATAGCCCATTTAAAATCTGCTATACATGGCATAATGGCAGTCAACTGTGTGGTCCACCAGCAGCACCTTGTTGCTTAACATTTATGTGAGAGATTGTATGATCCTCCGTGCTATGTAATTAATGCTGTTAACCAGATAAAAGCACAATCTTTGAACGAATGTCTTTTCCACAAGCTCTGTCAAGACCATGACGAAGAATTAGAAGGTCTACTCCTACACACAGAAGTGAGTTGGATGTCAAGAGGAAAGTGCTTATGATGCTTCTACAAACTTTTTGACACAGTAGTTGAGTTTCTTCGGCCAATTGACTTAAAGTTTTGTGATGCGATTGAACTATGACGTCTTGCTGTTGCCTATCTCGCAGACATATTTGACAAACTCAATGAGGTCAACACAAAGCTATTAGGAGAACAAATGAATATCATTAAGACTAAAGGAATAATCTCTTCCTTCATTGCCTAACTGGACGTTCATACCAATAACCTGAGTTGATGCAAGCTCTGTCAGTTTCCAAGTCTTCAAGAATTTGCACGCGAAGAGGGAGACAAGCTTCAAAATGCAGACTTAGACTTTTTTTTTTACACCTCAAACAAGCCAAAGAAGACATGCAAACTAGGTTTCATAATTTATGTACCCTTGAAATACCAACGTGGGTACTCGATCCATTTTCAGCAGATGCAGAAGATTTTCATCCCAGATTACAAGAGCAATTGATTGCCTTGAAACACAAAAGTGAAGCCCAAGCACTTTTCTAACATTGTGGCTATGAATGTTTTGGGGTGAAAATGAAGAAATCATATCCAGTGGCAGGAAGTTAAGTTGCCCGTGTTAGCTTTTCCATCTACATACGTAGTAGAGAGGGGCTTAAGTGTGGTTCAGCAGCTCCTGACAAAAGCGAGAAACAAACTTCAGATACATGTAATGCCTGCTTTAGACACAACGATTATCGCTCAAAAGATGTCTTTTGAGTGGCTTTTGAGTGATAATCGTTGTGTGCATTTACAGGGCAAGGTGATTGCCCAAGTTTTAGGCAATCACTTCGTGCTCCGAACGGGGTATGCTGTGTTCTTCATACCCCAGCTGTGTTTATGGAGCAGGATTATAGCTGAAACAATAGTATCAGCTGTATCCCACTGTGAACTCCTGATAAGGCTGATAATTCTCTTTCAGCATGCTGAAAAAAACTGATCAGCAACTCGTTAACTAAAACTTCACAATGTCAGTGCAGTTAGACCCAACGATTCTCGCTCAGAAGATGGCTTTGAGCAATTTTTCGAGTGAGAATCATTGAGTCTAAATGGTCCTTAAGAGGTGACTTGAGACTGCGATTGACAAAGCTAAAACCAGATATTGCGAAATTGTCATCTGCTCATAAGGCTCAAGGCAGCCATTAATGACACAGATTGATTGTGGCAAACATTATTATTATTACACGAAGTTCATTGTTCATGCATTTTCACTAGTCTCCTGACCATTAAGGATTAAGGTGTATCTATCACTTTCTTTATACGTTGTACGTTTCTATTGAATGATAATTAAAGATGGTATAATTGCTTGCTTCCCAAAAAAATTCTTCTGCAATAAAACCTATTTATTATTGTATCCACAATTAACCTTTTAAATATTTAGCACCTATTTTTTAGCAGATAAAGTTTAGCTGACTAAAATACTTTTTTGGTAATTCTTAGAGACATGTTTTCACAATTAATACTAATCTTGTTATGTTGTGCTGCTGGCACCTGTAGTACCAGGGTTTCTAGCAGCACAAGCCCACAGGTGTGGCATGATTGTGCTGGCTGGCTGTGATGATCTCCTGCTAGGCAATCCCCTAGGTCTTTGCTCACATATAAACCCAACTCCTGTCAGTGTCTGTTTGGTGTCCAGAGTGAGCAGTCATGTATCCTTGTCCATTGCATCTTGCTGTGAGTTTGTTGGTTCATGTCTGTTTGTACATTTATTCTGTGTCAGTTTGTTCTGCTGAGTTTGTTTGCTATTTCTACTCTATGGTGGCCCTTAGGATCCTCTATTAGATGTGTCTTGCTAGTTTAGGGACCACAAGACACAAGGAGCCTTGTCGTGGCCTTGCGGCTCAAATTTATTGGCCAATGTATGAAGCAATACCTCGTACATTCATAGCTATATCATCTGATTATGTGTACAGATATGCATGGTGAGAGTTGTGGTCATTTGTCAGTCTCTATATTGTGCCTGTCCGCCAGTCCAGTTCGCAGTATGCAGTGCTCTGTCCAATTGGTGTTTCCATCAGTACGTCCAGTCTGAATTCCGTTTTAGGTTCCCTTGCTTGTGTTAATCCCAGCCTGTTTTAGGCACGTTAGTGTTAGCCCTGTGCTTATTTGCCCACATGAACGTAACAAATCTGTTAAACATTATCAAATTTTCCAAAAAAAGTATTCAGTATTTTATTTTGTACTTTTAACTTTGTGAAAAAGGTAAACTTTGACTGGGTTTAAACTAGTAAGGCTTGAGGGGGTGCTGGACAATACCTAAAGTTGGCGCTGAGTAGAAAAAGATTAAGAATAGAGATGAGCAAGCATATTCGCTAAGCAAACTACTTGAACAAGTAGTGCCTTATTCGAGTACCTGTCCGCTCGTCTCTAAAGATTCGACTACCAGCGGGGGGCGGGGAGCAGCAGGGGAGAGCGGGGAGGAACGGAGGGGAGATCTCTCTCTCCCTCTCTCCACTCCGCTCCCCCCTGCTCACCGACGCAACTCACATCTCACCTGCGCCGGCAGCCGAATCTTTGGAGACAAGCGGGCAGGTACTCGAATAAGGCACTACTCGCTCGAGTAGTTTGCCTTAGCGAGTATGCTCGCTCATCTCTAGTTAAGAACCACTGTTAGGGCAGAATTCTGGTGGTGAAAAGTCTCAATTTTGGTGCAAGTGCCAAAATTGTGACTTCTCTGACATTTACAATGTGCCTAGCCACTTTTTCAAAAAACCCAGGGTCTAGCATTAGAGGGTCATGGCCGTGTGTCACCTGTCATATTTTCTAAAATTTATGCCAGAAACTGCAGTAGATTGTAGTAAAACAACATCTCCAGCTCCTAGCTGTTGTAGGTTTGCATGTGGAGCACAGAGGTGCCGCCAGATGAAAGAAATATATTAAGCGGCTTAATACATTAGTTGCTCATAGCCAGGCGTAGGCTTCACTTAGACCAGTGTGTGAAGCACGAATTTAAGGAAATAAGTCTCATTGTCCGTACCTCCAGAAACCTCAGTTCATGGTGCCCAGGATGTGAGCACTGATGTGGCAGTCCCCTGACTTCCTGCAGTGGAGTACAGGGACAGGCAGCAGGAGACAGCTGTGCCCAGGGAGGATGAAGACAGGTGAGTATACGTTCTTTTTCTATTTTATCTCCTGCCCAGTCCTTACAAATTTTTACTGTGAAAGCACACAACTCCTTTAAATAGGTGAAGCTTAGTATCTTACCTGATCCTTTTGAAGAACTGTTCTTATAGAATCTTTTTCGTCTCCTCTACAGTTGGCGTTAAAATGTCACAATTACTGAGAATGGTGTATGTAGAATCTTTTGTTCTTCAGTGCTAAGTCTCTGATTGGAATGTATCCTTGAGGCGGTACATCATTATCTTCTTTGGCGTGACTTATTAATTGATTAGATGTTCAGATATTGAAACGGCTAAAACTCTCAAGATTGTTTAAATAACTACAAGAATTAAAGGGAATGAACACAAATTTTACCTTTTTTTTTTTATTAAATCACTTTTTATTGAAAAGTTTTCCAAAAGTTTTACAGTAACCATTATAATTCAAATGAATGTTCTTTTGCAAGTTAACAGCTTATCATTAGGTAGTTTAGAGAGTGTTGCATAGTGTCAGGATATATTTGTATAACAGTCCATTAAAATTTTTAACTGTTAGTTGAACTCAGTCTCTTACTCATGCCTGTCCAGGTATGCTTAAAGGCTTTATTGTCTGGCCTGAGGTATGAGACTGGGAACTCTTTTAACCTCTATAAGTATGAATCTTGTAAACAATACAAACGATATAAAGGGGGGTGGGGGTAGAAGAAATGAGTCGCTTTATGACTGCTATCAAGGGGCAAGATGTCCTCTCACACTGTCATTACCTTCCAACATCAGCTCCTCTGTCGCTGTCACCACTCCTGGGGCCTCTCCCAGCCCTCACTTGGGGCGTTTATGTTATTTCTCCGTATGAGATGTCTTGTGGAAGTGGGTGGCCGCGTCTCAATCGGGGGATTTAAAGAGAGACGGTCATTTAGAGGAGTTATCATCTTGTGACCCTCCAGTGCGGAACAGCGTTCGGAGTCGCCAAAGGAACTTGGTTATTATGAGAGGAGGTGTGGTAATGCATAGAGAATTGTTAGCATAAAGGGTGGGAAAGGGGAGGGATAGAAGAAGGTGAGGGGGAGGGGGGAGGTATCACTGCCATAGTTTAAGATTTTGTTATTATTAGGGACTATATTTGGAGTGTTAAATTGTGTATGTTCCTTAGGTGTAGGTTCCAACGCTTTTTCCGTGAGTATGGTTGTGTCCTTTCATCCATTTTCTCAGAGAATGGGATGGGGGAGGAATGTCAAGAAGAGATCTGCAGGTTGTGAGAACCCATCCATGTGAGTTTACACATCTATCGTAGTACGCAAACTGTAGTTTTTTCAGGGCGACCAAATTTCCAAGAATGAGTTGTATGAAGAATTTGTCCAGCTAAGTAGTTCTACCAATTGGTGAATTTGATTTAGCTTTTCTTTCCACACCTTTATAGATGGGTGAACTGTGCTTCCCCAATGAAGAGGAATTAAAGCTTTTGCTGCTGCTATCATGAAATATATTAGTTTTTCTTTTAGGGGATTGAATGTCCTATTTAGCCTGCCTAATATTACTATGTCTGGAGATAGCTGGATTGTTTTTTTGATAGTTGATGCAATTTCTCTCTCCACTTCTAGCCAAAAGGGCTTAATCTTCTTGCAGTCCCACCAGATGTGCAAGTACGATCCTATTTGCTCCTGGCATCTCCAGCATCTATCCGACTCTGTAAGTTTGTAAGTAAATAACCACTCAGGTGTTTTGTACCATCTGGAAAGAAGTTTATAGTGATTTTCTTGGAGTCGGACACATGGGGAGACCCCATAAGAGTTTTAAATATTATCTTTAGTTCTGCATCTGTTTTTTTATGTCCAACTCCTTTTCCCAAGATGATATGTAGGTTGGTCTAGTTAAGACATCCTGCGTTGTAATTATTTTAGTCAGATGCGAAATTTTCCTAGCCTCTTTATTTTGGAAGTTCATTAAAGGGGTGGTCTCGCGAAACCAAGTGGGGTTATACACTTCCGTATGGCCATATTAATGCACTTTGTAATGTACATCGTGCATTAAATATGAGCCATACAGAAGTTATTCCACTTACCTGCTCCGTTGCTAGCGTCCTCGTCTCCATGGTTCCGTCTAAATTCACTGGCAGCTTGCTTTTTTAGACGCGCTTGCGCAGTCCGGTCTTCTCCATTCAGCACGAGCCGCTTCAGTGTGCTCCCCGCTACAGCTCTTCTGCGCATGCGCAGACGAGCTGTCACTGCTCGGGAGCGCGCTGAAGTGGCCATTCTGCACCATCCTCTGTTAGAGGAAGGTGCAGAAACTGGAGCTACCCAGCGGAGAAGCCCAGCCCAGCAGCCCCGAGAAGCCTCCCAGGTAAGTGATGGGTCGGGGGGGGGGGCTGCCGCTGCGCCGGGCTGCGCCGGGCTGCGCCGGGCTGCGCCGGGGGGGCTGTCGCTGCGCCGGGGGGGCTGTCGCTAGGCCGGGGGGGGCTGCCGCTGTGATGGGGGGGGCTGTCGCTAGGCCGGGGGGGGGCTGCCGCTGTGATGGGGGGGCTGTCGCTAGGCCGGGGGGGGCTGCCGCTGCGCCGGGGGGGCTGTCGCTAGGCCGGGGGGGCTGCCGCTGTGATGGGGGGGCTGTCGCTCGGCCGGGGGGGGGCTGCCGCTGCGCCGGGCTGCGCCGGGGGGGCTGTCGCTAGGCCGGGGGGGGCTGCCGCTGCGCCGGGGGGGCTGTCGCTAGGCCGGGGGGGCTGTCGCTAGGCCGGGGGGGCTGCCGCTGTGATGGGGGGGGCTGTCGCTAGGCCGGGGGGGGGCTGCCGCTGCGCCGGGCTGCGCCGGGGGGGCTGTCGCTAGGCCGGGGGGGGCTGCCGCTAGGCCGGGGGAACTAGCGCTGGGCTCCGGAACCTAGCGCTGGGCTCCGGGGCCTTCACCTGGGCTGAGGGTCTAGCGCTGGGGAGCCGGGGGCTAGCGCCGGTTACCTGCTGTCTGGTCGGCGGCTGCGGGGCGTCTGGTCGGCGGCTGCGATGCGTCCGGTTGCCATGGAGACACAGCTGGCGGCGTCTCGGGAGCGCGCACGTCGGGCTGCAGCGAGCGACGGGGAAAGAGCCGGCGGCCATCTTGAGGAAACTTTTATAAGTTGCTGAAACGCTGGAACGGTAAGTAGAAACCAGCTAGAAATGTCATTTACAGGGGGGCTTTGTAATGTATGTTTAATGGGGGGGACTTGGCAAAAAAAAAAATTAACTGCTTCCTCGAGACATCTCCTTTAATCTTTCAAATTCTGTCATAGGCCTTGATAAAAGATGGTCTGTCTTAAAATTTGATATTGTGGCCGAGATGTGTGTGATATGTAGATTTTGAATCTTCCTTTGCGGAGCTAACATATTTATTATGGTATTAGGGTCTTTATTAGAGATGAGCGAGCACCGAAATGCTCGGGTGCTCGTTACTCGGGACGAAACTTTCGCGATGCTCGAGGGTTCGTTTCGAATAACGAACCCCATTGAAGTCAATGGGCGACCCGAGCATTTTTGTATATCGCCGATGCTCGCTAAGGTTTCCATTTGTGAAAATCTGGGCAATTCAAGAAAGTGATGGGAACGACACAGCAACGGATAGGGCAGGCGAGGGGCTACATGTTGGGCTGCATCTCAAGTTCCCAGGTCCCACTATTAAGCCACAATAGTGGCAAGAGTGGGCCCCCCCTCCCAACAATTTTTACTTCTGAAAAGCCCTCATTAGCAATGCATACCTTAGCTAAGCACCACACTACCTCCAACAAAGCACAATTACTGCCTGCATGACACTCCGCTGCCACTTCTCCTGGGTTACATGCTGCCCAACCCCCCCCCCCCCCACCCCCCCCCCACCCCCCCGCACGACCCAGTGTCCACAGCACACACCAAAGTGTCCCTGTGCAGCCTTCAGCTGCCCTCATGCCACGCCACACTCATGTCTATTTATAAGTGCGTCTGCCATGAGGAGGAACCGCAGGCACACACTGCAGAGGGTTGGCACGGCTAGGCAGCAACCCTCTTTAAAAGGGGCAGGACGATAGCCCACAATGCTGTACAGAAGCAATGAGAAATATAATCGTGTGCCACCGCCATCAGGAGCTGCACACGTGGGCATAGCAATGGGGAACCTATGTGCCACACACTATTCATTCTGTCAAGGTGTCTGCATGCCCCAGTCAGACCGCGGTTTTTTATAAATAGTCACAGGCAGGTACAACTCCGCAATGGGAATTCCGTGTGCACCCTCAGCATGGGCGGCTCCCTGGAACCCACCCGCTGTACATAAATGTATCCCATTGCATTGCCCTGGACAGCAGAGCTAACGTCAGATTAAATGCAGGTGGGCTTCGGCCCACACTGCATGCCCCAACCTGACCGGGGTTTTTAATTCATAGACACAGGCAGGTACAACTCCCTATTGTGAAGTCCCTGTGGACAGACAACATGGGTGGGTGCCAGGAAGCCACCGGCGGCACATAAATATATCCCATTGCAGTGCCCATCACAGCTGAGGTAATGTCATGTTTAATGCAGGTGGGCTTCGGCCTGCACTGCATGCCCCAGTCAGACTGGGGTTCTTTAGAAGTGGACACATGCAGTTACAACTCCGTGTGGACCGACAGCATGGGTGGCTCCCTGAAACCCACCGGCGGTATATAAATATATCCCATTGCAGTGCCCATCACAGCTGAGGTAATGTCATGTTTAATGCAGGTGGGCTTCGGCCCACACTGCATGCCCCAGTCAGACTGGGGTTCTTTAGAAGTGGACACATGCAGTTACAACTCCGTGTGGACCGACAGCATGGGTGGCTCCCTGGAACCCACCGGCGGTACATAAATATATCCCATTGCATTGCCCAGCACAGCTGAGGTAACGTAAGCTTTAATGCAGGTGGGCAAAAAATTAATTGGATTACACTGTAGGCGGGGGCCCAAAAAAATTGGTGTACCAACAGTACTAATATACGTCAGAAAAATTGCCCATGCCCAACCAAGAGGGCAGGTGAAACCCATTAATCACTTTGGTTAATGTGGCTTAATTTGTAACTAGGCCTGGAGGCAGCCCAGTTAAAATAAAAATTGGTTCAGGTGCAAGTTTCAACACTTTAATGAGCATTGAAACGTATAAAAATTGTTTACAAAAATTATATGACTGAGCCTTGTGGGCCTAAGAAAAATTGCCCGTTCGGCGTGATTACGTGAGGTTTCAGGAGGAGGAGCAGGAGGAGGAGGATGAATATTATACACAGATTGATGAAGCAAAAATGTCCCCGTTTTTGATAGTGATAGAGAACGATGCTTCCATCCGCGGGTGCAGCCTACGTATTGCTTAGGTATCGCTGCTGTCCGCTGGTGGAGAAGAGAAGTCTGGGGAAATCCAGGCTTTGTTCATCTTGATGAGTGTAAGCCTGTCGGCACTGTCGGTTGACAGGCGGGTACGCATATCTGTGATGATTCCTCCAGCCGCACTAAACACCCTCTCTGACAAGACGCTAGCCGCAGGACAAGCAAGCACCTCCAGGGCATACAGCGCGAGTTCAGGCCACATGTCCAGCTTTGACACCCAGTAGTTGTAGGGGGCAGAGGCGTCACGGAGGACGATCATGCGATCGGATACTTACTCCCTCACCATCCTTTTAAAGTGCTCCCCCCCGACTCAGCCTTGACTGGGGAGCGGTGACACAGTCTTGCTGGGGAGCCAGAAAGCTGTCAAAGGCCTTAGAGAGTGTTCCCCTGCCTGTGCTGTACATGCTGCCTGATCTCCGCGCCTCCCCTGCTAACTGGCCCTCGGAACTGCGCCTTCTGCCACTATCGCTGTCGGATGGGAATTTTACCATCAGCTTGTCCGCCAGGGTCCTGTGGTATAGCATCACTCTCGAACCCCTTTCCTCTTCGGGTATCAGAGTGGAAAGCTTCTCCTTATACCGTGGGTCGAGCAGTGTGTACACCCAGTAATCCGTAGTGGCCAGAATGCGTGTAACGTGAGGGTCACGAGAAAGGCATCCTAACATGAAGTCCGCCATGTGTGCCAGGGTATCTGTACACAACACATGGCTGTCCTCTCTAGGAAGATCACTTTCAGGATCCTCCTCCTCTTCCTCCGGCCATACACGCTGAAAGGATGACAGGCAAGCAGCATGGGTACCCTCAGCAGTGCGCCAAGCTGTCTCTTCCCCCTCTTCTCATCCTCCTCATGCTCCTCCTCCTCACCGCGCTGAGATATAGACAGGAGGGTGCTCTGACTATCCAGCGACATACTGTCTTCCCCCGGCTCTGTTTCCGAGCGCAAAGCGTCTGCCTTTATGCTTTGCAGGGAACTTCTCAAGAGGCATAGCAGAGGAATGGTGACGCTAATGATTGCAGCATCCCCGCTCACCATCTGGGTAGACTCCTCAAAGTTTCCAAGGACCTGGCAGATGGCTGCCAACCAGGCCCACTCTTCTGTAAAGAATTGAGGAGGCTGACTCCCACTACGCCGCCCATGTTGGAGTTGGTATTCCACTATAGCTCTATGCTGCTCAGAGAGCCTGGCCAACATGTGGAGCATAGAGTTCCAACGTGTGGGCACGTCGCACAGCAGTCGGTGCAGTGGCAGATGAAACCGATGTTGCACGGTGCGCAGGGTGGCAGCGTCTGTGTGGGACTTGCGGAAATGTGCGCAGAGACGGCGCACCTTTCCGAGCAGGTCTGACAAGCGTGGGTAGCTTTTCAGAAAGTGCTGAACCACCAAATTAAAGACGTGGGCCAGGCATGGCACGTGCGTGAGGCTGCCGAGCTGCAGAGCCGCCACCAGGTTACGGCCGTTGTCATACACGACCATGCCCGGTTGGAGGCTCAGCGGCGCAAGCCAGCGGTCGGTCTGCTCTGTCAGACCCTGCAGCAATTCGTGGGCCATGTGCCTCTTATCTCCTAAGCTGAGTAGTTTCAGCACGGCCTGCTGACGCTTGCCCACGGCTGTGCTGCCACGCCGTGCGACACTGACTGCTGCCGACCTGCTACTGCTGACACTTTTTGATTGCGAGACAGGTTGCGGAGGAGGAGGTGGGTGGTTTAGTGGAGGAAGCATACACCGCCGCAGATACCACCACCGAGCTGGGGCCCGCAATTCTGGGGGTGGGTAGGACGTGAGCGGTCCCAAGCTCTGACTCGGTCCCAGCCTCCACTAAATTCACCCAATGTGCCGTCAGGGAGATATAGTGGCCCTGCCTGCCTGTGCTTGTCCACGTGTCCGTTGTTAAGTGGACCTTGGCAGTAACCGCGTTGGTGAGGGCGCGTAGAATGTTGCGGGAGACGTGGTCGTGCAGGGCTGGGACGGCACATCGGGAAAAGTAATAGCAACTGGGAACAGAGTAGCGCGGGGCCACCGCCGCTATCATACCTTTGAAAGCCTTCGTTTCCACAACCCTATATGGCAGCATCTCCAGGCTGATCAATTTGGCTATGTGCATGTTTAACGCTTGAGCGTGCGGGTGCGTGGCGGCGTACTTGCGCTTGCGCTCCAACACTTGCGCTAGCGAAGGCTGGACGGTACGCTGACAGACATTGGTGGATGGGGCCGAGGACAGCGGAGGTGAGGGTGTGGGTGCAGGCCAGGAGACGGTAGTGCCTGTGTTCTGAGAGGGGGGTTGGATCTCAGTGGCAGGTTGGGGCACAGGGGAAGAGGGAGTGGTGTCACCCGGAGGTGGTGAACGGCCTTCGTCCCACCTTGTGGGGTGCTTGGCCATCATATGTCTGCGCATGCTGGTGGTGGTGAGGCTGCTGGTGGTGGCTCCCCGGCTGATCTTGGCGTGACACAGGTTGCACACCACTGTTCGTCTGTCGTCTGCACTCTCAGTGAAAAAGTGCCAGACCTTTGAGCACCTCGGCCTCTGCAAGGTGGCATGGCGCGAGGGGGTGCTTTGGGAAACAGTTGGTGGATTATTCGGTCTGGCCCTGCCTCTACCCCTGGCCACCGCACTGCCTCTTCCAACCTGCCCTGCTGCTGCCCTTGCCTCCCCCTCTGAAGACCTGTCCTCAGTAGGCGTAGCAAACCAGGTGGGGTCAGTCACCTCATCGTCCTGCTGCTCTTCCTCCGAATCCTCTGTGCGCTCCTCCCTCGGACTTATTGCCCTTACTACTACCTCACTGATAGACAACTGTGTCTCATCATCATCATCCTCCTCACCCACTGAAAGCTCTTGAGACGGATTCCGGAAGTCCCCAGCCTCATCACCCAGACCCCGGGAACTTTCCAAAGGTCGGGCATCGGTCACGACAAACTCCTCTAGTGGGAGAGGATTCGGAACCATTGCTGCTCATTCTTGGCAGGGGCCCGAGAACAGTTCCTGGGAGTCTGCCTGCTCCTCAGAATGTGTCATTGTAATGGAATGAGGAGGCTGGGAGGAAGGAGGAGCAGCAGCCAGAGGATTCAGAGTTGCAGCAGTGGACGGCGCAGAACTCTGGGTGGTCGATAGATTGCTGGATGCACTTTCTGCCATCCACGACAGGACCTGCTCACACTGCTCAATTTCTAATAAAGGTCTACCGTGTGGACCCATTAATTGTGAGATGAATGTAGGGACGCCAGAAACGTGCCTCTCTCCTAATCCCGCAGCAGTCGGCTGCGATACACCTGGATCAGGAGCTCGGCCTGTGCCCACACCCTGACTTGGGCCTCCGCGTCCTCGCCCGCGTCCACGTCCTCTAGGCCTACCCCTACCCCTCAGCATGGTGTATTACCAGTAGTGCAGAAACAGAACGCTGTAATTAAATGTGCCGCTTATTGGCCTGTGGTTGGAGGCTGACTTCGCTTACGGAACACACAGCAGAGCCAGGAAAGAATTTTGCGCAAGCCTGCTGTAACACTTAGCTGGCTGCGTATGAATTAGGACAACTACCCCCAGCAGAGACCCAGTACACTGAGGACGGTCACAGGCAGCCCAAATAGATTTTTTTTCCCAAATGTTTTTGGAAAGGCCCACTGCCTATATACACTGTATATGTCTTCTGTCCCTGCCTCACCACTACTGGCCCTGGACAATGTAAAATTACTGCAGACTGTTTCACTCTGGACAGAAATACAGCGGTGATGTAACAGACAACACAGAGCCAGGAAAGAATTTTGTGCAAGCCTGCTGTAACACTTAGCTGGCTGCGTATGAATTAGGACAACTACCAACTGTCAGAATGCATCTGTGGTGAGCCGCGGGAGGGGCCGATTTATATACTCGGGTGACACCTGATCTCGGCAGCCACTCACTGCAGGGGGGTGGTATAGGGCTTGAACGTCGCAGGGGGAAGTTGTAATGCCTTCCCTGTCTTTCTATTGGCCAGAAAAGCGCGCTAACGTCCCAGAGATGAAAGTGAAAGTAACTCGAACATCACGTGGTGGTCGTTTCGAATAACGAGCATCTCGAACACCCTAATACTCGAACAAGCATCAAGCTCGGACGAATACGTTCGCTCATCTCTAGTCTTTATGTATAATAGCTTTTGGTCGTGCATTGACAAACCCTCAAAGATATTCCACAGATTGTCTGGAGTACAGACCTTTGGTTGTTTAATCCAAAACAGAAGTAGACTTAAAGTGGTTGCCCCGCGAAAGCAAGTGGGTCTATACACTTCTGTATGGCCATATTAATGCACTTTGTAATGTACATTGTGCATTAATTATGAGCCATACAGAAGTTATCAGAAGTTATTCACTTACCTGCTCCGTTGCTAGCGTCCTCGTTTCCATGGAGCCGTCTAATTTTCAGCGTCTAATCGCTAGATTAGACGCGCTTGCGCAGGCCGGGTCTTCTTCTTTTCTGAATGGGGCCGCTCGTGCCGGAGAACGGCTCCTTGTAGCTCCGCCCCTTCACGTGCCGATTCCAGCCAATCAGGAGGCTGGAATCGGCAATGGACCGCACAGAAGCCCTGCGGTCCACCGAGGGAGAAGATCCCGGCGGCCATCTTCAGCAGGTAAGTAAGAAGTCACCGGAGCGCGGGGATTCAGGTAAGCGCTGTGCGTTTTTTTTTTTTAAAGTCCCTGCATCGGGTTTGTCTCGCGACGAATGGGGGGGCTGTTGAAAAAAAAAACCCGTTTCGGCGCGGGACAACCCCTTTAAAGGTGTGTTGGGTGAGGGTGAGGCTGCTAATTTCTGTGATACGGAGTCCCAGGTCTCGCAGGTGCCCCTCGGTAGGATATTAAAGTCTCTAGATCGATAAGTTTTTGGGCTGGGGAGCCACATATCTTTAAGAAATTTTTTTCCACAAGACAATTGTGAAATTTTTCTCAATTTGTTATTTTTTATCGGGGACGTTAATTCCAGCCATCTATTCAAGTTGATTGCCTTGTAGTATTCTAAGGTGTTAGATAGTCCTACACCTCCAGATTGTCTTCTCTTGGACATCAATGTGTAGGCTAACCTGGGACGTTTGTATTTCCAGAAAAAGCACGAGATAAGTGTGCTTATTTTTCTAAAGAAGGATTTTGGTATGTGTATCGGCAGCATCTGTAATTTATAGAGGATCTTGGGAAGTATGTATGTTTTAATGAGGTTTTTCCTCCCGAACCAGGATATGATGGGGAGATTGTATGCCAAAAAGAGAGATGCTGTTTCTGTCAGTAATGGCACACCATTTTTGTTTTAACCATGCAGTAGAACGTGCATGATAAATATTTTTACAGGTCAGTTTGATTACAACATGCTAGGAGAAGGCTCTGTCCCCTCTTAAATAGGGATAATAAGCCCAAAGTGCCTGAAAGTCTCTAGGCACAGACAGGAACCCCATAGAAGGTTTGTGCTACATCACCAGAGTAGCACAGCACAGTGTGCAAAGCAGCACCAGAGACGAAGCCAGCAGAAGCCTTAAAACGGCAGAGGCCTTCCACAAAGCAAGAACAGTGCAGCAGGTAGTTTCTTCATGCTGGGGAGCTACCCCGTGAGAGAGACCACCAGAGGATCCTGAAGACTAAAATGAAGGAGTGGTGCCAAATTGACAGGCCAGACCACCAGAGTGAAGGTGCTGCAGCGCACAGGAGGAGAGGGAGTCTCCCTCCCCACAATCACCTAGCGGCAGAAGTGCAATGGACACTTTGAAAAGCCTGCATTGTGTGTAAATAGATGCAACTCCTACGAAAAAAATGCTGTACAGTTATATGCATAGTTATGTGCCTTGCTGTGTCCTAAAGTAGAAGAAATATAGAGATGTGCAAGATGATACATTCACCGTTATGTTGCATATGGTTTTAACAAGGGTAAGGCCTCCTGCACATGGTTGGGTCGAATGCTGCATGCAGGATTTCCGCAGCGGAGTTCGACCTGGTGCACTGTCGGTGACCCCAGCTCACCTGTCCAGCGGCTTATGCACATGCTGCAAAAGTACTGGGCGGCACTCCATAACGCATGCACATTAGCCACCCGCGCTGGAGGGTGACGAATATCCCGTAATACTTCCACAGTGCTCACTACAGAAGTGCTGCAGGATGGACGGCTTCCATTGACTTCAATGGAAGCCGGTAGAGATGAGAGAACGTACTCGCCCGAGCTTGATGCTCGGGCGAATATTAGGGTGTTCGGGATGCTCGTTACTCGTAACGAGCACCACGCGATGTTCGGGTTACTTTCACTTTCATCTCTGAGACGTTAGCGCGCTTTTCTGGCCAATTGAAAGACAGGGAAGGCATTACAACTTCCTCCTGTGATGTTCCAGCCCTATACCACCCCCCTGCTGTGAGTGGCTGGCGAGATCAGGTGTCACCCGAGTATAAAAATCGGCCCCTCCCGCGGCTCGCCACAGCTGCGTTCTGACATAGAGGAGGGAAAGTGCTATTGTGTTGGAGCTGCTATAGGGAGAGTGTTAGGAGTTATTGTAGGCTTCAAGAACCCCAACGGTCCTTCTTAGGGCCACATCTAACCGTGTGCAGTAGTGTGGAGGCTGCTTTTTACAGTGGTGCACATTTTTTTTTTTGGTATATCGGCCGTGCAGAGCATTGCGCCCTGCAGCAATACTCCAGGGACAGAAGTGCTTAGGCAGGGAGAGTGTTAGGAGTTATTGTAGGCTTCAAGAGCCCCAACGGTCCTTCTTAGGGCCACATCTAACCGTGTGCAGTACTGTGGAGGCTACTTTTTGCAGTGGTGCACATTTTTTTTGGGGGGGGGGGGGGTATATCGGCCGTGCAGAGCATTGCGCCCTGCAGTAATACTCCAGGGACAGAAGTGGTGGTTAGGCAGGGACAGAAGACATATTGATTGAATATAGGCAGTGGGCCTTTGCTAAAAAAATTTGGCCAAAAAATCTATTTGGCCTGCCTGTCACTGTGCTCAGTGTTCTGGGTCTGTGTGTGCTGGGTGTAGTAGTTCAACAAAATCATACATAGCCAGCTAAGTGTTACAGCAGGCTTGGGCCAAAAAATTTCCTGGCTCTGTCTGGGCTCTGAAATCACAGCTGTGTTGCAGTTAATAGTGCAACACTCTGCAGTTCAGTGACATACCCTAGCGCCAGAAGTGTGGAGGCAGGGACAGAAGACATATTCATTTAATATAGGCAGTGGGCCTTTGCTAAAAAAATTTGGCCAAAATATCTATTTGGCCTGCCTGTCACTGTGCTCAGTGTTCTGGGTCTGTGTGTGCTGGGTATAGTAGTTCAACAAAATCATACACAGCCAGCTAAGTGTTACAGCAGGCTTGGGCCAAAAAATTTCCTGGCTCTGTCTGGGCTCTGAAATCACCGCTGTGTTGCAGTTGACAGTGCAACACTCTGCAGTTCTGTGACATACCCTAGGGCCAGAAGTGTGGAGGCAGGGACAGAAGACATATTATCGTTTGAATATAGGCAGTGGGCCTTTTCTAAAAAATATTGGGCAAAAAATCTATTTGGCCTGCCTGTGACTGTGCTCAGTGTTCTGGGTCTCTGCTGGGTGTAGTAGTTCTACAAAATCATACGCAGCCAGCAAAGTGTTACAGCAGGCTTGTGCCAAATTATTTCCTGGCGTTCCGTAAACGAAGTCAGCCTCCAACCACAGGCCAATAAGCGGCACATTTAATTACAACGTTCTGTTTCTGCACTACTGGTAATACAGCATGCTGAGGGGTAGGGGTAGGCCTAGAGGACGTGGACGCGGGCGAGGTCGCCGAGGCCCAAGTCAGGGTGTGGGCACAGGCCGAGCCAGTGCATTGGCCAGGGGTAGAGGCAGGGCCAGACCGAATAATTCACCAACTGTTTCCAAAACCGCCCCCTCGCGCCATGCCACCCTGCAGAGGTCAAGGTGCTCTACGGTGTGGCAGTTTTTCACAGAGACGCCTGACGACCGACGAACAGTGGTGTGCAACCTTTGTCGCGCCAACATCAGCTGGGGAGGCACCACCACCAGCATGCGCAGGCATATGATGGCCAAGCACCCCACAAGGTGGGACGATGCCCGTTCACCGCCTCCGGTTTGCACCACTGCCTCTCCCCCTGTGCCCCAACCTGCCACTGAGATCCAACCCCCCTCTGAGGACACAGGCACTACCGTCTCCTGGCCTGCACCCACACCCTCACCTCCGCTGTCCTCGGCCCCATCCACCAATGTCTCTCAGCGCAGCGTCCACACGTCGCTAGCGCCACTGTTTGAGCGCGAGCGCAAGTACGCCGCCACGCACCCGCACGCTCAAGCGTTAAACGTGCACATTGCCAAATTGATCAGCCTGGAGATGCTGCCTTATAGGCTTGTGGAAACGGAGGCTTTCAAAAGCATGATGGCGGCGGCGGCCCCGCGCTACTCAGTTCCTAGTCACCACTACTTTTCCCGATGTGCCGTCCCAGGCCTGCACGACCACGTCTTCCGCAACATTGTACGCGCCCTCACCAACGCGGTTACTGACAAGGTCCACTTAACTACAGACACGTGGACAAGCGCAGGCAGGCAGGGCCACTATATCTCCCTGACGGCACATTGGGTGAATTTAGTGGAGGCTGGGACAGAGTCAGAGCCTGGGACCGCTCACGTCCTACCCACCCCCCGAATTGCGTGCCCCAGCTCGGTGGTGGTATCTGCGGCGGTGTATGCTTCCTCCACTAAACCACCCTCCTCCTCCTCCTACGCAACCTCTGTCTCGCAATCAAGATGTGTCAGCAGCACGTCGCCAGCAGTCGGTGTCACGTGGCAGCACAGCGGTGGGCAAGCGTCAGCAGGCCGTGCTGAAACTACTCAGCTTAGGAGAGAAGAGGCACACGGCCCACGAACTGCTGCAGGGTCTGACAGAGCAGACCGACCGCTGGCTTGCGCCGCTGAGCCTCCAACCGGGCATGGTCGTGTGTGACAACGGCCGTAACCTGGTGGCGGCTCTGCAGCTTGGCAGCCTCACGCACGTGCCATGCCTGGCCCATGTCTTTAATTTGGTGGTTCAGCGCTTTCTGAAAAGCTACCCACACTTGTCATACCTGTTCGGAAAGGTGCGCCAGCTCTGCGCACATTTCCGCAAGTCCCACACGCATGCTGCCACCCTGCGGACACTGCAACATCGGTTTCATCTGAAAGTGCACCGATTGCTGTGCGACGTGCCCACACAGTGGAACTCTATGCTCCACATGCTGGCCAGGCTCTATGAGCAGCGTAGAGCTATAGTGGAATACCAACTTCAACATGGGCGGTGTAGTGGGAGTCAGCCTCCTCAATTATTTACAGAAGAGTGGGCCTGGTTGGCAGCCATCTGCCAGGTCCTTCGAAACTTTGAGGAGTCTACCCAGATGCTGAGCGGGGATGCTGCAATCATTAGCGTCACCATTCCTCTGCTATGCCTCTTGAGAAGTTCCCTGCAAAGCAAAAAGGCAGACGCTTTGCACTCGGAAACGGAGGCGGGGGAAGACAGTATGTCGCTAGATATTCAGAGCACCCTCATGTCTATATCTCAGCGCATTGAGGAGGAGGGGGAGGAGCATGAGGGGGAGGGGGAAGAGACAGCTTGGCCCACTGCTGAGGGGACAGATGCTGCTTGCCTGTCATCCTTTCAGCGTGTATGGCCAGAGGAGGAGGGGGAGGAGCATGAGGAGGAGGGGAAAGAGACAGCTTGGTCCACTGCTGAGGGTACAGATGCAGCTTGCCTGTCATCCTTTCAGCGTGTATGGCCAGAGGAGGAGGAGGAGGAGGATCCTGAAAGTGATCTTCCAAGTGAGGACAGCCATGTGTTGCGTACAGGTACCCTGGCACACATGGCTGACTTCATGTTAGGATGCCTTTCTCGTGACCCTCGCGTTACACGCATTCTGGCCACTACGGATTACTGGATGTACACACTGCTCGACCCACGGTATAAGGAGAGCCTTTCCACTCTCATTTCCGAAGAGGAAAGGGGTTCGAGAATGATGCTATACCACAGGGCGCTGGTGGACAAACTTATGGTAAACTTCCCATCCGACAGCGCTAGTGACCGAAGACGCATTTCCGCGGCCCAGGTAGCAGGGGAGGCGCAGAGATCAGGCAGCATGTACAGCGCAGGCAGGGGAACATTATCCAAGGCCTTTGCCAGCTTTGTGGCTCCCCAGCAAGACTGTGTCACCGGTCCCCAGTCAAGGCTGAGTCGGCAGGAGCACTGTAAAAGGATGTTGAGGGAGTACGTAGCCGATCGCACGACCGTCCTCGTCGACGCCTCTGGCCCCTACAACTACTGGGTGTCGAAGCTGGACACGTGGCCTGAACTCGCGCTGTATGCCCTGGAGGTGCTTGCTTGTCCTGCGGCTAGCATCTGGTCAGAGAGTGTGTTTAGTGTGGCTGGGGGAATCATCACGGATAAGCGTACTCACCTGTAAACCGACAATGCCGACAGGCTTACACTCATCAAGATGAACAAAGCCTGGATTTCCCCAGACTTCTCTTCTCCACCAGCGGACAGCAGCGATACCTAAGCAATACGTAGGCTGCACCTGCGGATGGAAGCATCGTTCTCTTTCACCATCCAAAACGGGGACCTTTTTGCTTCATCTATCTGTGTATAATATTCCTCCTCCTCCGCCTGCTCCTCCTCCTGAAACCTCACATAATCACGCCGAACGGGCAATTTTTCTTAGGCCCACAAGGCTCAGTCATATAATTTTTCTAAACAATTTTTATACGTTTCAATGCTCATTAAAGCGTTGAAACTTTCACCTCAACCAATTTTTATTTTAAGTGGGCTGCCTCCAGGCCCAGTTACCAATTAAGCCACATTAACCAAAGCGATTAATAGATTTCAGCTGCCCTCTTGGTTGGGCATGGGCAATTTTTCTCAGGTACATTAGTACTGTTGGTACACCAATTTTTTGGGGCCCTCGCCTACAGTGTAATCAAATGAATTTTTAGCCCACCTGAATTAAGCACGACATTACCTCAGCTGTGATGGGCACTGCAATGGGATATATTTATGTACCGCCGGTGGGTTCCAGGGAGCCACCCATGCTGTGGGTCCACAGGGAGTTGTAACTACATCTGTCCACTTGTAAAGAACCCCAGTCTGACTGGGGCATGCAGTGTGGGCCGAAGCCCACCTGCATTAAACATGACATTATTACCTCAGCTGTGATGGGCAATGCAATGGAATATATTTATCTACCGCCGATGGGTTCCAGGGAGCCACCCATGCTGTGGGTCCACACAGAGTTGTAACTACATCTGTCCACTTGTAAAGAACCCCAGTCTGACTGGGGCATGCAGTGTGGGCCGAAGCCCACCTGCATTAAGCACGACATTACCTCAGCTGTGATGGGCAATGCAATGGGATACATTTATGTACAGTGAGTGGGTTCCAGGGAGCCACCCATGCTGTGGGTGCACACGGAATTCCCATTGCGGAGTTGTACCTGCCTGTGACTATTTATAAAAAAACGCGGTCTGACTGGGGCATGCAGACACCTTGACAGAATGAATAGTGTGTGGCACATGGGTTCCCCATTGCTATGACCACGTGTGCAGCTCCAGATGGAGGTGGCACAGGTTTGGATTTTTCATTGCTTCTGTACAGCATTGTGGACTATCGCCCCGCCCCTTTTAAAGAGGGTCGCTGCCCAGCCATGCCAACCCTCTGCAGTGTGTGCCTGCTTTTCCTCTGGCAGACACACTTATAAATAGACATGAGGGTGGTGTGGCATGAGTGTAGCTGAAGGCTGCGCCGGGACACTTTGGTGTGCGCTGTGGACACTGCATCGTGCGGGGGTGGGGGGGGTGTTGGGCAGCATGTAACCCAGGATAAGTGGCAGCGGAGTGTCATGCAGGCAGTGATTGTGCTTTGTTGAAGGTGGTGTGGTGCTTAGCTAAGGTATGCCATGCTAACGAGGGCTTTTCAGAAGTAAAAGTTGTTGGGAGGGGGGGGGGGGGGCACTCTTGCCGGTATTGTGGCTTAATAGTGGGACCTGGGAACTTGAGATGCAGCCCAACATGTAGCCCCTCGCCTGCCCTATCCGTTTCTGTGTCGTTCCCATCACTTTCTTGAATTGCCCAGATTTTCACCGATGAAAACGTTAGCGAGCATCGGCGATATACAAAAATGCTCGGGTCGCCCATTGACTTCAATGGGGTTCGTTATTCGGAACAAACCCTCGAGCATCGCGATAATTTCGTCCCGAGTAACGAGCACCCGAGCATTTTGGTGCTCGCTCATCTCTAGAAGCCGGCTATGCGTAACCCGAACTAAATTGCAGCATGCTGCGAATTATTCTCTGAGAGGGGAAAATCGCAATTAATTTCCGCTCATGGAGATGAAATTGTGTTCTGCCATTGAATACTATGGGCTGCATTTTCTGCCCTCCACGGACTCCACGATGCAAATACTCCTTTGTGCAGGAGGCCTAAAACTAAGAGAGTTTTGACAAATCTTTACTTTATGGTTAAGTACATTAAACTTCCTATGGAGCATAAAAAGGAAAACACTGTTTGTCTTCTGTAAAGTTTATTTCGGAAATAATGTGTGTTGCTACATCTCCGTCTGTCATGGCCGTGCTATCTCACATCCCATCACCCTGCATCAGCCCAACCTCCCTGAGTGCCTATAATGTACTGTGTGCAGCTACATAAAAGTCAGTATTACTGTAGATCTGACTCCTTCTGCTAAATACACTCTACCCAAGCCCTTTGTGCTTCCTGACCACTGTGGGCTTTACTGTGGCTGCGCTACTGCCAGCAGCATAGTAGCTCAGTCTGTTCTGCACAGTATACTACCATCTAAGCAAGCATTGATAACACTTGCTTACGCAGTGATAGTAAGTATATTGTATGCGGAAAAGTCAGCAGTGGTCATGTCAGCTACAAATAGCAGCTATAAAACATAAATGAAACCTAGAATAGACAATGCCAGGGAGAGAGGCAGCCTGATGGCTCCTTATTATGTCATTCCTGCATTGGTATGAAAGTAGAAGCTTCAGGCTGGTTTCACATGTTTGATAGTGCTACAAATCGTATGTATATGAAGCCCATGGTTTCCAATGGGTTCTTTCACATTAGTGATGTTTTGTAGGCTGCTACATTGCCAGAATACGAAATCGCGGGTTGCTGAATATTGCCGCGATTTGCTATGTTTTGTGGCTCATGTTTCCTATGGAGCCTTCCTGCGGTTCGATGCAACTTTTACAGTAGGAAATCCTACAGTTTGGCCCTAAAATAAGCCCTGGTTACGTAAAAAAACACAATACATCACCTAGCAGGCCCTTTTTTGCTCTGCAGCACTTCTTCTCCACAGGTCCCTGACACATGTGCTAGTAGTCTTTAGCCAGTGCTTCCTGGTCAGGGGTTCAAAAACCCCACCTCCAGGAAGCACTGGCTGCAATTTGTTCATCAAGCATCAAGCGCTGCAGTGATTGGCTCTCGAGCACTTCTGCTCTGCCAATCGGAGCCACCACTTCCTGGAGGTGGGGTTTTGGAACCCATGGCCAGGAAGTGCTGGCTGAAGTTACTAGCAAGTGTGCCAAGAACCTGCAGAGAAGAAGTGGACAGCACCTGTGAGGTAATGTTTTTTTGTTTTTTTTTAATGCAGCGATGGCTGCATTATTTTTGGGGTAGGGCTTATATTTCAAGCCCGCCCGAAAATCCTGGCAAAAGAGCGCTAAAAAGTCACGTTTACAAAATAATGCAAATACTCATGAATATTATTAGTTTTTGAATTGTTTTATTGATTTTTATTCTTTATCTCAAAATACTGAAAACAAAATAGACAAAATTTACTTAGAATGTATATAACTGTATGAAAAACAAATATCTGCATTGTACAGCTTTACTATCAATTTAAACATGTAGCAAAAGAATGAAAACAGACATTATAAATACAGTATCTTTTTTCTCTAAAATTACAAATGAATCTGCTACTATACCTTCACTAGTTCACTGAACTAATCCCTGAAAAGACTAGATTAGTAAAATAAAAAATAACCTTTATCAATATATCCTTTACAAAATATATAGAATTCCCAGGCCAGTACAAACACAAAAACAAGAAAGCATAAAAAGTTAAACACATATATTTATATATATACTAGCTGATATACCCGTCTTCGCCCGGTTAATTTGGTACTGGTGTTTATCTGGTGTTCACACGGAAAATCTTATGAAGTCGTGGTTACTTTAGAGATACTGAGGAAAAACATATGTTCACCATTTTGCATAGTTCTCTGCGTTACCCAGGAAACACCATGGGAGGTAACCATGTGACGTTTCCTTTATATAAAATGACATCAGGAAGTGAGAGAATTAGATTACGTACATAAAATTTGGACGCTAATTCTTTTGCACTTAAAATTGAATAATCGAGTTGGGACCCATTAGCTTTTCCTATTTATGACATATTCAATGCTTATGGCAAATTTCATGTTTCTATGACATTGGAAAGTAGGAAATTTAGATTATGTATGTAAAATTTCGATGCTAATTCTTTTGCGCTAGAATTAAATAATCGAGTTGGGACCCATTAACTTTTCATATTTATGACACAATCAATGCCCGTGCCAAATTTCAATTTTCTATTACACCAAGAAGTGAGAGAATTAGATTTCATACGTAAAATGTGGACGCTAATTCTTTTGCGCTTAGAATTGAACAATCGAGTTGGGACCCATTAACTTTTCCTATTTATGACATAATCAATGTCCATGGCAAATTTCATGTTTCTACAACAATGGGAAGTGAGAGAACTAGATTACGTACGTAAAATTTGGACGCTAATTCTTTTGCACTTAGAATTGAATAATCGAGTTGGGACCCATTATCTTTTCATATTTATGACACAATCAATGCCCGTGCCAAATTTCAAGTTTCTATTACACCAAGAAGTGAGAGAATTAGATTTCACATGTAAAATGTGGACGCTAATTCTTTTGCACTTAGAATTGAACAATCAAGTTGGGACCCATTAACTTTTCCTATTTATGACATAATCAATGCTCATGCCAAATTTCAAGTTTCTCTGACATCGGGAAGTGAGAGAATTAGATTCCGTACGTAAAACTTGGATGCTAATTTTTTCGCAGTTAGAATTGAATAATTGAGTTGGGACCCATTAACTTTTCCTATTTATGACATAATAATCAATGCCTGTGGTAAATTTCAAGTAAGAAAATTAGATTACGTATGTAAAATTTGGACGCTAATTCTTTTGCACATAGAATTGAATAATTGAGTTGGGACCCATTAACTTTTCCAATATGTGACACAATCAATGCCCGTGCCAAATTTCAAGTTTCTATGACACCTGGAAGTGAGAGAATTAGATTTCGTACGTAAAATTTGGGCTTCTAATTCTTTTGCACTTAGAATTGAATAATCGAGTTGGGACCAATTAACTTTTCCTATTTATGACATTATCAATGCTCATGCCAAATTTCATGTTTCTATGACATCGGGAAGTGAGAAAATTAGATCCCGTATGTAAAATTTGGACGCTAAGTTTTTTGCGCTAGAATTGAATAATCGAGTTGGGACCCATTAGCTTTTCCTATTTATGACATAATCAATGCTTTCCCCAAATGTCATGTTTCTACAACATCGGGAAGTTGGAGAATTAAATTCTGTACGTAAAACTTCGATGCTAATTCTTTTGCACATAGAATTGAATAATCGAGTTGGGACCCATTAGCTTTTCCTATTTATGACATAATCAATGCTCATGCCAAATTTCACGTTTCTATTGAGAAGGATACATATATATCCTTGTAGGTAGAAAAGAAAACACTGGAATATATACATTTATATAGATATAGTTATGTGCCTTTCTTTTTATATGCATACTAACTTTATTCTCATATGTACTAACTCTATGAAAAACTTAATACGTCGCCTTACATCAGATATTCTAAAGGCCTTGCGAGACAAAGACAAAATGTATCTTAAAACCCAGCAAAGGAAGAACCAGACACAAGGACGCGTACTTGGCTGTTTTTCCAGAGGCGCCGTAGCAAGATAACGACTGTTCAACTATGTACATAACTTTCACTGTCTCAGGCCGGAAATCTGGACTTCACATATATGGTTATGCTGTGAATTTTAGCCAATTAGCCCATCACCCATTCCTACCGATGAGACCAAAGGGTATAAGATCTCATGTAATTTGTAATAAAAGCAGCGCAGTCATGTCCCCGTGTGAGGAGCTATACCAGACTTCCGTGTGTGGTGTTTTCTTCTTTACCACCGGCAGCGGGCCATTGGGGTGGGCCTGATTGGTGCTGTACTTAGAATTACCCTGACAATATGGCGCAACCAACTGGGGCGACAAAACCGGAGCTGTGCAGCCCTGTCCACCCAGATCCACGCCACGGAGAAGCAATCCTGCTGCAAACTGAGCCTGATCAACTCACAGAACTCCAGGTAAGACCAGCATATATTTATGTTGTGTTTTACGCTGAGAGTCTTGCAGCAGGAGGGACTATCTGTGTTTTGTGACCGGACGGGTTGGGTTAAGAGTTCTACACGGTAACTCGTGTGGGCTTCGGGTTTGCCGTCATGGACCACTGACTGTGATATGCGCACCAATCGCTCACCCAGGAACTAGTCTGTAGTCTATTTGTACTTTGAAGTCCATGGTGTTTTTAATTATAGTGGAGATTGTTTGTTGTATCTGCAGAATTTTTTTCTCTTTCTTTTCATTTAGTCTCACAAGAGAAGGGACCCTCGGTTTTAGTTTAGTTAGTTGTTAATGGTTTAGCAGAGAGGGATGCATTTTGTGAGACAGGCTTCATAGGAGAAGGGACTCTCGGTTGTTTTGCCTTATATATGGGGCTAACGATTTGATTTCAGAGAGATGCATTCTGTGAGGCTGGTTCCATAGGAGAAGGGACCCTCGGTTGTTTTGCCGGTATATAAGGGGCTGACAATTTGGAAATTAAGAGGGATGCATTCTATGGAGCGTGTTATTATTATTATTATTGTTGTTCTAATATGCGTAAGATCTTATTAAAGAAGACGGAGCCCTTTATGGGCTGCCGCCGTGCGGATCTATTGGTGGAGGAGAGAAGAGTTCCAATCTGTAAACTGTAAGAAAACTCTAATGAAAATGTGTAACAAGGACCCGCACGGTAGATTACAGTATGTACACATTATTTGTTTAAGAAAGTATCCGTAAGTGAAATGTTGGAAAGTACAGTAAGTGATCAAGAGGGTGTTGGGAGAGTGTCTATTAAAGGTTACATTGGCAGTTAGGTAGGGAGAAAGTGCTGAAGTAACAAGCAAAGTCGAGAAGAAAGTTACAATGCATGTGATTTGTTGGCAGAGAGAGAGAGGAAAAGGTGTATAATACAAGATAGATAATAGATATAGATATATATAGATATATATGTGTGTATATATGTATATACTGTATGTGCAAATAGTTAACTGAGCTTGCTTTTAGAAGAGAAAGTTTGTTTACATGTAGCTGCAGTCTGTCTAGTTTTCAAGGTCAAGCGATAACAAAGCGAGAGAAAATGCAATAATAACCCTGGATAATATCTTTGCTTGCTTAAATGGAATGGAGGCTTGAAATGAATTTAATTAATTATACTGTCTTAGTAGGCAGGAAATATAGCAATTTCTAAGGTATATTCTTACTGGGTTCTGAGGTCACAAATGGACACGTCTTGGACAGGTGTAAGGAAGTTTACCCCACTCACATTCTCTGGGGGCTTTTAAGAATACAGAGAAAGAAAGACAAGGGGGGCTGAAAGATACCCACGCATTCTAAAATTCTTCAGCATTTATTACAGCATATAATAGCTTCAGTAAATAAGAAAGATAGAATGTCTCAGTCACTCAGCAAACTTTTTCCACATAATTTGTCAAAAATAGCGCTCATTCACAATCTCATCTCAATAGAATCATGTACTTTATAACATTATAGCACTCACCTCAATGTTTTTCAACTGATGTATGTTTGTTTGTCAAACTTTTTTTTGTCTGTGCATCTGTATGTACTGGTACACCTTCAATGGGGGGTGACGGGGCAGACTTGAGCGCATGGATGGATGAGAGTTAATGACTAGGGATAAAAGTCCCCCCCCCCCCATGCATAAGACTTTACTTGGTTGTGATGTGGACGTACAGACTGTTAAGCTTAAATGAAGGTGAAAAAAAAGACGCAAGCGACCAGTATTGAGGGGGTGGAGCTAGATGATGTAACGGACGTAATGTTTCATCCCTCTTGTCCACAAGGGAGAGGGTAAGAATCTTGAGCAGCTAGTAAAAGTTTTTGTTTTGTTTTTTTTCTCTCTCAAATTTGATAAGACATTGCAGGCAGGATCAGATTAATAATGAATTTACTTAAAGGATATTACATTTCAAATATTAATAGGTGTTTGTAGATTATTCTGCCCTGATGTAACTCATGTCTCTGTTATTGGTGCTAACATTTTACAGGCCTTATCTGCATCCATCAAATCTTTTTATAATATTGTACTACTTAAACCCGGCTACTCTTCTTCCAATTGAGTACCCTAGTTCAAAGGGGGGGGAGGAGAAGGCATAGGTGATCTAGGTATTGCAAATCCGTCATTTTTAATTTTTTTTGCAACAAGATTCTGATCTTTTTGAAATAGAATATCAGCATAATTGTCTAGCATTGATGCAACAAGAAAATTTAAGTTTTAAAAAGTTACTGAAAGCCCTTGTTAACAATGCATATTTTGAGTTGTTTTTTATAGATGGTACCAGGGTGATTGACGACTCCACACTGGATATACAGTGGTCACACAACAAGATGTCCTAAAAGCAGAATGCCTCCGCATGTCGCAGTACAAGAAGCGGAACAAAAGGCCCTCACTGAGGCGTGTAGAGTGGCCAGAGGTAAGACGGCAAACATTTACACTGACTCCCGGTATGCATTTGGCATAGCTCATGATTAAGGCCCAACATGGAAGACCAGACAGTTTTTTACCTCAGCAGGACAGCCAATTAAGAATGATGCAGCGGGCAGAGTCTCATGGAGGCCCTACTTCTACCTGACAAAGTGGAAAGCTCACACCAATTCCTACACCAGAGAAACAAGAGGCAATGCCATCACAGACCACACAGCAAAGCCAGCAGCCCTGAAGCCGTGAAAGAAAAGAAGAAAAGAAGAATTTGACTACACTTTGGACTTTGATAAAAACTTGGACTTTGATAAAAACTTGGACTTTGATAAAAACTTGGACTTTGATAAAAACTTGGACTTTGATAAAAGCTTTGAACTTTTATATGCTAAGGACTTTACAGTTACAAGCCAGCAAGGAAGAAAAGGAAAAATGGACTAAAAAGGGACGGCATATGGTGAACAGTCAACAGCACTTGCCTAGCACAGTCCCTGTGCCCCATGATGGCCCAGCTGACGCACGGAAAGACGCACCTCTCAAAGCAGCAATGATGTCGACGCTTGAACGAGGACGGGTGGCTCCTAGGTTTTCTGTAGCTGCTGCATCATTTGTCCAATTTTGCATGATCTTTGCCGTAAGCAACAGGGCAGAAGTAAATTTGCCACATCACACTTGCCTAGACCACTCTACCCATTTCAGGGATTGCAAATTGGCTACACTCAGCTCCCACTTTTTGGGAAGTATGAATATGTGCTTGTTGTTGTTGATTTCTTTTCAGGTTGGAGAGACCTACCTTGTTACCAAAGTAAATAAGCAGGTAACCGCACAGAAGTTCATGAATGAGGTAATCCGCAGATATGGGGTACCGGAAGTGATTAAGTCAAACAAAGGTACAAATGTCACAGGTGAAATAATGCAATACATCATGTCTGCTTTGGGTATATTCCAGGCTTTTCACACACCCTACCATCCACAGGGTAGTGGGAAAGTAGATACAAAAGGCAATGAAGGAAACGAGCAAACCTTGAATTGAGTGTCTTCCATTAGTTTTTCTTTTTCTCTGGAGGATACGTGCCACAGTAGCTGAGTTTGGGGAATGATTTTCTTGTTAATGTTGTCATAGGCCTCTCCAAGGAATTGTCAATAATGCATTCTGCAGTCTCTGCTTTTCTCCCAGGTCCTACAGATGAGTGTCACAATCTGAAACCAGGTGACAGGGTCTATGTGAAAAAGTTTGAGAGAGAAACCCTGTTTGAATGTCCGTACCAAATGTTGCTCACCACCCCAACTGCAGTCAAGCTCGAAGGAAAGCCCACTTGGATCCACACTTCGCACTGAAAAAACTCATGATCCTGTATATCCTTTACATGCTATAATGTGGTGCAATTCCTCTAACACACACCTTTGACTACTGTACACTAGCCCCCTGTTTCAGGGATCAGAACAAATTAATACAATAAAATGTGCAATATGAAGACTACACTGAGGGTGAGAATTTGACGCTCCAGGTGGTAACTTTGATCCACATGTATACATAGATGCAATAGGAGTGCCAAGGGGGGTGCCAGATGAATTTAATTCTAGAGATCAGGTTAAAGCAGGTTTTGAGTCCTTATTTGCTATTGTCACTGTTAATAATAATGTAGATTGCATGAATTATATCTATTACCATCAGCAGAGGTTTGTAAACTACACCAGGGATGCTTTGCAAGGGTTAGCTGACCAGTTAGGGCCCACTGCATCCATGGCATTCCAAAATAGAGTGGCCCTGGATATGATTTTAGCAGAAAGAGGTGGGGTATGTAATTTCCTGTATGTGTATTATCCCTTTGATCAAAAAGAGTATGAGTAAGGGACTGGATAATGTGACTAAAATTTCCCTTCTTTGAAAAAGATAAAGAGCCAGTTCCGATAGTGCCAACCAGGTACGTTACCAGAAGAATGGAGAAATGTACTAGTACTGCGCCGCCTCGGTCTCATAAGATGGACTGTCAGTGGAATTCCCATTTGCCTAGGGATAGTGCAGAAGACCTTAGGTTCCGGCGAGGGCACACCCTGTGGGGTGTTAACTTGTACAGATAGAGGGTATGGATGCCCGGAAATTAGGCCAGGGAATCCATGGCCTTCTTCTGAGGTGAGGTAGGGACCCCCCCTCCTAGGAGTAGGGACTTACGGGCAGTGGAGAAACCCTGACGCAAGGGAGAGGCGACCGAGGGAGAGTGCAAGGTCTGGTACTTGATCTCCATATTAAGTTTTTAGGGGGGTTTGAGAAGGATACATATATATCCTTGTAGGTAGAAAAGAAAACACTGGAATATATACATTTATATAGATATAGTTATGTGCCTTTCTTTTTATATGCATACTAACTTTATTCTTATATGTACTAACTCTATGAAAAACTTAATACGTCGCCTTACATCAGATATTCTAAAGGCCTTGCGAGACAAAGACAAAATGTATCTTAAAACCCAGCAAAGGAAGAACCAGACACAAGGACGCGTACTTGGCTGTTTTTCCAGAGGCGCCGTAGCAAGATAACGACTGTTCAACTATGTACATAACTTTCACTGTCTCAGGCCGGAAATCCGGACTTCCCATATATGGTTATGCTGTGAATTTTAGCCAATGAGCCCATCACCCATTCCTACCGATGAGACCAAAGGGTATAAGATCTTATGTAATTTGTAATAAAAGCAGCGCAGTCATGTCCCCGTGTGAGGAGCTATACCAGACTTCCGTGTGTGGTGTTTTCTTCTTTACCGCCGCCAGAGGGGCATTGGGATGGGCCTGATTGGTGCTGTACTTAGAATTACCCTGACACTATGACACCGGAAAGTGAGAAAATTACATTCCGTACGTAAAATTTGGACGCTAATTCTTTCACACATAGAATTGAATAATCGAGTTGGGACCTATTAACTTTCCTATTTATGACATATTCAATGTGCATGCCAAATGTTAAGTTTCTATGACATTCGGAAGTGAGAGATTTAGATTATGTACGTAAAATTTCGAAGCCAATTCTTTTGCGCTAGAATTGAATAATCGAGTTGGGACCCAATTACTTTTCCTATTTTGCAGATAATCTATGCTTGTGCCAAAGTTCATGTTTCTACGACATCGGGAAGTTGGAGAACTTTTGGCGAGTCAGTTAGTCAGTCAGTGCCTTTTTTTCACGTGTTATAGCTTGCCTTTTTTTCAAGCGATTGTGAATGGGACTTTCTAATGTTAAAAATGCTTTGCAAGTTGGTGCGTTTTTAACACTAGAAAGTCCCATTGACAATCATGTGAAAAAAAGCAGCAATATATCATGAAAAAAAGGCAAGCTATAATGCGTGAAAAAAAGGCAAGTGTGCAGCAGCCCATATGGCATGAAAAAAAAGCAAGCTATAACGCGTAAAAAAAAGGCAAGTGGGTGGGAGCCCTCAGTGAGTGAGTCAGTGAGGGCTTTCGTCTTTATATATATATATATATATAGATACCTCTCAAGTAGTACCTGGAGAATTTCTGTGATATTGCAACACTTCTTATCTGTGCACTCGGGCAATCCTATATCATTTCAGGTTCTGGGTCTTGAGAGGGTTAACTGGGAGGCAAAATTAAGAAATAGAGAAGCCATTTGCATAATGGTTCTTGACAGTCACCATCCTGGTGGTTTGAATTTCCGTTCGGATTTTCTTTACACTTAATGATGTTCTGCGCTATCATGTTCTAGTATACTACATTATTGATTTGAGGTCATGTGCATCCTTAAGGTGATTGATTATTCACCAGACATGTAGAAATGGTTGATTTTTAAGCCAGAGGCATGAGGTTGGGAATAACAATATGAGAAGAGCCCGGTTTGTGAGACTTAAAACATGTAAATTGTTCCCCTTTTCTGTCTGATTCTATGAGGATGTTTTTGAGGATACTGTAATAAAAGTTTTGTTTTTACCTTTATACAAGTGCTGGAAGAAATCTTTTGTTTTGGAAATTAATCCATCTGTGTCTGAGGCAGCTTCCTTCCCTACACCATGCTGCTTAAATTTCAGGATAATGTCCAGGATAGATTCCAGGGTTAGCTAGTTTCACTTTTTCACTTTGAAAGCCTTTTTATTCACTTCTCCTACCCCTAACTCCGGCCAAAGTAAGAGTTCACAGTGCTGAAATCTCGCACAAGTGCCGCATCCCTCTGCTGACTTGCACTCCATGCGCAGTGCAGTGATGAAGCTAAGTGGTCTGAACTTCGCTTCATGTGTTGGAAGATGAGCCAGGAGAGGCACGTGATGCATGCACAAGATTTTAGCGCTGGAGCACTGATGTCGGCAGAAGAAGGGGCGCTACGAGTGAATGAAGAGGCCAGGTTTACAAAGTGATGTGCAGACTCCGAGCTAGAAGGGTGATGTCTCTTTGACTCCAGGCAACACATTTGCATATCGAGTGAACTGCAACTGAAGTAAATTTAAGGGTTTTTGCTAATCACTCAATTAGTCTAAAAACATGTACGTTGTGCTGCAGCTTTGCCGATTTATACTGTGGTAACATATTAGCAACCTATAAGCTGGTGACAGGCTCCCTTTAAAGAAATGTACAGTATTTCACTTTGATAAAACCTTGATTGGATGCTGGTGATAATAAGATGACTCTGCTGACTCTGTAGACAGTTTGCATTGTAGATAAGAGGAATATATTTTAAAAATCTGTAGTTGTAAAGACCCCAGCCGGACCCTAGATGGCAGATCTGGACTTTACCTATGGTAATTACTCTTCCTGGATACTTATAGTGTCTCCCAGTACTCATATACATCAGTACTTACAGTGGAGTCGAATTTTGTAACAACCAGACAGTCTAATAAACAAATATATGAAGCAAAGAGCCATACTGGCAGGTAATACTAAATTATAATTTAGTATTATAAATCATAACAGATAACAGGAACAGGGTGGTGACAGGCATCAGATGATGAATGATGATGATAGTCATCTAATAGAGCAGATGGGTGAGGGAAACAAAAATAACCTGATGATACCTAACCCTAACTCTAGCTCTCCCTAAAACCTTTTCCAAGGAAAAAAGGGAAGATAAAGAGTAGAGATGAGCGAGCGTACTCGGATAAGCACTACTCGCTCGAGTAATTGGCTTTATCCGAGTATCGCTGTGCTCGGGGCTAAAGATTCGGGTGCCGGCACGGAGCGGGGAGCTGCAGGGGAGAGCGGGGAGGAACGGAGGTAAGATCTTTCTCTCCTCCTCTCCCGTCCGCTCTCCCCTGCTCCCCGCTGCGACTCACCTGTCAGCCGCAGCGGCACCCGAATCTTCAGGGACGAGCACAGCGATACTCGGATAAAGCAAATTACTCGAGCGAGTAGTGCTTATCCGAGTACGCTCGCTCATCTCTAATAAAGAGACATTTCTTTTTTCGTTTTGCAAAAGACTGTAATTTCTTTATTGTTTATTACATTAGTGTTTCTTTTTTTTGCCTTTTTTCTTTTCTTGGTTTTGGCACTAAATCTTATTCTACTTGATTTTTCTATTGTCTGTTATAATACTGTTGAGATTTTCAAATTCAAGAATACTTTATGATTGGTTTCAATTATACAGTATAACATACCAACACTCCTTGCGTTATAGATATAGCACCGAGGAAGGTCTTTTGACTGAAACGTCCAGTACTTACTAGTCTAACAGATATTCTAACAACTTATGCATCAATTTTATTGTTTAAGTATAGAACTAATACTCTATAATTCTGCAATATGATGAAATGAAACTGAACTTCATGCTATGAAATAAAGCAATCAAACTATTTGAAAATCTTCAAGAGTGCTGCTGATTTCCTCTATAATACTGAACTAGAAGCAAGGCAAGGTGGATACAAAAAGGAACAAAGAAAAACAAGTTACGAGGCTAGAAGCAAAGATGTGAGTAGAAAACCAAAGGAGTAAACTATATTAACAAGAAATAACGCTAGATAAAAACAAAAAAACTAGACCAATACAAGGAATCACAAGACTAGACTAGCAACAATTTATTTATTAGAAGGATCTCATGTCATTTTTTGTGCTTGATAAAGTCTTGTTAGACTCAAATGCGTTGCACCTGGGACCTGTGTGTCCCAATAAAAGAATCCTTTCTTTGTTATTACTCTTCTGTGGATTCTTTTGGCCATTGCAGTCCCCTGCAAGCAGCGCTGATTCATTTTTTGCACTTATGTGCAACCTTTTATGCATCCATTTTATATAATGTAGTTTAATGTGGATAAATCCAGGATTATGCACATGGCCCCAAAGAAACAAAATGTACAATCTTGTACTAAATAATTACACACTGGGTAAGACTTGGAGATATTGGTGAATAGTAAACTCGTGGTAGGCAGCTGCTGCCGAGACAAATAAATTCTTAGGATGCATCAAGGGAGGCATAGATGTTAATTGACAAGAGCATAGCTTTGCCTCTATACAAATCACTAGTCAGACGAATAACAATGTTTAATAACAGCCCAATCATGTAAAATTCTTGAACTTTTATTTCAATCCATATAAAACCATGACAGCAACACGTGCATAACATGTTTGAAGAAGATAGAAATGGCTTACACGCTCTACTACTTCTACTATTCTCCAGACATCTTATGCATGCACATATAGATTTGTTGCTGTACTGACATATCATGGTATTATATGGATTGTGTTTGATTTCGACATTGATGTTTGTCTACTTCGAGAATTTCTGATCTCCATGTACAACTCTGGTGATCTGACTCATGCTACTCTTTCTATGAAATCACTGATGAAACCACATATGGTATATTTTGCACATTTTTGGACACCTGTATATACATAGGACATACAGTAAAAGAACTAGAGCGGGTGCCGAGGAGGACGATGACATTAATTAAGGGAATACGTGGATTGCACAACCACTACAGGTTATCAAATGTAGGGTTATTCAGTTTGTAAAGAAGATGGCTAGGGAGATCTGCTGCCGTGACAATGAGCATTTTCTGCATCTAGAGGAAAGAGGGTTTAGTTTCACTCTCATTTTTAACTGTTAGAGCAGTGAAACTATGAAACTCTCTATTACAAGATGCTGTTGATTCAGTGGGCAATTAAAAAAAAAATATTACAAGTTATAGATGTTAGAGTTCTGTAAATGGGTCGTTGATCAAGGGATTTATTCTGTTTGCCAGATTTGTAATTGGGAAGAATTTTTATTCTCTAATATGGGTCAATTGGCATCTACCTCATAGAGGTTTTTGTGTTTTTCTTAGATCAAGACAGTAGGTTTATATGTTGCACTTGATGGAACTATGTATTTTTTCAACTTTATAATTATATACAACTATGGAGATTTTCCACATACCTGATAGATCAGCATGTTATTCACCTGTTACATTCACTAGTCCTTTGATCCAAAGAGTCTCACAGTGGCAAAAAACTACCACGAATACTTAAAAAAGATAGACCCTTATTTTTTTAACAAATTCCCCACTGTTCTAAACTAATCTTGCTGTAAAGAAAAGTAAGCAACATTACTAGGTCTATTTTACCGGTAACAAGGAAGCAGGGACATATATAATAGCAAACTAAGGGTCCCAAACTATGAAGCTGTAGAGTACCCATTTGTAAAGCAGTTGTGTGCTGGGCTAATTATTCCAATGGTCAATTATTGAAATCAATACACTCTTTGTCAAAAAAAAATAAAGCACTGAGAAGGTACTGTTGTTTTGTTGTAAAATTTTGCATGCAGTTACATCTCGGACAGATATGCGAATGGTTAGAGTGGTGGCGAATTTAGATGAACGGTCTTGCCCTATGAGGCCCAAGAAATGGTTCTCCCCATGGTCTATAAAAAGGCTCCCAGAGGCTACTTGTGTGTACTGGACCACTTTTTCTGCTTGTGTAGAGTTTCTTGACCACTAGATGCTTCTACAACATTTCAAAGAGATTTTACCAAGTTGATAGTGTTTAAGAAGGTGCGAATTATTGGAATGTGAGAAACTGGATTGTTGCATCAACAAAATGCCCACCTGGACTGTTCTGACAAGACTATTAGGAAGTGATGGGACCAGTAGATGCGTGAGGACACCCACAGCAGACCACCAGCAGAGAGGATCATCTGATCATCCAACAAGCATATGCAACTCTACCTGTTTTATTGTCTGCCATCCAGAGACAGGCGGCACCATCATTACAAGCTGCCTATTACAAGTGCTACTTTTAAAACTAACCCACTATCGCCACCATTTGCAATGGTGTTATGAACGACAAAAGTGGACTACTTTGGAGTTGAACTGGGTTCTCTCTAATGCCGAATCTAGATTTTATTTGGATACTCACAATGGTTGTGTTCATGTCTGGAGACCTCAGGGTGAGCACTTCCAATTCCTGCATTTTTTGTGGAGGAGCAAACTCCCCCCAGTGCTGGTGTGATGGTCTTTGGGGCCACCACATACAACAGTCGGTCACTCCTAGTAGTGATATGAGGGACAATGGTAGCTCAGCAATATGTTCAGGACATCCTGCAGCCACATGTGTTCCTCTAATTGCAGCTTCCAAGTGGCCTTTTTTAGCAGGATAATGCTTGTGCCCACACAAGGTAAAGGTGTCACAAGAATGCATCAACAACATTCCTACACTTCTGTGGCCTGCCTATTTGGCAGATTTACCTCCAATAGAACATGTATGGGACCATCTGGGATGCCAACTGTGATAGCCTACGAATTTGAACAATCCAGATGCTCAGTTACAGCAAATGTGGAGCGATATGCCGCAGGATACCATGTGGATTCTGTATGTCTCTATGCCCACCTGTATCACATCTTGCATATAAGCTAGAGGCAGCCCAACACAGTACTAGAGTTTCAATGCCCGCCCATATTACATCTTGCATCCAGGCTAGAGGTGATACAACAGGGTACTAGAGCCTCCATGCCTGCTCTTATCACATCTTGTATCCAAGCTAGAGGTGGTACCACAGAATACTAGAGCCTCTCTTCAAGTGTTCAATTTTCCACAATAAACTCTCCTTTTACTTTGATATTGTAATCACTTATCAATCACACAGAGAAAGTTTCATTCGATTCCTACATCTTCTTGATGTTTTGACAATGAGTGCATCTGATCTAATAGTCACCTCAATGACAAGTTTGGATGGCATCTAACTAATTCCCCTCTTGCAGTGTGTGGGGCGCCACTGGCACTTTTAGAAAAGTAAACAGGAGCAGTTGGTTAAGTTACTGCATTACCTTTAGGCATGATATACTGTAGTTCTCACTATACAATTCCCTATAAAAATAATAGAAGTTCACTCCCTTCACATGTAAATGATGTCATGTTGACTGATTTTACTCTACCTCCACCAGGGTTTCTAGATACAGGGCGAAAGTAGAGGGACCTAGCATGGGGAGAAGACAAAATTGTCCATGTCTCTACTGCAAGCACATAGAGTTAAGTTTTAGGTTGAATGAGAAGGAAATCTTTTTTCTTACCTCAGCCTAGCTAGTAGCTATGTATTTCTCAGATTTAGCATATCTCATGGCAATATAAATTGTGTTACAATGTGTCATTTGTGGCTTCATAGGTCTGCAAATCTAAAGATTGAAGTCAGCTAGTAGACATGTATTATATTTTGAGTTCAATACAATGGTCATGTTTCGTTACAAGAGTGGTCTCTAATCTATGGATCTCTAGAGGCTACTAAACTTCACCCCCAGCATGCTGAGGGTTGTAATTTTGTATAGACCAGAGAGCCGCAGATTGGTGTACACTACCTTACAACATCCAAATGTGAATACTATTTGAGTAGAAATAACTTGCATCTTTACTAGAGATGAGCGAACGTACTCGTCCGAGCTTGATGCTCGATCGAGTATTAGCGTGTTCGGGTTGCTCGTTATTCGTAACGAGCACCACGCGATGTTCGGGTTACTTTCACTTTCATCTCTGAGACGTTAGCGCGCTTTTCTGGCCAATAGAAAGACAGGGAAGGCATTACAACTTCCCCCTGTGACGTTCAAGCCCTATACCACCCCCCTGCAGTGAGTGGCTGGCGAGATCAGGTGTCACCCGAGTATAAAAATCGGCCCCTCCTGCGGCTCGCCACAGATGCATTCAGACATAGCTCAGGGAAAGTGCTGCTGCTGCTATAGGGAGAGTGTTAGGAGTATTTTAGGCTTCAAGAACCCCAACAGTCCTTCTTAGGGCCACATCTAACCGTGTGCAGTAGTGTGGAGGCTGCGTTTTGCAGTGTTGCATATTTTTTTTTTTTTGTATATCGGCCATGCAGAGCATTGCGCCCTGCAGTAATTATACATACTCCAGGGCCAGAAGTGCTGGTTAGGCAGGGACAGAAGACATATTGATTGAATATAGGCAGTGGGCCTTAGCAAAAACATGTGGGGAAAAAAATCTATTTGGGCTGCCTGTGACTGTCCTCAGTGTTCTGGGTCTGTGCTGGGTGTAGTAGTTCTCCAAATTCATACGCAGCCAGCTAAGTGTTACAGCAGGCTTGCGCAAAATTATTTCCTGGCTCTGTCTGGGCTGTTAAATCACCGCTGTATTGCAGTCCACAGTGCGCAGAGAGAGAAGAGATATATTGATTGAATATAGGCAGTGGGCCTTAGCAAAAACATTTGGGGAAAAAAATCTATTTGGGCTGCCTGTGACTGTCCTCAGTGTTCTGGGTCTGTGCTGGGTGTAGTAGTCCTCCAAATTCATACGCAGCCAGCTAAGTGTTACAGCAGGCTTGCACAAAATTATTTCCTGGCTCTGTCTGGGCTGTTAAATCACCGCTGTATTGCAGTCCACAGTGCGCAGAGAGAGAAGAGATATATTGATTGAATATAGGCAGTGGGCCTTTGTAAAAACATTTAGGAAAAAAAATCTATTTGGGCTGCCTGTGACTGTCCTCAGTGTTCTGGGTCTGCGCTGGGTGTAGTAGGCCTCAAAATTCATATGCAGCCAGCTAAGTGTTACAGCAGGCTTGCGCAAAATTATTTCCTGGCATTCCGTAAGCGAAGTCAGCCTCCAACCACAGGCCAATAAGCGGCACATTTAATTACAGCGTTCTGTTTCTGCATTACTGGTAATACAGCATGCTGAGGGGAAGGGGTAGGCCTAGAGGACGTGGACGCGGGCGAGGACGCGGAGGCCCAAGTCAGGGTGTGGGCACAGGCCGAGCTCCTGATCCAGGTGTATCGCAGCCGACTGCTGCGGGATTAGGAGAGAGGCACGTTTCTGGCGTCCCCACATTCATCGCACAATTAATGGGTCCACGCGGGAGACCTTTATTAGAAAATGAGCAGTGTGAGCAGGTCCTGTCGTGGATGGCAGAAAGTGCATCCAGCAATCTATCGACCACCCAGAGTTCTGCGCCGTCCACTGCTGCAACTCTGGATCCTCTGGCTGCTGCTCCTCCTTCCTCCCAGCCTCCTCACTCCATTACAATGACACATTCTGAGGAGCGGGCAGACTCCCAGAAACTGTTCTCGGGCCCCTGATCAGATTGGGCTGCAGTGGTTCCTCTCCCACCAGAGGAGTTTATCGTGACTGATGCCCAACCATTGGAAAGTTCCCGGGGTCTGGGGGATGAGGCTGGGGACTTCCGGCAACTGTCTCAAGACCTTTCAGTGGGTGAGGAGGACGATGACGATGAGACACAGTTGTCTATCAGTGAGGTAGTAGTAAGGGCAGTAAGTCCGAGGGAGGAGCGCACAGAGGATTCGGAGGAAGAGCAGCAGGACGATGAGGTGACTGACCCCACCTGGTTTGCTACGCCTACTGAGGAGAGGTCGTCAGAGGGGGAGGCAAGGGCAGCAGCAGGGCAGGTTGCAAGAGGCAGTGCGGTGTCCAGGGGAAGAGGCAGGGCCAGACCGAATAATTCACCAACTGTTTCCCAAAGCGCCCCCTCGCGCCATGCCACCCTGCAGAGGCCGAGGTGCTCAAAGGTCTGGCAGTTTTTCACTGAGAGTGCAGACGACCGACGAACAGTGGTGTGCAACCTTTGTCGCGCCAAGATCAGCCGGGGAGCCACCACCACCTGCCTCACTACCACCAGCATGTGCAGACATATGATGGCCAAGCACCCCACAAGGTGGGACGAAGGCCGTTCACCGCCTCCAGTTTGCACCGCTGCCTCTCCCCCTGTGCCCCAACCTGCCACTGAGATCCAACCCCCCTCTCAGGACACAGGCACTACCATCTCCCGGCCTGCACCCACACCCTCACCTCCGCTGTCCTCGGCCCCATCTAGCCGTCGCTAGCGCAAGTGTTTGAGCGCAAGCGCAAGTACGCCGCCAAGCACCCGCACGCTCAAACGTTAAACATGCACATAGCCAAATTTATCAGCCTGGAGATGCTGCCGTATAGTGTTGTGGAAACGCGGCTTTCAAAGGTATGATGGCGGCGGCGGCCCCGCGCTACTCAGTTCCCAGTCGCCACTACTTTTCCCGATGTGCCGTCCCAGCCCTGCACGACCACGTCTCCCGCAACATTGTTCGCGCCCTCACCAAAGCGGTTACTGCCAAGGTCCACTTAACAACGGACACGTGGACAGGCACAGGCGGGCAGGGCCACTATATCTCCCTGACGGCACATTGGGTGAATTTAGTGGAGGCTGGGACAGAGTCAGAGCCTGGGACCGCTCACGTCCTACCCACCCCCAGAATTGCGGGCCCCAGCTCGGTGCTGGTATCTGCGGCGGTGTATGCTTCCTCCACTAAACCATCCTCCTCCTCCTCCAACGCAACCTCTGTCTCGCAATCAAGATGTGTCAGCAGCAGCACGTCGCCAGCAGTCGGTGTCGCGCGGCGTGGCAGCACAGCGGTGGGCAAGCGTCTGCAGGCCGTGCTGAAACTACTCAGCTTAGGAGATAAGAGGCACACGGCCCACGAACTGCTGCAGGGTCTGACAGAGCAGACCGACCGCTGGCTTGCGCCGCTGAGCCTCCAACCGGGCATGGTCGTGTGTGACAACGACCGTAACCTGGTGGCGGCTCTGCAGCTCGGCGGCCTCACGCACGTGCCATGCCTGGCCCACGTCTTTAATGTGGTGGTTCAGCGCTTTCTGAAAAGCTACCCACGCTTGTCAGACCTCCTCGGACATTTCCGCAAGTCCCACACGGACGCTACCACCCTGCGCACCCTGCAACATCGGTTTAATCTGCCACTGCACCGACTGCTGTGCGACGTGCCCACATGGTGGAACTCTACGCTCCACATGTTGGCCAGGCTCTATGAGCAGCGTAGAGCTATAGTGGAATACCAACTCCAACATGGGCAGCGCAGTGGGAGTCAGCCTCCTCAATTCTTTTCAGAAGAGTGGGTCTGGTTGGCAGACATCTGCCAGGTCCTTGGAAAGTTTGAGGAGTCTACCCAGGTGGTGAGCGGCGATGCTGCAATCATTAGCGTCACCATTCCTCTGCTATGCCTCTTGAGAAGTTTTCTGCAAAGCATAAAGGCAGACACTTTGCGCTCGGAAACAGAGCCGGGGGAAGACAGTATGTCGCTGGATAGTCATAGCACCCTCCTGTCTATATCTCAGCGCGTTGAGGAGGAGGAAGAGGAGCATGAGGAGGATCAGGAGGAGGGGGAAGAGACAGCTTGGCCCACTGCTGAGGGTACACATGCTGCTTGCCTGTCATCCTTTCAGCGTGTATGGCCTGAGGAGGAGGAGGAGGAGGAGGAGGCTCCTGAAAGTGATCTTCCTAGTGAGGACAGCCATGTGTTGCGTACAGGTACCCTGGCACACATGGCTGACTTCATGTTAGGATTCCTTTCTCGTGACCCTCGCGTTGCACGCATTCTGGCCACTACGGATTACTGGGTGTACACACTGCTCGACCCACCGTATAAGGAGAACCTTTCCACTCTCATACTCGAAGAGGAAAGGGGTTTGAGAGTGATGCTATAACACAGGACCCTGGCGGACAAACTGATGGTAAAATTCCCATCCGACAGCGCTAGTGGCAGAAGGCGCAGTTCCGAGGGCCAGGTAGCAGGGGAGGCGCGGAGATCAGGCAGCATGTACAGCACAGGCAGGGGAACACTCTCTAAGGCCCTGGACAGCTTTATGGCTCCCCAGCAAGCCTGTGTCACCGCTCCCCAGTCAAGGCTGAGTTGCCGGGGGCACTGTAAAAGGATGGTGAGGGAGTACGTAGCCGATCGCACGACCGTCCTCCGTGACGCCTCTGCCCCCTACAACTACTGGGTGTCAAAGCTGGACACGTGGCCTGAACTCGCGCTGTATGCCCTGGAGGTGCTTGCTTGTCCTGCGGCTAGCGTCTTGTCAGAGAGGGTGTTTAGTGCGGCTGGGGGAATCATCACAGATAAGCGTACCTGCCTGCAACCGACAGTGCTGACAGGCTTACACTCATCAAGATGAACAAAGCCTGGATTTCCCCAGACTTCTCTTCTCCACCAGCGGACAGCAGTGATACGTAAGCAATACGTAGGCTGCACCCGCGGATGGAAGCATCGTTCTCTATCCCCATCAAAAACAGGGACCTTTTTGCTTCATCAATCTGTGTATAATATTCCTCCTCCTCCTCTTGCTCCTCCTCCTGAAACCTCACATAATCACGCTGAACGGGCAATTTTTCTTAGGCCCACAAGGCCAAGTCATATAATTTTTGTAAACAATCTTTATACGTTTCAATGCTCATTAAAGCGTTGAAACTTTCACCTCAACCAATTTTTATTTTAAGTGGGCTGCCTCCAGGCCCAGTTACCAATTAAGCCACATTAACCAAAGCGATTAATAGATTTCACCTGCCCTCTTGGTTGGGCATGGGCAATTTTTCTCAGGTACATTAGTACTGTTGGTACACCAATTTTTGGGGGCCCTCGCCTACAGTGTAATCAAATGAATTTTTAGCCCACCTGCATTACAGCTGACGTTACATCAGCTGTGTTGGGCACTGCAATGGGATATATTTATGTACCGCCGGTGGGTTCCAGGGAGCCACCCATGCTGTGGGTCCACAGGGAGTTGTAACTACATGTGTCCACTTGTAAAGAACCCCAGTCTGACTGGGGCATGCAGTGTGGGCAGAAGACCACCTGCATTAAGCACGACATTACCTCAGCTGTGATGGGCAATGCAATGGGATATATTTATGTACCGCCGGTGGCTTCCTGGCACCCACCCATGCTGTGGGTCCACACTGAGTTGTAACTACATCTGTCCACTTCTAAAGAACCCCAGTCTGACTGGGGCATGCAGTGTGGGCCGAAGCCCACCTGCATTAAACATGACATTACCTCAGCTGTGATGGGCACTGCAATGGGATATATTTATGTACCGCCGGTGGGTTCCAGGGAGCCACCCATCCTGTGGGTCCACACTGAGTTGTAACTACATCTGTCCACTTCTAAAGAACCCCAGTCTGACTGGGGCATGCAGTGTGGGCCGAAGCCCACCTGCATTAAGCACGACATTACCTCAGCTGTGATGGGCAATGCAATGGGATATATTTATGTACCGCTGGTGTCTTCCTGGCACCCACCCATGCTGTGGGTCCACACAGAGTTGTAACTACATCTGTCCACTTCTAAAGAACCCCAGTCTGACTGGGGCATGCAGTGTGGGCCGAAGCCCACCTGCATTAAGCACGACATTACCTCAGCTGTGATGGGCAATGCAGTGGGATATATTTATGTACCGCCGGTGGCTTCCTGGCACCCACCCATGCTGTGGGTCCACACGGAGTTGTAACTACATCTGTTTCCACTTCTAAAGAACCCCAGTCAGACTGGGGCATGCAGTGTGGGCCGAAGCCCACCTGCATTAAGCACGACATTACCTCAGCTGTGATGGGCAATGCAGTGGGATATATTAATGTACCGCCGGTGGGTTCCAGGGAGCCACCCATGCTGTGGGTCCACACGGAGTTGTAACTACATCTGTCCACTTCTAAAGAACCCCAGTCTGACTGGGGCATGCAGTGTGGGCCGAAGCCCACCTGCATTAAGCACGACATTACCTCAGCTGTGATGGGCAATGCAATGGGATATATTTATGTAATGCTGGTGGCTTCCTGGCACCCACCCATGCTGTGGGTCCACACGGAGTTGTAACTACATCTGTTTCCGCTTCTAAAGAACCCCAGTCAGACTGGGGCATGCAGTGTGGGCCGAAGCCCACCTGCATTAAGCACGACATTACCTCAGCTGTGATGGGCACTGCAATGGGATATATTTATGTACCACCGGTGGCTTCCTGGCACCCACCCATGCTGTCGGTCCACAGGGACTTCACAATAGGGAGTTGTACCTGCCTGTGTCTATGAATTAAAAAGCCCGGTCAGGTTGGGGCATGCAGTGTGGGCCGAAGCCCACCTGCATTTCATCTGACGTTAGCTCTGCTGTCCAGGGCACTGCAATGGGATACATTTATGTACAGCCGGTGGGTTCCAGGGAGCCACCCATGCTGTGGGTGCACACGGAATTCCCATTGCGGAGTTGTACCTGGCTGTGACTATTTATAAAAAACCGCGGTCTGACTGGGGCATGCAGACACCTTGACAGAATGAATAGTGTGTGGCACATAGGTTCCCCATTGCTATGCCCACGTGTGCAGCTCCAGATGGAGGTGGCACAGGATTGGATTTCGCATTGCTTCTGTACAGCATTGTGGACTATCGCCCTGCCCCTTTTAAAGAGGGTCGCTGCCCAGCCATGCCAACCCTCTGCAGTGTGTGCCTGCTTTTCCTCTGGCAGACACACTTATAAATAGACATGAGGGTGGTGTGGCATGAGTGTAGCTGAAGGCTGCGCCGGGACACTTTGGTGTGCATTAAGGTATGCATTGCTAATGAGGGCTTTTCAGAAGTCAAAGTTGTTGGGAGGGAGGGGGCTCACTCTTGCCGCTATTGTGGCTTAATAGTGGGACCTAGGAACTTGAGATGCAGCCCAACATGTAGCCCCTCGCCTGCCCTATCCGTTTCTGTGTCGTTCCCATCACTTTCTTGAATTGCCCAGATTTTCACAAATGAAAACCTTAGCGAGCATCGGCGATATACAAAAATGCTCGGGTTGCCCATTGACTTCAATGGGGTTCGTTATTCGAGACGAACCCTCGAGCATCGCGAAAAGTTCGTCCCGAGTAACGAGCACCCGAGTATTTTGGTGCTCGCTCATCTCTAATCCTTACCTAGGGGCTCTTGTATAGTCTACTGTTTTGCTCCTCTCGCCTCTCTGTGGTCAGTGTCATGAGATATGTAACGTTTTCTGCTTTTGTCTCCTTCACCATCAGTCATCAGTACAAAAAAGAGATTTTACAACGGCTGTCCCCAAATGAGGCAATGATAAGAAATCACACAGTTGTTGCAATCTTTAATGATATTTTCTCTTAGAACGTGTTATGTTTGATTGAGATAAGTGTTAAAGGGGTTGTTCGGGTCTCAACTAGCGATGGCTTATCCTTGGGGTTGATTGTACACAAAAAAAAGGTGAACTCCTGGTACTTGTATCAAACCAATGGTCCATTTAAAAAGAGTCACTGCATGATGTCCTTTCCTTGTCTGTTTTCACAGATGAGAATGTTGCACATAATGTTTAGTGTCCGTGAATATCAGTCAGCACACAGATAGGTGTCTGTGTGCTATCTGATGTGATTTGCACTCAGGTTTCTTGGGCTCAACTCACATCAGCCATCTGAATACATCCGACCTTTCACATTTCGGCTGGACAGTAATAATATGATTTAAATTATAAAAAAGCATCCTTTAGGGCGAGCACCCACTGGCGTTTTTTTACCTGCGTTTTGCCTTTTGCGTTTTTCCTGCACAGGCATAGAGATAACATGTGTTCCTGTCCACTGGCGTTTTTTTTGCGTTGCGTTTGCGTTTTTAACATAGGAACTGTCAGTTGCATATGTGTCCTTATTTTTCTCCTAATGCACCCATGAAAGTCAATGGAAATTAATGGAAAAGCCGCGAAAACGCCGCAAAAAACGCCGCGGAAAACGCGAACGCCAGTGGGTGCTCGCCCATAAAATTCCTACTTCAGTGAAGTAAAGTGAAATCTATATATATAAAGCTGAAAGCCCTGACTGAGTGACTGACTGACTCACTGACTCACCAAAAGTTCTCCAACTTCCCGATGTCGTAGAAACATGAAATTTGGCGCAAGCATAGATTATCTCCAAAATAGGAAAAGAAATTGGGTCCCAACTGGATTATTTAATTCTAGCGCAAAAGAAGTGGCGTCGAAATTTTACGTGCATAATCTAAATCTCTCACTTCCCGATGTCATAGAAACGTGAAATTTGGCACGAGCATTGATTATGTGATAAATAGGAAAAGCGAATGGGTCCCAACTCCATTATTCAATTCTATGCACAAAAGAATTAGCGTCCAAATTTTACGTGCGGAATGTAATTTTCTCACTTTCCGGTGTCATAGAAACGTGAAATTTGGCATGAGCATTGATTATGTCATAAATAGGAAAAGCTAATGGGTCCCAACTCGATTATTCAATTCTAGCGCAAAAGAATTGGCGTCAAAATTTTACGCGCGGAATGTAATTTCCTTACTTTCCGGTGTCATAGAAACGGGAAATTTGGCACGAGCATTGATTATGTCATAAATAGGGAAAGCTAATGGGCCCCGATTCCATTATTCAATTCTATGCGCAAAAGAATTAGCGTCCAAATTTTACGTGCGGAATGTGATTTCTTCACTTTCCGGTGTCATAGAAACAGGAAATTTGGCACGAGCATTGATTATGTCATAAATAGGAAAAGCTAATGGGTCCCAACTCGATTATTCAATTCTATGCGCAAAAGAATTAGCGTCCAAATTTTACGTACGGAATCTAATTTTCTCACTTTCCGGTGTCATAGAAACATGAAATTTGGCACGAGCATTGATTATGTCATAAATAGGGAAAGTTAATAGGTCCCAACTCTATTATTCAATTCTAGCGCAAAAGAATTGGCGTCAAAATTTTACGTGCGGAATGTAATTTCTTCACTTTCCAGTGTCATAGAAACAGGAAATTTGGCATAAGCATTGATTATGTCATAAATAGTAAAAGCTAATGGGTCCCAACTCCATTATTCAATTCTATGCGCAAAAGAATTAGCGTCCAAATTTTACGTGCGGAATGTAATTTTCTCACTTTCCGGTGTCATAGAAACGGGAAATTTGGCACGAGCATTGATTATGTCATAAGTAGGATAAGCTAATGGGTCCCAACTCGATTATTCAATTCTATGCGCAAAAGAATTAGCGTCCAAATTTTACGTACGGAATCTAATTTTCTCACTTTCCGGTGTCATAGAAACGGGACATTTGGCACGAGCATTGATTATGTTATAAACAGGAAAAGCTAATGGGTCCCAACTCGATTATTCAATTCTATGCGTTAAAGAATTAGCGTCCAAATTTTACGTGCAGAATGTAATTTTCTCACTTTCCGGTGTCATAGAAACAGGAAATTTGGCACGAGCATTGATTATGTCATAAATAGGGAAAGCTAATGGGTCCCAACTCGATTATTCAATTCTATGCACGAAAGAATTAGCTTCCAAATTTTACGTACATAATCTAAATCTCTCACATTCCGGTGTCATAGAAACGGGAAATTTGGCACGAGCATTGATTGTGTCATAAATATGAAATGTTAATGGGTCCCAACTCGATTATTCAATTCTAAGCGCAAAAGAATTAGTGTCTAAATTTTATGTACGTTATCTAATTCTCTCACTTCCTGATGTCATTTTATATAAAGGAAACGTCGCATGGTTACCTCCACGTGGTGTTTCCTGGGTAACGCAGAGAACTATGCAAAATGGTGAACATATGTTTTTCCTCAGTATCTCTAAAGTAACCACGACTTCATAAGATTTTCTGTGTGAACACCAGATAAACACCAGTACCAAATTAACTCGGGGGAAGCCGGGTATATCAGCTAGTCTATATATATAGGTTTTTAATAAATTATAATATCAATAAAGTTTATTTTAGTCCTAAGGCCTTCCAGTGATAAGGTCCTATTTGCTCAAGCGCCTTATTGCCACAGTGATTTGTTCTATATATATAAAGCTGAAAGCCCTCACTGACTCACTGACTCACTGACTGACTCACCAAAAGTTCTCCAACTTCCCGATATCGTAGAAACATGAATTTTGGCACGAGCATAGATCATCTCCAAAATATAAAAAGTAATTGGGTCCCAACTCGATTATTCAATTCTAGCGCAAAAGAATTGGCATTGAACTTTTACGTACATAATCTAAATCTGTCACTTCCCAATGCCTTAGAAACTTAAAATTTGGCATGAGCATTGATTATGTCATAAATAAGAAAAGCTAATGGGTCCCAACTCCATTATTCAATTTTATGCGCAAAAGAATTAGCGTCCAAATTTTACGTGCGGAATGTAATTTTCTCACTTTCCGGTGTCATAGAAACGGGAAATTTGGCACGAGCATTGATTATGTCATAAATAGGAAAAGCTAATGGGTCCCAACTCCATTATTCAATTCTATGCGCAAAAGAATTAGCGTCCAAATTTTACGTGCGGAATGTAATTTTTTAACTTTCCGGTGTCATAGAACCGGGAAATTTGGCACGAGCATTGATTATGTCATAAATAGGAAAAGCTAATGGGTCCCAACTCGATTATTCAATTCTAGCGCAAAAGAATTGGCGTCAAAATTTTACGTGCGGAATGTAATTTTTTCACTTTCCGGTGTCATAGAAACATGAAATTTGGCACGAGCATTGATTATGTCATAAATAGGAAAAGTTCATAGGTCCCAACTCGATTATTCAATTCTAGCACAAAAGAATTGGCGTTGAAATATTATGTACGGAATGTAATTTTTTCACTTTCCAGTGTCATAGAAATGGGAAATTTGGAACGAGCATTGATTATGTCATACATAGGAAAAGCTAATGGGTCCCAACTCCTTTATTCAATTCTATGCGCAAAAGAATTAGCGTCCAAATTTAACGTACGGAATGTAATTTTTTCACTTTCCGGTGTCATAGAAACGTGAAATTTGGCACGAACATTAATTATGTCATATATAGGAAAAGGTAATGGGTCCCAACTCGATTATTCAATTCTAGCGCAAAAGAATTGGCATCGAAATTTTACGTACAGAATGTAATTTTTTCACTTTCCGGTGTCATAGAAATGTGAAATTTGTCACGAGCCTTGATTATGTCATAAATAGAAAGAGCTAATGGGTCCCAACTCGATTATTCAATTCTATGCGCAAAAGAATTGGCGTCAAAATTTTACGTGCGGAATGTAAGCTTTTCACTTTCCGGTGTCATAGAAACGGAAAATTTGGCATGAGCATTGATTATGTCATAAACAGGAAAAGCTAATGGGTCCCAACACCATTATTCAATTCTATGCACAAAAGAATTAGCGTCCAAATTTTACGTAGATAATCTAAATCTCTCACTTCCCAATGTCATAAAAACATGAAATTTGACACAAGCATTGATTGTGTCATAAATATGAAAAGTTAATGGGTCCCAACTCGATTATTCAATTCTAAGCGCAAAAGAATTAGTGTCCAAATTTTACGTAGGTAATCTAATTCTCTCACTTCCTGATGTCATTTTATATAAAGGAAACGTCGCATGGTTACCTCCACGTGGTGTTTCCTGGGTAACTCAGTGAACTATGCAAAATGGTGAACATATGTTTTTCTTCAGTATCTCTAAAGTAACCACGACTTCATAAGATTTTCCATGTGAACACCAGATAAACACCAGTACCAAATTAACTCGGGCGAAGCCGGGTATATCAGCTAGTATATAATAAAAACCAAGATAGTGTTTTAAATGCAATAAAAAAATCATTTAAACATGGGAAATATTCTTGCTGACATGTACTGACCACAGATAGGATATGGATCCCCAACACACAGCAGGACAAGAAGATCCCTGGGACATTCACATGTTCCACCTCCAAGATGCTCGCTCATCTCTAATCACAACTGAATGCCACTGGACAGGACACTGTTCCATTAGGAAACTATGAAATTAGTTTTGCTATCTATCATCCTTTGGCATTTTTGTACTAAACTAGAGGGAATCAGGATGGTAGAGCTGCTTGTATTTAAAGGCGCCTAAGTAGATGACATACTGTATTAACTAAACAAAACTGCTAAAATATATAGAGAAAAACTATTTAAAACACATAAACCTTTATTAAAAAATGTATTACATAAGCAACTAGAGAAAGCTGACAGTTAAAAAGAATAGGGAAAATACCCACATTCCAAAGATATGTACATATCCATAACAAGCACATACAATGCAGTCATGTAGATGTCAAATTCTCATGTAAAATGTGTAAAATTCAGACATAAATTAATACACCAAATTAAAAGCAATAAAGTTCACGATAGAGAAGATCAGGAATTTTCAGACTTTTTTCTAATGATGAAGAAGAAAAACAACTGTTGCTTAAAGTCATAGAAGGAAATTGCAAGGCTGTTCCAACACAGATGACCAAGAAGTCTCCTGTCCTGTCCTTCAGAATTGACTGACAAGTATTTGTGTTGTAATTTTGACTATTTTCATATCTTTGGAGGTATTTTTGTAGTTACAGACAAATGCCATTGTCTATACTTGATGTTCTAAAGTATAGTGGTTGTTTTGCAAAAGCAAATTGTTAATATTAATGCTGTAGCTTGTGTATTTGGAAATCTTGCATGTGATTTAAAGCTTAAACTCTACCCTAACATTACTATGAGCAGATGTAACAAATTGGGAAGGTGTCTTGCTGTATAGCTACCACTTTTTTTTTCCCATATCTCTATGGGCCATCCTTATGAGGATACTATATATGCACTAATCTATTGATTGAACAGTGCTGTTTAGGAAACTTAACTGTGTCTGGCAATGCTATTTGTGCATTATATTATTTGGACATTATATGGTGCACCATAATGAAAGGGTGTCAAAAGCATACCCCAGTACTAGCACTTTGAAAGTTTCCCGGACGGGATGTAAATGAGGCAGAGCGGTCCAGTGGGTGGGCCGGACTGTCCCTGCCTGCTACATGTTTTGTTCAAAAGTCTGACCCTCTCAACTCCTCTTACATGGATGAGGCGTTATCCACATACCGCTAAGAAGTCTTGCGCCTGCACCATGAGGTCAGCTCATTTGTAGATAAGTGGAACAATTCTGTCCACAAAAAGGGGCAATTTATCTGCGCATACGTCAGTAGTTGATCTCATGGTGCAGGCATGAGACTTCACAGTGGTACATGGATTGCTAAAAACTGCTAACAGGTTCCCTTTAATAAGACACTTGAATATTTAGAAACATAATAAAAGATAGAAAAGGACATCACCTGGTGTATAAAATATAGCAACACATTGCATATATTCACATAGGTCTGCCTATGTTGTCCCCGGGCTGTGTCTGCTATTCACTCGATTGATGCTGAGCTACAATACCACCTGCACTTTTTCTAGAAAAATAGATAGCCCTCTTGTCTAATTTCCACAGACCCCTTTAAAGAGTGTTTTAAAAAAATGACCTAACAGCAAGAAATGTAATTAAATTAAAAAAAATAACCATTACTCACATGTTAAAAAACTTACCATCAGTGCTGATGCTCTGGAGGTCTCCCCTGCCCCACGGTCTTTATTTACTTTGCAGCAGAGATAGCCTGTGGCAAGAAGTGCTTGTATGCACAGCACAAGACCACTGAGAACAGTAATTGGCTACAATGTCTTGTACGGCATATCATCTCTGCAGGAATCAGCAGAGCATCAGTGCGAGTGAAACAGGGGATTTATTAGGTCATTATTTTTTCTCTTTTTTTTACCATTTTCTGATATAAAGTTATAGTATTTTTGTAAACCCTCCGCCCCAACAGTCACATTAAATTTGTAAAAATCCTCCCGAAGATGTTTTTTTTTGTAGATTTTGAATTTATGTGTCATATTTGGCACAAAACTTAGCTGCCATAAGTGCATTTTAACCCCTTAGTAACTTAACTAATTTTATCCTTAAGAAACAGTAAATCAATTACTTTTTTGTGTCCCAGCAATCATAAGTTTTCATTTTTCAGTCATTGCGGCAGTATGAGACCTTGAAATTGCAGTTCTAGTTTTTATAAGAAGCATATTTTTATTTTTCTGTCACCAGAGTTGTTTGAGGCTTGTTTTTTGTGGGATAACTTATCGTTTTTATGGGTACTATTTTGAAGTACACATAACTTGTTGGCTATTTTTTATCCCTATTTTTTGGGGAAGCAAGAAAACTGCTATGTTGTCCTTTTCTTTCCTACTTTATTTTTTACAGAGTTAACTGTGCTGGATAAATGTAATATTTTTCTATTTGTTCAATATTAAAAGGAATTTTTTTAATTTTATGTAAAAATGTTAGATGCTGCGTTTCGCAATGACTGCAACATCTGCAGGGTAAAGCAGTGTAGATGAGTGATTAGATGAGCAAGTCCTCATCTTTTCACTCAAAGCATGTAAGGCTGAAAAAAGACACGTGTACATCCAGTCCAGCCTACTATCCTGCAATGTTAATCCAATGAAGCTCCCAAAAAGGTAGAAACCAATTTTCCTCATCTTAGGGCAAATAATTTTTTGCAAGTCAATCCTGGTCCATCGGAAGGCTTGTTCATCAAGGGAGTAATTCTGAAGTAATCAGTGATCTTAACATGTAATATCGTTACACTCAATAAAGGCATCCAGGCCCCTCTTGAACTATTTGAGTAAGTTCACCATCACCACATCCTCAGGCAGGGAGTTTCATAGTTTCACTGCTTTTACAGTAAAGAACTCCCTTCTATGTCGGTGTAGAAACTTTCCTTCCTCTTTATATATAAGATTTCCCTTATTACAGTCAGAATCCTAGGTATAAATAGATTATGGAAAAGATTCCACTCCCACTCCTTTTCTGGGAAAACGCCCTGAAATATGTGACGAGAGACCAAAGATGCTCTCTAATTGATGGGATGGTGATAACATGAAGAAAAGTCCATGTCACACCTCCTCGGGCACAGGAGAAAGACAGCACAATCATAAATTCATTGTTTGCTGGCTCCCCTTCCTTTTTTGCTTTAGATGGACTGAAAAGCGCCAGGTGGAAATTCAGTGTTCCCGACCCCATTCCAAACGGCTGCAGACCCGGTTCCATAGGTGATATGGACAAGATTATATTGTTATTTTAAAGACGAGAATCTCAACATGTCGGCAGCACTGATAGAACCAGAGCTACAGCTGTTTAAAGTAGAACAAGCTCTGTTCTTCCAAAACTATACTGTTTAATTCCTACAGAACAAATATAGCTCGTCCTAAACTGTAAAGTCCTCTGTTTTAGGTCATTAAAGTCATTGTGTTAAAATGATAAAAGACAATAGTCTCATTAACTTGCTCAAGAAAAAAATATTATGACTTCAACTGAGATATAATTTGATAAAAATGATTTTTCCCCCCATTTAAAAAAAAAAAAAAAAAGTTCCTCCAACAACAATCAGAGGAGGGAAGAACCATGTGTTACAGTATTAGATGTGGTAGGTGGACTGACGATCATAATCAATGTCTGTTTTTTCATTAAAACGTTTCTCCAGCATGGTTGGTATGGACTTCACAAAATTTTTCTGAAAATCTTGGGAAAATAAAATGTAAAGAATGGGGTTGACACAACTACTGAAGTAAGCCAGGCAGACAGATATTTCTGAAATTATCATATCTATTTTCCAGTATTCAGAACTGACTTTTACTAAAGGCTATATATTTTATGGAAACCAGCATATAAAGAAACTCACAATGACAGTGGTGATGACTTTAAAAGGCTGTCGAGACTTTTTGTTTTTTTTCATTTTTCTCAACTTGAGAAAAGTAATATATATGGTAGGAGAATAATAGCAAATGGGAAAGCAAACATGCAGATATTTTTGGTGATGAACATCGCATTTCTCTTCCCAATTGTGTGAATTTCTCCAAAGTCAACATATTTTGGAATGCATTCAGTGACATCATCAAAAGCGTGATTAATTACCATATAAGGGATACTTAGAAGAAGGCTCAACATCCAAGTAAGTAAAGCAATAATGGTGGTCAATCAAAGAGTTCTGTGATGTCTGGTCCATATTGGGCAAAAAATTGAGACACATCCATCAATGCTGATAACTGTCATAAAATACACACTACATAACACATTTATAAATAAAATAATAATACCAGCTTTACATAACAAATTATCATAAAGTATGTACAAATACAAAGCCCACTCTGAAATACGCAAAGGAAGAGATATGCATGTAATGAAATCAGCAATGGCAAGGTTTAGGGACCATATAGCATTGGCAGTCTTCATCCTGAAGCCAGCGATCCAGATGACCAAACCATTTCCGATAACCCCCAAGACTAAAGTGACACTGTACCATACGATGCACAATCGATGCAGAGTATTGCGTTCTCAGTCTGCAGCCAATTATACAGAGTATAGGGGCAGTACTGGTCAGGCAGGGACAGTGCTAGTGTAGAATCCTGTCTACAAGTACCCCAACGGTCCTTCTTAGGGCTACCTCTAACCGTGTTCATTACTGTTGTGGCTGCTAGGAGCAGTTTTGCACCTTTTTTTTTTCATTTTGGGCTCTGCAGAGTATTGCGTTCTCAGTCTGCAGCAAATTATACGAAGTATAGGGGCAGTACTGGTCAAGCAGGGACAGTGCTAGTGTAGAATCCTGTCAACAGTACCCCCAAAAAGCTCCTGCTTAGGGCTACCTGTGCGCGTGTGCAGTTTACTGCGTGGCTGCTAGGAGTTGTAGTTGCTCATTATTAGCCAGATAGGCCTTTCCGCAGCCTAGCGTATAATTTTTTTGGTCTACAGTGTGCGTAACATAACCGCTGTGATCCCCCAAGTGCAGGCCAATAATTGCCTATTTTTTTTACACCGCTCTGTGCTTCCCGTCAACTTCACGCAGAGCGTACGGCCACAGCCGCTGATAGAGGGAAAGACATATACACGCTATCTAGGCTCCTGTTTTTTTCAAAAACATCTGAAAAAAAAAATCCTCCTTAGGGCTACCTGTGCGCGTGAGCAGTTTATTGCATGGCTGCTAGGAGTTGTAGTGGCTCACTATTAGCCAGCTAGGCCTTTCTGCACCCTAGCGTATAATTTTTTTGGCCTACAGTGTGCGTAACATAACCGCTGTCAGCCTCCAAGTGCAGGCAAATAATTGCCTAATATTTTACACTGCTCTGTATCTGCTGTATTCGAAATACGCCATGCTGAGGGGTAGGGGTAGGCCCAGAGGACGTGGTCGTGGACGCGGGCGAGGACGCCGAGGTCCAAGTGAGGGAGTGGGCACAGGCCGAGTTCCTGGTTCAGGTGAATTGCAGCCGGCAGCTGTGGGATTAGGAGAGAGGCAAGTTTCTTGGGTCCCCAGCTTCATATCACAATTTATGGGTCCACGTAGTAGACCTTTATTACAAAATGAGCAGTGTGAGCAGGTCCTGTCGGGGATAGCAGAAAATGCATCCAGCAATGTATCGATCACCCAGTCTTCTACGCCATCCACTGCTGCAACTCTGAATCCTCTCGCTGCTGCTTCGCCTTCCTTCCAGCCTCCTCCCTCCATGAAAATGACACATTCTGATGAGCAGACAGACTCCCAGGAACTGTTCTCGGGCCCCTGCCTTGATTGGGAAAAAATGGTTCCTCCCCCACCAGAGGAGTTTGTCGTGACCGATGCCCAACCTTTGGAAAGCTCCCGGGGTCCGGGAGATGAGGCTGGGGACTTCCGGCAACTGTCTCAAGAGCTTTCAGTGGGTGAGGATATCGATGATGATGATGAGACACAGTTGTCTATCTGTGAGGTAGTAGTAAGGACAGTAAGTCCGAGGTTGGAGCGCACAGAGGATTCAGGGGAAGAGCCACTGGACGATGAGGTGACTGACCCCACCAGGTTTGCTAAGCCAACTGAGGAGAGGTCTTCAGAGGGGGAGGCAAGTGCAGCAGCAGGGCAGGTTGGAAGAGGCAGTGGGGTGGGCAGGGGTAGAGGCAGGGCCAGAGCAAAGACTCCCCCAACTGTTTCCCAAAGCACCACCTCGCGCCAAGCCACCGTGCAGAGGCCTAGGTCTTCAAAGTTGTGGATGTTTTTCAGTGAGAGCGCGGACGACCGACGAACAGTGTTGTGCAACTTGTGTCGCGCCAAGATCAGCTGGGGAGCCACCACTATCAGCCTCACCCCAACCAGCATGCGCAGGCATATGATGGCCAAGCACCCCACGAGGTGGGACAAAGGCCATTCACTGCCTCTGAGTCGCACCACTGCCTCTCCCCATGTGCCCCAACCTGCCACTCAGATCCAACCCCCCTCTCAGGACACAGCCATGAGTGCCTCCCAGCCTGCACCCACACCCTCACCTCCGCTGTCCTCGGCCCCATCCAGCAATGTCTCTCATCGCAGCATCCAGCTGTCGCTGGTGCAAGCCTTGGAGCGCAAGCACTAATACGCCACCACGCACCCGCACGCTCAAGCTTTAAACGTGCACATTGCCAAATTGATCAGCCAGGAGATGCTGCCATACAGGCTTGTGGAAACGGGGGCTTTCAAAAACATGATGGCGGCAGCGATCCCACGCTACTTGGTCCCCAGTCGCCACTATTTTTCCCGGTGTATCGTCCAAGCCCTACAGCAGTAGTCTCCCGCAACATCGATTGTGCCCTCACCAACGCGGTTACTGGGAAGGTCCACTTAACCACGGACACGTGGACAAGTACTAGCAGGCAGGGCCACTATATCTCTCTGACGGCACACCGGGTGAATTTGGTGGAGGCTGGGACCGAGTCAGAGCCTGGGACCGCACACGTCCTACCCACACCCAGAATAGCGGGTCCTTCCTCGGTACGGGTATCTGTGGCGGTCTATGCCACCTCCTCTAAACCCTCCCCCTTCTGCTCCTCCTACGCAACCTCTATCTCTCAATTAAGAAATGTGAGCAGCACGTCGCCAGCAGTCGGTGTGGCGCAGCATGGCAGCACAGCTGTGGGCAAGCGTCAGCAGGACGTGCTGAAACTACTCAGCCTAAGTGACAAGAGGCACACAGCCCCCGAGCCATTGCAGGGTCTGACTGAGCAGACCGACCTCTGGCTTTCACCGCTGTGCCTCCAACCGGGCATGGTCATGTGTGACAATGGCCGTAACCTGGTGGCGGCTCTGCTGCTCGGCAGCCTCACACACTTGCCATGCCTGGTCCACGTCTTCAATCTGGTGGTTCAGCGGTTTCTGAAAAACTACCCGCACTTGTCAAACCTGCTCGGCAAGGTGCGCCGCGTCTCTGCACATTTCCGCAAGTCCACCCTGGACGCTGCCACCCTGCTGACCCTGCAACATCGGTTTAATCTGCCAGAGCACCAGCTGCTGTGTGACGTGCCCACATGGTGGAATTCTACGCTCCACATCTTGGCCAGGCTCTATGAGCAGCGTAGAGCAATAGTGGAATACCAACTCCATCATGGGCGACGTAGTGGGGGTCAGTCTCCCCAATTCTTTACCGAGGAGTCGGCCTGGATGGCAGATATCTGCCACGTCCTCGGAAACTTTGAGGAGTCTACCCAGATGGTGAGCGGCGATGCTGCAATCATTCCTCTGCTATGCCTGCTGAGAAGTTCGCAGCAAAGCATAAAGGCTGACGCTTTGCGGTGGGAACGGGAGACGGGGGAAGAGAGTATGTCGCTTGATAGTCAGAGTACCCTCATGTCTATATCTCAGTGCGTATTGGAGGAGGAAGGGGAGGGGGAGGACCAGGAGGAGGGAGGAGGAGGGGGAAGAGACAGCTGGGCCCACTGCAGATGGTACCCATGCTGCTTACCTCCCATCTGTTCAGCGTGTATGGCCTGTGGACGAGAAGGAGGAGGAGGGGGGGGAGGATCCAGAAAGTGATCTTCCTAGTGAGGACAGCCATGTCTTGCGTACTGGCAGCCTGGCACACATGGCTGACTTCATGTTAGGCTACCTTTCTCGTGATCCTCGCGTTAGACGCATTCTGGCCACTACAGATTACTGGGTGTACACCCTCCTCGACCCCCGATATAAGGAGAACCCTTCCACTCTCATTCCCGAAGAGGAAAGGGGTTCGAGAGTGATGAAATACCACAGGGCCCTGGTGGACAAACTGATGGTAAACTTCCCATCTGACAGCGCTAGCAGCAGAAGGCGCAGTTCCGAGGGCCAAGTAGCAGGGGAGGCTCAGAGATCAGGCAGCATGTTCAGCGCAGGCAGGGGAACACTCTTCAAGGCCTTTGCCAGCTTTATGGCTCCCCAGCAAGACTGCGTCACCCCTCCCCTGTCAAGGCTGAGTCGGAGGGAGCACTGTAAAAAGATGGTGAGGGAGTACGTAGCCGACGTACCACCGTCCTCTGTGATGCCTCAGCTCCATACAATTATTGGGTGTCAAAGCTGGACACGTGGCACGAACTAGCGCTGTATGTATGCCCTGGAGGTGCTGGCTTGCCATGCGGCTAGTGTCTGGTCAGAGAGGGTGTTTAGTGCAGCTGGGGGAATCATCACGGACAAGCGTACCCGCCTGTCAACTGCCAGTGCCGACATGCTTACACTCATAAAGATGAACAAAGCCTGGATTTTCCCAGACTTCTCTTCTCCACCGGTGGAGAGCAGCGGAACCGAAAGATTATTTTCGCTGCAACCGCAGATGAAAGCACTCTTCTGTATCACCGGGAAAACGACACATTTATTTTTGTCTATCTGTCTCTGACATTAGTCCTCCTCCTGCTGCTCCTCCTCAAGAAACAATATGTCATCTCGCTGAACGGCCAATTTTTCTGTGGCCCAAAAGGCTCATCTACATCTACCAATGTTTTTACAATTTTTCTAAGTTTCAAAAGTATTGAGACTGTTACATGAAACAATTTTTTCAACAGGGCTGCCTCTAGGCTCTGTTACAAATTAAGCAACAGTGAGCTGTATCTTTAAAAAAAAATGTTTATGGGTTTCACCTGCCCTCTCGGTTGATAAATTTTTCAGAGGTACACTTGTACTCTTGGTACACTAATTTTTGGGGCCCACGCCTACACTCTTACCCAACTAATTTTTCCGTCCTTCGCCTACGCTCATGGTATCCCAATGTTTCAGAGGTTGGCCTATACTATTACTACAGAAATTTTACTGGGGTCTGCCTGCCTGCCTATACTTCTGCTACAAAAAAGTTACAGGGGTCTGCCTATACTGCTGCTACAGAAATGATACTGGGGTCTGCCTATACTGCTGCTACATAACTGTTACTGGGGTCTGCCTATACTTCTGCCACATAAATGTTATAGGGGTCTGCAAATACTGCTGCCACTTAAATGTTACAGTAGTTTGCCTATACTTCTGCTACAATGATGTTGCTGGGGTCTGCCTATACTTCTGCCACGTAAATGTTACAGAGGGTCTGCGTATACTTCTGCTACAAAAATGGTACTGGGGTCTGCCTATGCTTCTGCTACAGAAATGTTACAGGGGTCTGCCTATACTGCGGCGACAGACATGTTACTGGGATCTGCCTTTACTTCTACAGAAATGGTACTGGGGTTTGCCTATACTGCTGCTACAGAAACATTACTGGGGTCTGCCTATACTGTTACTACAGAAATGTTACTCGGCTCTGTCTATACTGTTACAACAGAAATGTTACTGGGGTCTGTCTATACTGTTACTACTGAAATGTTACAAATACTGGGCTCTGCCTGTACTGCTGCTTCTGAAATGTTGCAAGGGTCGGCCTATACTGCTGCTACTGAAATATCACAGGGGTCTGCCACTACTGCTGCTACATAAATGTTACAGGAGTCTGCCTATACTGCTGCCACTTAAATGTTAGAGGGGTCTGCCTATACTGCTGCCACATAAATGTTACAGGGGTCTGCCTATACTGCTGCTACATAAATGTTACTGGGGTCTGCCTATACTGTTAATACAGATATGTTACTCGGCTCTGTCTATACTGTTACTACAGAAATGTTACTGGGGTCTGTCTATACTGTTACTACTGAAATGTTACAAATACAGGGCTCTGCCTATACTGCTGCTACTGAAATATTACAGGGGTCTGCCTATACTGCTGCTACACAAATGTTACTAGGGGGTCTGCGTATACTTTTGCTACTAAAATGTTACTGGGGTCTGCCTATACTTCTGGCACGTAAATGTTAGAGAGGTCTGCCTCTACTGCTGCCACGTAGATGTTACAGGGGTCTGTCTATACTGCTGCCACAAGGATGTTACTGGGGTCTGCTGATACGTCTGCTACAGAAATGTTACTGGGATCTGTCAATAGTTTTACTACAGAAATGGTACTGGGGTTTGCCTATACTGCTGCTACAGGAACATTACAGGGGTCTGCCTATACTGTTACTACAGAAATGTTACTCGGCTCTGTCTATACTGTTACAACAGAAATGTTACTGGGGTCTGTCTATACTGTTACTACTGAAATGTTACAAATACTGGGCTCTGCCTGTACTGCTGCTACTGAAATGTTGCAGGGGTCTGCATTACTGCTGCTACTGAAATATCACAGGGGTCTGCCACTACTGCTGCTACATAAATGTTACAGGAGTCTGCCTATACTGCTGCCACTTAAATGTTAGAGGGGTCTGCCAATACTGCTGCCACGTAAATGTTACAGGGGTCTGCCTATACTGCAACCACAAGGATGTTACTGGGGTCTGCCTTTACTGCTGCCACTTAAGTTTTACTGGGGTTTGCCCATATTGCTGCCACAAGGATGTTACTGGGGTCTGCGTATATTTCTGCCACATAAATTTAACAGGGGTTTGCCTATACTGCTGCCACGTCAATGTTACAGGGGTCTTCCTATACTGCTGCTAGATAAATGTTACTGGGTTCTGCCTATACTGTTACTACAGATATGTTACTGGGGTCTGTCTATACTGTTACTACTTAAATGTTACAAATTCTGGGCTCTGCCTATACTGCTGCTACTGAAATGTTACAGGGGTATGCACATACTGCTGCTACACAAATGTTACTAGGGGGTCTGCGTATACTTCTGCTACTAAAATGTTACTGGGGTCTGCCTAGACTTCTGGCACGTTAATGTTACAGGGGTCTGCCTCTACTTCTGCTAATGAAATGTTACTGGGGTCTGTCTATACTGTTTCTACAGAAATGTTACTGGGGTCTCCCTAGACTTCTGTAACATAACTGTTACAGGGGTCAGCTTATACCTTTGCTACAGGAATATTACAGGGGTCTGTGTATACTATGGGTGCACTAAGTCTTCCCATCGCGGTGCTCTACCTATCTGGCCCCCCCAAAAAACCCAGACTGACTAGGGCATGGTGTGTGGGCGGCAGCCAACATGTATTCCTGCTCACGTAACCTCAGCTATCCGGGGAACTGCAATGGGATTTCTTTCTGTACCGTCTGTGTGTTCCTGCAAGCCACCCATGCTGCGGGTGCAGACAGACTTGCCATAGCGGAGTTGTACCTGCCTGGCACTTTGGGTAGGGTGCAGAGTGCAGATGGTTTATCCCTTGCGTTGTTGATGAGGTATCCAACACCCAAACAGAATGAGTAGTGTGTGGACACATGGAGTCCCCATTGCTCTGTCACTCGCAGCACCTTGGGCCACTCAGGGTGTTTGCTGGGACAGAGACTGACCCAGGACCCGCTCACATACTTCCCACACCGAGTATTGCTGAATTGTGGAGATGTGTAGAAGTGCTGGGCTGGCAGCGGACTCCCCTTTATGCCCACGTTTGCAGCTCCTGACGGAGGTGGCAAAGGATTGGTATTAGAGATGAGTGAGCACCAAAATGCTCGGGTGCTCGTTACTCGAGATGAACTTTTCGCGATGCTCGAGGGTTCGTTTCGAGTAACGAACCCCATTGAAGTCAATGGGCGACCCGAGCATTTTTGTATATCGCCGATGCTCGCTAAGGTTTTCATTTGTGAAAATCAGGGCAACTCAAGAAAGTGATGGGAACGACACAGCAACGGATAGGGCAGGCAAGGGGCTACATCTCAAGTTCACAGGTCCCACTATTAAGCCACAATAGCGGCAAGAGTGCCCCCCCCCCCGCACTGTCAGCCCATTGAGAACATATAGGAGAGAAATCATTCTCCTCTGCCATAGCTGTAACAGCTGTGGCAGAGAAGAACAATGTTAGCCCATTGAATTCAATGGAGCCGGCAATACAGCAGGTTCCACTGAAAGCGATGGGCTGCCGGCGATCGCGGGATGAATTGTCGGGAAGGGCTTAAATATATAAGCCCTTCCCTGCAATTCATCCAGAAATGTGTTACAATAAAAATATATACCGGCGTATAAGGCGACGGGGCGTATAAGACGACCCCCCAGCTGTCACCTTATACGCCGGGAATACAGCGGAGCAAAGAATAAAAATCATTACTCACTTCACCGGGCGTTCTGCGGTGCTCCTGCAGGCTGTCGCTACTCCTGGTCCCCGGCAGAGCATTGCTTTCTCTACGAAGGGCTTGAAATCCCCGCCTCCAGAAAACACACGTGCCTTCAGCCAATCACAGCCATTCAATAACATTATTGTCATTGGCTGTGATTGGCTGAAGGCACGTGTGTTTCTGGAGGCGGGGATTTCAAGCCCTTCGTAGAGAAAGCAATGCTCTGCTGGGGACCAGGAGGGAGCGACAGCCTGCAGCAGCACCGCAGAACGCCCGGTGAAGTGAGTAATGATTTTTATTCTTTCTCCGCTGTATTCCCGGCGTATAAGGTGACAGTTGGGGGGTCGTCTTATACGCCCCGTCGCCTTATACGCCGGTATATATTTTTATTGTAACACATTTCTGGATGAATTGCAGGGAAGGGCTTCTATATTTAAGCCCTTCCCGACAATTCATCCCGCGATCGCCGGCAGCACATTGCTTTCAGTGGAACCTGCTGTATTGCCGGCTCCATTGAATTCAATGGGCAAACATCGTTCTTCTCTGCCACAGCTGTTACAGCTGTGGCAGAGAAGAATGATTTGTCTTCTATATGTTCTCAATGGGGTCGGCGCTGCTGCCGCCGGCCCCATTGAGCGCATATAGAGAAGAGAACAGGAATCGCAGATCGCACATAGGTGTGATCTGCGATTTCTATGGCCTAAGAAGGACCATTGGGGTTCTTGAAGCCTAAAATCACTCCTAATGCTCTCCCTATAGCTGCTCCGGCATCAACAACACTTTCCCTAAAGTATGTCAGAATGCATCTGTGGCGAGCCGCGGGCCGGCAGATTTTAATACTCGGGTGACACCTAATCTCGCCAGCCACTCACTGCAGGGGGGTGGTATAGGGCTTGAACGTCGCAGGGGGAAGTTGTAATGCCTTCCCTGTCTTTCTATTGGCCAGAAAAGCGCGCAAATTTCTCAGGGAAGAAAATGAAAGTAACTCGAACATCGCGTGGTACTCGTCGCGAGTAAGGAGCATCTCGAACACCCTAATACTCAAACGAGTATCAAGCTCGGACGAGTATGCTCGCTCATCTCTAATTGGTATGAAGATGGAACGTCAATCTATTATCAATTCTCAATAGCATTGTGGGCTATCACCCCCCTTTCAAAGAGGGTCACTGCCTGGCCCTGCCAACCCTCTGCAGTGTGTGCCTCCGGTTCCTCCTCATTGCAGACGCGCTTACAAATAGACATGAGGGTGTTGTGGTTATGAGGCCAGCGTGTGGCATGAGGGCAGCTGAGGGCTGCGCAGGGGCACTTTTGTGTGCGCTGCGGACGCAGGGTCGTGCGAGGGGGTTGGCCAGCATGGAACCTACGAGAAGAGGCAGCGGTGTGTCCCGCAGGCAGTGAATGTGCTTTGTTGGAGGTAGTGTGGTGCTTAGCTAAGGTGTTCCTTGCTAATGAAGGTTTGTCCAAAGCAAAAATTGTTGGGGGGGGGGGCACTCTTGCCGCTATTGTGGCTTAATAGTGAGACCTGGGAACCTGAGATGCAGCCCTGCATGTTGCCCCTCGCCTGCCCTATCCGTTTCTGTGTCGTTTCCATCACTTTCGTAGGTTTTGCAGATTTTCACAAATGAAAACCTTAGCGAGCTACAGTCATATACAAAAATGCTCGAGTCGCCCATTGACTTAGCATCGCGGAAAGCTCGACTTGAGCAACGAGCACCCGAGCATTTTGGTGCTCGCTCTTCTTTAAATATGATTTAAATTAAAAAAAAAAAAACAGAAAACAAAAAACCTTTTTCTACTTAATAGTCTGTCAGAGAAGTAAAGTGAAATGTATAAAAGAAACCAAGATGAATAGTGTTTTAAATGCAATAAAAAAAACTATTTAAACATTCAAAAAAATTAACCCCTTAACCCCTTAGTGACCAAGCCTGTTTGCGCCTTAATGACCAGGCCAAATTTTGCAAATCTCACATGTGTCGCTTTAACATAGAATAGCTCCATAAAGGTTTTGCATATCCAAGTGATTCTGACATTGTTTTTTTGCCACATGTTGTACTTTATTTAGGTGGTGAAAATAGTCCGATATAATTTGTGTATATTTATTAAAAGTGCCAATATTGGAAAAATTTTGAAAAAAATATCGTTTTTTCACATTTTCAGTTGTAATATATCAAATATGTGCAAACATACTGTACAAACTTTTGCTAAGATATATATTTCCATCTATTTACCTTATTCTGAATGCACATTTGAAAAACTTTTATGTTTTTTTTAACTATTTAGGAGACATACAAATGTAACATTACTTTTCAGCATTTTGAGGAACACTTTATTTAACTGCACCAAGCCAAGATAGCAAAGGCTCATAGGTGTCCGAATAATAGATACCCCCACAAATGGCCCTATTTTAAAAACTACACCCCTTAATGTATTCACTGAGGGGTGTCATGAGTATTTTGACCCCACAGTTTTTTTTCAGGAATTAATTCAATTTAGAGGAGAAAAATTAAAATTTCATATTTTTGCAAATATGTCATTTTAAAGACATATTTTTTTTCTATAGTTTACATGAAAATGAGGATTTACACAGCAAAATGGATCCCCCTATTTGTCTTATGTTCAAAAATATACCCAATGTGGCCCTAATCTTATACCTAAGTGCACAACGGGGCCCTAAATGAAAGGAGTAGTCAGTGTCTTTCAGAACAGAAATTTTGCTTGAAGGCATCTTAGGCCCCATAGCACACATGTAGAGTTCTTGAGCGCCCAAAACCATAGAAAACCCTCACAAATGACCCCATTTTAAAAACAAATTTATCTAGGGGTGTACTGCCCATTTTGATGCCACGGTTTTTGAATGAATTCCAGCAAAGCAAAAGGAAAAAATTGTGATTTTCGTTTTTTTGGCAATTCTGTCATTTTAAAAACAGCTTTTTTTGTACAGCACACATATAAATGAAGACTTGCACCCCAAAATGGATACCACTGTTTGTGCTGTTTTCAGAAATATACCTATTGTGGCCCTAATCTTATGTCTGCATGCACAATGGGTCCCAAAATGAAAGGAGTAATCGGTGGTTTTCAGAACATAGATTTTGCTTGAAGATCTTTTAGGCCCGATAGCACACTTGTAGAGTTCTTGAGCACCCAAAACAATAGAAAAACCCCCCAAATGACCCCATTTTGAAAACTAGACCCCTTAATGGATTTATCTAGGGGTGTACTACCTATTTTGATGCCACAGTTTTTGAATGAATTCAAGCAAAGCAAAAGGAAAAAAATTTGATTTTCATTTTTTTGGCAATTCGGTCACTTTAACCCCTTAATGACGCGGCCATTTTTCGTTTTCCATTTTCGTTTTTTCCTCCCCCCTTTAAAAAAATCATAACTCCTTTATTTATCCATCCACGTCACTGTATGAGGGCTTGTTTTTTGCGGGATGAGTTGTATTTTTCAATGGTGCTATTTAAAGTACCATATAATGTACTGAAAAACTTTTAAAAAATTCTAAGTGGAGTAAAATGGAAAAAAAACGACATTTTGCCATCTTTTAGTGCGTCTTGCTTCTACGGCGCACAAATGGCAACAAAAACGACATGATAACTTTATTCTATGGGTCGGTACGATTACTACGATGCCAAACTTGTTTAGGTTTTTTTTTACTATACTCCTCCTTTTTTTTTTTAAAGACATAAAATTTTTTTCAATTATTTTCTGTCGTCATTTTGTGCGCGCGATAACTTTTTTATTTTTCCGTTGACGTAGTTGAGCAAGGTCTCATTTTTTGCGGGATGTCCTGTAGTTTCTGATAGTACCAATTTGGAATACATATGACTTTTTGATCGCTTTTTATTGCGTTTTTTCTTGGAGACAGGGTAACTAAAAAAGTGCATTTCTGGCGTTCTTCATTTTTTGTTTCGGACGACGTTCACCGTGCGGGAAAAATTATGTGCTACTTTGATAGATCGGACTTTTACGGACGCGGCGATATCAAATACATATTTTTAATTTATTATTTAGATTTTTTAATAATAGATATGGCAAAAGGGGGGTGATTTAAACTTTTACAACTTTTTTTTTTTTTCAATTAAAAAAAAACTTTATTGATTCTTTTTTTTACTTTACTTTGAAGTCCCCCTGGGGGACTTTAAGATGCGATGCTTTGATCGCTCCTGCAGTATGACGTAATGCTATAGCATTACGTCATACTGCTTTTTGACAGGCAGCCTATGAAGCCACCCCACGGGGACGGCTTGATAGGCAGTCTGCTAAGGCAGCCCTGGGGCCTTTCATTAGGCCCCCGGCTGCCATGATACGTGCAAGCCTCCCCCGATCTCACCGCGGGGGGGCCGCGCGGGACCCCCGAACATCGTTCGGGGGATTTAAATGCCGCTGTCAGAATTGACAGCGGCGTTTAAATGGTTAATAGCCGCGATCGGCCGCGCGGCCGCTCGCGGCTATTGCCCGCGGGTGTCAGCTGTTATAAACAGCTGATGCCCGCACTGTATGAAGAGAGGTTGCCACGCAACCTCTCTTCATACATACCCCGACGCTCCATGACGTACCAGGTACGTCATTGGTCGTTAAGGGGTTAAAAACAGCTTTTTTTTGTACAGCCCACATGTGAATGAAGACTTGCACCCCAAAATGGATACCCCTGTTTGTCTTGTTTTCAGAAATATACCCATCGTGGCCCTTATCTTATATCTGGATGCACAACGGGGCCAAAAATGAAAGGAGCAGCCGGTGGCTTTTAGAACATAAATTTTGCTTGAAGGCCTTTTATGCCCCATAGCACACTTGAAGAGTTCTTGAGCGGCCAAAACAATAGAGAACCCCCACAAATGACCCCATTTTAAAAACTAGACCCCTTAGCGCATTCATCTAGGGGTGTACTGTGTATTTTAACCGTACAATTTTTGAATAGATCTAAGCAAAACAGTAGGAAAAAATTACGATTTTCATTTTTTTGGCAATTGCGTCGATTTAAAAACAGCTTTTTTTGTACAGCACACATATAAATGAAGACTTTCACCCCAAAATGGATACCCCTGTTTGTCCCGTGTTCAGAAACATACCCATTGTGGCCCTAATCTACTTACAGGACACATGGCTAGGCCTATAATGAAAGGAACACCCATTGGATTTCAGGGTACAACTGAATAAGTTCCAGGTCCCATCGCCCACTTATAGAGCCATTGAGCGGCTAAAACGATAAGGAACCTCCTCAATGACCCCATTTTGAAAACTAGACCCTTAACAAATTCATCTAGGAGTGTACTGCTTATTTTAACCCCACAGTATTTGAATGAATCTAAGCATGGCAGAAGGAAAAAATTACAATTTTCAATTTTTTTGCCAATTTTTTCAATTTTTATTGTACAGCGTACATAGGAATGAAGATGTTCACCCCAAAATGTATACCCCCGTTTGTCTCGAGTTCAGAAACATACCTATTGTGGCCCTAATCTACTTACAGGGCCCATGGCAAGGCCTATAATGGAGGGAAACCCCCGTTGGATTGCACGTCACAACTGAATAAATTCAAGGCCCCATTGCTCATTTGTACGGAATAAAAATTGACTCCCTAAAAATATCCCCCCCCCCCGCACCCTTTTCAGCTTTTCCCAAATCTTAGATAAAAGTAATAATGTGAACTGTGTGGTATTTCCGAAGACAGGGGTAATTACGGAGGCTGGTTGGAATGGGCACACGGGGCAATAAAACCGGTATCCCCCTCCTCTCATGCTTTTTGGGGGGCATTTCTTAACCTCAGTGGTGGATATGGGGTGTAAAAAGTGGCGTTTCGTGAGTCTTCATAATCTTGTGGAGGTGCAGCGGTCTCGCACAGAAGGCGCTCAACAAGCTGCTCCTGGAATTGCAGGAAGGCAAGCGTTCCCGGGGCTTCTTGTAAATTGCGTATTACAGGTAGCAGTCTGAATAACGTCAGACTCACACAGTGGAAGGTGGAATCCGCTTGCGGAGGCCCGCAGCGGATCCCAGCTGTGAGCCCGGCTGCGACCCTGCATACGGCCGCGTAATGTACAGCGCATAACTGCCTACTCACACAGGCGGTCATTCGCAGTACAAATTATTTTTTGTTTGTATTTCCCGCACTGTCGCTTAGCGATGACGCGGGTACCCACAGCCTGTATACAACGTAGTTGCGTATGGGCAGCGGGTATATCCACGACCATGTAGCACAATAGGCTCTATGCTGCGGATAGCCGCGGTAAAATAGAACCTGCTGCTTTCTCTTTTCTGCGAGTGGATTACACAATTCCAACCCACTAATGTGAGCAGAATTGTGTAATCCAATGCAATTGATCTGCGTAATACCGCGGATCAGACGCATGCGGAATCCGTAATTCCTATCCGGTCATGTGAGACCGACCTATGTTAGATCGCTACTTTTTTATTACGTGACCAGGGACTGCTCAACGAGGCCACCCATCACTGCTCCATGCTCTCGGCGACCGTTGGTCGTCGAGAGCAAGGAGATTTTAAGTTTCCTGGGCTCCCCCACTCCTGCGCATAAGTCCAGCATTTTGCCGGCGGTCGCATGTGCAGAATCCGGATAAGTTCATGGAGGAGGATCGCGTCGGGGTGCAAATACCGAGGCCTCTGGTAAAAAGTTTCATCTCCTCTCACCGATCGCATCAGTGAGGGGAGATGAAACTTCAATTTTTTTTTTTAACTTTTACGTGATCGCCATTATCGATTGTATAACGGCGAACATGTGACCAGGAACCGCTCACCGCGGCCCCCCGTGAAATCTCCAGACTCTTGGCTCAGTTTTGTAGCCAGGATCAGGGAGAATTTTAATTATCCTGGCAATCCACTGCTTTTGCGCATGCGTCCGCCATTTTGGCGACGGGCGTGTGCGCAAAAGCTAGGGTAAGGTCCGCGGATTAATCCGGGGGCCTTATGTACGCACTTTCATCCTCCCTCACGGATATGATCTGTGAGGGGAAATGAAACATACGCTTTTTAAACTTTTTTTAAAACTTTTTAAAACTTTTTTTTTTACTTTTTACGCTTTTTAAAAAACTTTATATGATCACTTTTATCCATTGGGTAACAGTGATCATGTCCCCGGTGAAATCTCTCTGCTCCTGGCTACACATGGCAGCCAGGAGCAGAGGGATTTTGAATTTCCTGGGGCTCGAGCCCCTCTGTGCACGTGCCCGATGTCAATCATCGGGCACGCATGTGCAGAGGGGAAATTTGGGTCCCGGGACACCGGGGACATCGGCGGACCTGAGGTGTGTATTTTCACCTCACCTCATGGATCGGATCCATAAGGGAAGGTGAAACTAGCACTTTTTAAAAACTTTTAAAAACTTTTTCGTGATCGCTGCTATCCATTGGATAGCGGAAATCACGGGGCCGGGCCGCGGTCCCCGGGAACATCTCCTGGTTCCAGGCTACCGTCTGGCGCGCATGTGCAGAAGAGCGGCCGCGGGTCCAGGAGGACCAAATCTTCAGCGGGCAGCGTGGAGAAGGCGGGTGAGTATTTTCAGCTGCCCTGATAGATCCGATCCATCAGGGCAGCTGAATATCTAACTTTTTAAGCACTTTTATTTACTTTATTGCGATCGGCGCTATCCATTGGATAGCGCCGGTCGCAATTCCGGGGGGTGGGGGTGGGTCACCGCAGCCCGGGATGACAGCTCCATTCTGTCGGCTACCTACGGGCACTGAAATCGAAAATGGAAAAAAAAGCGGTCATGTAGTTAAGGGTTTGAAAATGTTGTCTACTTCTGAACTATTGATGACCTATCCTCAGCTCTTCTGTGTGGTGTAGTATAGAGGATCTGTTGGTGTAGTATATAGGATATGTATGGTGTCGCCCTCTATTGACAAGAATGTTAAATCTGTGGATACTAGAGATGAGCGAGCACCAAAATGCTCGAGTCGAACTTTCTGCGATGCTCGAGAGTTTGTTTCAAGTAACGAACCCCATTGAAGTCAACGGGCGACTCGAGCATTTTTGTATATCACCGATGCTCGCTAAGGGTTTCAATTGTGCAAATCTGCAAAACCTACGAAAGTGATGGAAACGACACAGAAACGAATAGGGAAGGCGGGGGGCAACATGCAGGGCTGCATCTCAGGTTCCCAGGTCTCACTATTAAGCCACAATAGCAGCAAGAGTGCCCCCCCCCCCCCTAACAATTTTTAGTTCGGACAAACGCTTATTAGCAAGGCACACCTTAGCAAAGCACCACACTACCTCCAACCAAGCACAATCACTGCCTGTGGGACACAGCACTGCCTTTTCTCCTGGGTTACATGCTGTCCAACCCCCCCGCACGACCCTGCATCCGCAGCGCACACAAAAGTGCCCCTGTGCAGCCCTCAGCTGCCCTCATGCCACACGCTGGCCTCATAGCCACACCACCCTCATGTCTATTTGTAAGCGCGTCTGCAATGAGGAGGAACCGGAGGCACACACGGCAGAGGGTTGGCAGAGCCAGGCAGCGACCGTCTTTGAAAGTGTGGGCGATAGCCCACAATGCTTTTGAGAATTGATAATAGATTGACGTTCCATCTTCTTTCCATTTTTCTGCCACCTCCGTCAGGAGCTGCAAAAGTGGGCATAAAGGGGAGTCCGCTGCCAGCCCAGCACTTCTACACATCTCCACAATTCAGCAATACTCGGTGTGGGAAGTATGTGAGCGGGCCCTGGGTCAGCCTTTGTCCCAGCAAACACCTTGTGTGGCCCAAGGTGCTGCGAGTGATATAGCAATGGGGACTCCATGTGTCCACACACTACTCATTCTGTTTGGGTGTTGGATACCTCATCGACAACGCAAGGGATAAACCATCTGCACTCTGCACCCTACCCAAAGTGCCAGGCAGGTACAACTCCGCTATGGCAAGTCTGTGTGCACCCGCAGCATGGGTGGCTAGCAGAAACACACAGACGGTACAGAAAGAAATCCCATTGCAGTGCCCCGGATAGCTGAGGTTACGTGAGCAGGAAATACATGTTGGCTGCGGCCCACACTCCATGCCCTAGACATTCTGTTTTTTTTTTTTTAAGTGCCAGGCAGGTACAACTCCGCTATGGCAAGTCTGTGTGCACCCGCAGCATGGGTGGCTAGCAGGAACACACAGATTGGTACAGAAAGAAATTCCATTGCATTGCCCCGGATAGCTGAGGTTACGTGAGAGGAAATACATGTTGGCTGCGACCCACACGCCATGCCCTAGACATTCTGTTTTGGGTTTTTTTAAAGTGCCAGGCAGGTACAACTCTGCTATGGCAAGTCTGTGTGCACCCGCAGCATGGGTGGCTAGCAGGAACACACAGACGATACAGAAAGAAATCCCATTGCAGTGCCCCGGATAGCTGCGGTTGCGTGAGAGGAAATACATGTTGGCTGCGGCCCACACATCATGCCCTAGACATTCTGGGTTTTTTAAAAAGTGCCAGGCAGGTACAACTCTACTATGGCAAATCTGTGTGCACCCACAGCATGGGTGGCAAGCTGGAACACACAGACGGTACAGAAAGAAATCCCATTGGAGTGCCCCGGATAGCTGCGGTTGCATGAGAGGAAATACATGTTGGCTGAGGCCCACATGCCATGCCCTAGTCAGTCTGGGTTGTTTTTCGGGCCAGATAGGTAGAACACCGCGATGGGAAGACTCAGTGCACCCATAGTATACACAGACCCCTGTAATATTCCGGAAGCAAAGGTATAAGCTGAACCCAGTAACAGTTATGTGGCAGACGTCTAGGGAGATCCCAGTAACATTTCTGTAGTAACAGTATAGACAGACGCCAGTAACATTTCATTAGCGAAAGTATAGGCAGACCCCTGTAACATTTATGTAGCAGCAGTATTGGCAGAGCCCTGTAACATTTGTGTAGCAGCAGTATATGCAGACCCCTGTAACATTTTTGTAGCAGCAGTATTGGCAGACCCCTGTTCGATTTCTGTAGAAGTAAAGGCAGACCCCAGTAACATGTGTGTCACCGCTGTATAAGCAGACCCCTGTAACATTTATGTAGAGGAAGCATAGGCAGACCCCAGTACCATTTTTGTAGCAGAAGTATACGCAGACCCCAGTAACATTAACATGGCGGAAGTATGGACAGACCCCACTAAGATTTCAGTGGTAACGGTATAGACAGAGCCGAGTAACGTTTCTGTAGTAACAGTATAGGCAGATTCCAGTAACATTTCTATAGCAGAAGTATAGGCAGACCCCTGTAACATTAACGTGGCAGCAGTATTGGCAGACCCCTGTAACATCCTTGTGGCAGCAGTATAGGAAGACCCCTGTAACTTTCTTGTAGCAGAAGTATAGGCAGGCAGGCAGACCCCAGTAAAATTTTTGTATAGTATAGTATAGGCCAACCTCTGAAAAATTGGCCGTTCAGCGCGATGACATGTTGTTTAAGGAGGAGGAGTAGCAGGAGGAGGACTAATGTCAGAGACAGATTGACAAAGATAAATGCACCGTTTTCCCGATGATACAGAAGAATGCTTTCATCTGCGGTTGCAGCGAAAAGAATCTTTAGGTTCTGCAGCTCTCCGCCGGTGGAGAGGAGAAGTCTTTATGAGTGTAAGCATGTCGGCACTGGCAGTTGACAGGCGGGTACGCTTGTCCGTGATGATTCCTCCAGCTGCACTAAACACCCTCTCTGACAAGACGCTAGCGGCAGGGCAAGCCAGCACCTCCAGGGCATACAGCGCAAGTTTGTGCCACGTGTCCAGCTTTGACACCCAATAATTGTATGGAGCTAAGGCATCACGGAGGACGGTGATACGATCGGCTATGTACTCTCTCACCATCTTTTTACAGTGCTCCCTCCGACTCAGCCTTGACTGGGGAGTGGTGACGGAGTCTTGCTGGGGAGCCATAAAGCTGGCAAAGGCCTTGGAGAGTGTTCCCCTGCATGCGCTGCACATGCTGCCTGATCTCTGCATCTCCCCTGCTACTTGGCCCTCGGAACTGCGCCTTCTGCCGCTGGCACTGTCAGATGGGATGTTTACCATCAGTTTGTCCACCAGGGCCCTGTGGTATTACATCACTCTCGAACCCCTTTCCTCTTCGGGAATGAGAGAGGAAAGGTTCTCCTTATACCGTGGGTCGAGCAGTGTGTAAACCCAGTAATCCGTAGTGGCCAGAATGCGTCTAATGCGAGGGTCACGAGAAAGGCATCCTAACATAAAGTCAGCCATGTGTGCCAGGGTACCTGTACGCAACACATCGCTGTCCTCACTAGGAAGATCACTTTCAGGATCCTCCTCCTCCACAGGCCATACATGCTGAACAGATGACAGGGAAGCAGCATGGGTACCCTCAGCAGTGGGCCAAGCTGTCTCTTCCCCCTCCTCCTCCAAAACTCGCTGAGATATAGACATAAGGGTGCTCTGACTATCCAGTGACATACTGTCTTCCCCCGTTTCCTGTTCCGACTGCAAAGCGTCAGCCTTTATGCTTTGCAGCGAACTTCTCAACAGGCATAGCAGAGGAATGGTGACACTAATGATTGCAGCATCGCCGCTCACCATCTGGGTAGACTCCTCAAAGTTTCCAAGGACCTGGCAAATATCTGCCATCCATGCCCACTCCTCTGTAAAGAATTGAGGAGGCTGACTCCCACTACGCCGCCCATGTTGGAGTTGGTATTTCACTCTAGCTCTACGCTGCTCATACAGTCTGGCCAACATGTGCAGCGCAGAGTTCCACTGTGTGGGCACGTCGCACAGCAGTCGGTGCACTGGCAGATTAAACCAATGTTGCAGGGTCCGCTGGGTGGCAGCGTCCGTGTTGGACTTGCGGAAATGTGCGCTGACCCGGCACACCTTGCCGAGCAGGTCTGACAAGTGTGGGTAGTTTTTCAGAAACCTCTGTACCACCAAATTAAAGACGTGGGCCAGGCATGGCATGTGCGTGAGGCTGCCGAGCTGCAGAGCCGCCACCAGGTTACGGCCGTTGTCACACACAACCATGCCCGATTGGAGGCTCAGCGGTGAAAGCCAGCGGTCGGTCTGCTCTGTCAGACCATGCAACAGTTCGTGGGCCGTGTGCCTCTTCTCTCCTAAGCTGATTACTTTCAGCACAGCCTGCTGACGCTTGCCCACCGCTGTGCTGCCGCGCCGCGCTACACCGACTGCTGGCGACGTGCTGCTGACACATCTTAATTGCGAGGTAGAGGTTGCGTAGGAGGAGCAGGAGGGGGAAGGTTTAGTGGAGGTGGCATACACCACCGCAGATACCTGCACCGAGCTGGGGCCTGCTATTCTGGGGGTGGGTAGGACGTGAGCAGTCCCAGGCTCTGTCTCGGTCCCAGCCTCCACTAAAATCACCCAATGTGCCGTCAGGGAGATATAGTGGCCCTGCTCATCTGTGCTTGTCCACGTGTCCTTTGTTAAGTGGACCTTACCAGTAACCACGTTAGTCTCTGTACGGTGGCTTAGCGCGAGGGGGTGCTTTGGGAAACAGTTGGGGGATTATTCGCTCTGGCCCTGCCTCTACCTCTGGCCACCCCACTGCCTCTTCCAACCTGTCCTGCTGCTGCACTTGCCTACCCCTCTGAAGACCTGTACTCTGTTGGCTTATCAAACCAGGTGGGGTCAGTCACCTCTTCGTCCAGCGGCTCTTCCTCCAAATCCTCTGTGCGCTCCTCCCTTAGACTTACTGCCCTTACTACTGCCTCTCTTATAGACAACTGTGTATCATCATCATCGAACTCCTCACCGACTGAAAGCTCTTGACACAGTTGCCGGAAGTCCACAGCCTCATCACCCGGACCCCGGGAACTTTCCAAAGGTTGGGCATCGGTCACGACAAACTCCTCAGGTGGGAGAGGAACCACTTTTTCCCAATCAGGGCAGGGGCCCCAGAACAGTTCCTGGGAGTCTGCCTGCTCATCAGAATGTGTCATTTTCATGGAGGGAGGAGGCTGGGAGGAAGGAGGAGCAGCAGCCAGAGGATTCAGAGTTGCAGCAGTGGACGGCGTAGAAGACTGGGTGGTGATCCATTGCTGGATGCACTTTGTGCTATCCATGACAGGACCTGCTCACACTGCTCATGGACCAAACAATTGTGATATGAAACTTTCATCTCTCCTAATCCCGCAGCAGCCGGCTGCGATTCGCCTGGACCAGGAACTCAGCCTATTCCCACACCCTCACTTGGAACTCCGTGTCCTCACCCGCGTCCACGTTCACATCCTCTAGCCCTACCCCTACCCCTCAGCATGGTGGATTACGCATAGAGCAGACACAGAGTGGTGTAAAAAATTTTTGAATTATTGGCATGCAGTTGGAGGGAGACAGCGCTTATGTTACGCAAACTGCAGCCAGAAAAAAAATTATACGGAAGCCTGCAAGCAGGCCTAGCTGTGCAATATGCAATAGTGATGCACCTGAGCTCCCAGCAGCCACGCAGTGAAATGCAGATGGTCACAGGTAGCCGTAAGAAGGTTTTTTAAAAAATTTTTTGGGAATGCAATGCAGGCTATATAGCGTGTATCTGACTTTCCCTCTATCAGGCGCTGTCGCCGTACGCTGTGCGTGCAGTTGATGGCAGACACACAGTGGTGTAAAATTTTTTAGAATTATTGGCGTGCAGTTGGAGGGAGGCAGCGCTTATGTTACGCAAACTGCAGCCAGAAAAAAATTTATACAGAAGCCTGCAAGCAGGCCTAGCTGTGCAATAGTGAGGTACTACAACTCCCAGCAGCCACGGAGTTAAATGCACACGGTCACAACTAGCCCTAAGAAGGACCGCTGGGGTTCTTGTAGACAGGATTCCACACTACCCACTCTCCCTGCCTGACCAATACTGCCACTATGCTATGTAGTACAGACTGCAGCCTGAGAACTCTATAGCTGTAATGGGGCTGCATGCCCGATATACAAAAAAAAAAAAAAAAATGTGCAAAACTGCTCCCAGCAGCCACAACAGTAATGCACATGGTCAGATGTAGCCCTAAGAAGGACCGTTGGGGTTCTTGAAGATGCTAACAGCCTAACACTCTTCCTATTGCAGGGACAGTACCTTCCCTAATCTCTGCCAGAGTGTGTCTGAGGCGAGCAGCGGGCGGGACTCTTTTATGTACTCGGGGGTCACTTGATCTCACCAGCCACTTACCGCAGGGGGATGGGATAGGGCTGGCACGTCACAGGAGGAAGTTGTAATGCCTTCCCTGCATGTCTACTGGCCGGAAAATGGCGCAAAACTTTCAGGGAAGGAAATGGAATTGACTCGAGTAACACGTGGTGCTCATCTCGAGTAACGAGTATGTCGAACACCCTAAGGGCTCCCACCCACTAGTGTTTTTTTTCACTGCGAAATTCGCAGGTTTTTTTTTTTCTACAGGAGGTCTATGGGACTTGTAATGTTAAAATCGCGATCGCGCAAAATCGCGATTTACCGCGAAATCGCGATTTTGCGCAATCGCGATTTTAGCTTTACAACTCCCAAAGCCCAAAGACCCCTGCAGAAAAAAAAATTTTTCCGAGTGGCTGTTTTTATACACCAGAAAATCGCCCATCTGAACTGATGCATTGGAATTCAATACATCAGAGGGTCTTAATTTTCGCCCAGCGTTTATTCGTAGCCAAAAAGCCATGATAAAATGCTCATGTGATTATAGTCTCAGACTGACCTTGTTGCCCACGGCAACCAATCAAAGCTCAGCTTTCTTTTCTTAACCTCCTGTGGTAAAAGGAGAACTGCACTGTGATTGGTTGTTATAGGCAATGTAACTAGTTTTACTGTTAAATAGTATTGAGAAATGTGTTTCACTGTATAATATGAATATGCTCTACTATCCAGACATTTTTACTATAGTAAGTAATGATATATCATTGGCATAGGACATCACTTACTGACCAGTAGAGGTCCGACTGCTGGTACACTGGTTAATCCATGGAAGGAAGGAACCACAGTGCTAGTTAAAACAACCCTGCTCTTTCAGATTATTTTTAACAAGTAGCTGCCATGTATGTACATGAGGAATCTTTTCAGCCTTTATATGACTAGTATCCTGCATTTTTACTAGTTTTACTCCTATTCCAGTTGTATGCCTAATTTTCACTTGATCCTGAGCTGGTGAGAGTAGCCTGTTGCTATGATATCTCTTATGTATTGCATAAGGCGGAAATGGCATATTCTGCTCCCTAACTCTTTGTAACACACACACAGGCATAACATCAGGATGGACATTTTACAGCAATACCGACCAGTGTAGATGTGATTCAAGCAGCTATAAATGGGAGAATAGAACAATACCTCTACAGCCTTCTATTGGAAGGCAGCATTCCTGCAAGTCAATGTCAGACTTTTTAACAAGCCTTGTAAAAATGACATGGGAATATAAACTAAAGACAGAATCTTTTCCAGGCAAAGAAGATAACCATACACACATAGCTGTTTCAGGGTGACTGCCGTAGACGTCTTGTTCCATCTTTCTATTTGCATGCTTTCCAGAGGAGCATGTAAGGCCTTATAAGACTCTATAACAGTGGTTCTCAACTCCAGTCCTCAGGACCCCCAACAGGTCATGTTTTCAGGATATCCTATAGTAAGAACCCCTGTGGCAATGTCTGAGGCACCGACCATAATAACATCACCTGTGCAACACTGAGGAAATCCTGAAAACATGACCTGTTGGGGGTCCTGAGGACTGGAGTTGAGAACCACTGCTCTATAACATTAGGTGCTCTCCCTAATGCTCCTCTGACACTGAACGAGAATCGTTTGCACCAGTGAACAAGCTGGTGATGTCAGCCTATTTAGATAGGCAGATTCATCTTTGAGAATCGTTCATTTCTCATTCACTTCTCTTTCAGTGTTGCACATTTCTATGTGAAACACTAAACAAGAAGTGTCTATGTACAATGACAAGTGAATGAGACAGCAATTTTTTTAATGCCAGCTAAAACGATGAACGAGAAGCAAACGATTCTTGTTCATCATTCAGTTGTTGGATTGTTTTTAGACTGATCCATTATTGTTCACTTAAATGATTTTTTTAGAACGATAATCGTTCCATCTAAACACAACTTAAGGAGAAACAATACCCTTCCTAGTATTAGTGTATCTGGACCACACCCCTAGCTCCTGATAGGGTCAATGCTGGTAGGTCCTAGCTGCACAGTGCGCATACATTGTCCCAGCGTTGCTGCCTTAGGCTGAGTGCTACAAAAGTTCTTAGGCTTACATTACCTCTAAATGCTGGCATGTTACTGTTGTAAGATGGCACCATTTTCATCTGATAATGTAAGCGTAAGAAGTATATGAACCCTCAGGCAAAGGCTGCAGCGCTTGGACAATGTATGGTCACGCTGTAGCTTCTTTTCTCCGTCCCGGGCGGCATTTTTAGCATGCAGTGTACGAGGCTGTCCCCTCACTTCTCCGTTTTCAATGTGAGCTCCCTCGCGTCCGGTAAGTGTGGCATAGCGGCCGCTCAAGTAGTAACGTCTGTGCAGCGTTTCCTTTGTGTCTGGCAGCAGTAATGTCAATTACAGCGGCCTGTGAGTTTGGAGACAGGGCGCACCTTGTCTGCTGACAGAGGGGGGCTTCTGGATTGTGAGCTACTGTGCCACCGCCGCTGCCGGGTAAGTAACTTGCTTGGGGGTGGGGGGGTTGGTTGACGCAGCTCTGCCACCGGCGGTAGTGCTGCATAACTAAGTTGCTATGGGGTGCTTCGTCCATGCAGCGCTGCGGCAGCGTGTGTACAATTTTTTTCTGCTTCTTCTTTACTTAGTTTGCTGTACCTGCCAGCAAGCAGCCAGTCCAGCCAATCAGGTATAGGGGGCGTCACCCCCTGTCAATCTTGGCTCCACCAGGTTAACCTGGTGCCGTCAAGATACACTAATACCACCCTTCCTAACCCACAAGCAGCTGTAAATCACTTACTATTAGCTGTTACAGCATCTATGTAAGTCTCTTTTCCTCCTACAGCTTCCTACTCTTCCTTCTCCCCTTTCCATAGCCTATGATAGAAGGGCATACGTTATCACCCCCTGCCCTTCTTGTGTTCTTTCTTTCTGTTACTAGAGACATACTTCACTTGACAACAGGCAGTAGACCGTAAATTAAAAGATAGCGAGTCCCCTAGTGATCAGCAGTTTAGAAGGATTTTTCAGCACAAAACATAATTTCAAGTTAATCAAGTGATTTCCCTTTTGCCAGTTATCTCTTTGGCTGTCATATTAACACAAGTTGTCTCGAAGTGCGGTGACCATTTAAGTGATACTGCTTCTTAACTGATTTTCTATATATAATGGTTTTACACTAATGAAGCTACAATTGTTGCAATGCAAGTTTTTCTTCCACAGCGAACCTCCCTGTTATTTTATAGTGCCCTGTCAGCATCATATACTTTTGGGGTACTATTGTTTTTCGTTAATTCTTGGAACTCATTTTGCTTAGTATTAGATGTCACATTGCTTTATATTGGAATGCACTGATATATACACCTTTGTACTTTATATGCTTCTCCAGATTTTTCTTGGATATAATTACTTCAATTTGCCTTATAGTTCTCTAATTAGGGGGTTCCTAGGATTATACTAGTACTTATGCTTTTACTATTAGCTGCGGTTAGAATTGCCTTTCATTGTATTAACAACTCACAATTGACTGTGCAATTTTTTATTTTTTGCTCCTCTTATATTAAAATAAATGAATTGCTTTATTATATGGGAGTGCACATGCAATATTGCATACCCTATGCATAGTGACACTAGCACCACTCATCATGCAAGGCCTACAAAACACCCCAATACATTGACTGGTGCTACATGAAAGTTTCCCACAGGGTAGCTGGCTGGGAACCCTTTCCGGGGGCATAACTATAGAGGATGCAGAGGATACGGTTGCACCTGGGCCCTGTTTGGGGCCCAGAGGCCTTAACTTACGTCTCTACCTTTGTCAATTCATTGCATATATTGACAGATGTCCCAAAGATCAGATCTTCACCTATCATAATATTAGGCATGTGCTAGCATTATCTTAACTAACATAACATAATATAACTTAAAGGGGTTGTCCGGTTACAGGACAGCATGCTTTCAATAGGACTGGCTGTAGTAAAATACCGAACAGAGCACTACTTACCTCTCTGCTGCAGCTCTGTCGAGGCCTCAGAGTTTGTTGCGACAGCTGACATCACTGGACGTCAGGCAGCAATCCAAGGTATGGAAAAATACAAGTGCGTTTATTTACCCCATAACAAACAAGCAACGTTTCGGTCAACAGACCTTCCTCAAGCTCATACAAAAGTATGTAAGTGCACACTATATAAAGACAATGTGAAATACACAAACCAATAAAAACAAACTGTGCACAGATGTACCTCATCCATTGCTGATCACCTCGTCCTCCACACTCTGGCTGCTGTCCGGCGCACTGTGTGTGACCTCATATTGCACTCGACCAGATTCCTCCAGACCCGGTCACGTGGGTCTCACAGACCGGTCTCCCTGGCACATTTGCATAATGCCTATCAGTGCAAGAGCCGACGTCAGGCTCTAGTGTTACACACAGACGTTCAGTCTGTTAGCAGTGCAGGTATAATCAGTGACGCAGCATATATACAGCTCAGCAGACATTAATAGCAATCTAGTATGTCGCTGTATGCATATAAGACAGTAATTTACATTGTCTAATAGCTCTTCTTATTTTGGGCAAAGAATGTTCTTTCCTTTTTTATTCTTTAAAAGACAAATACATTTTTATTCATTCTTTTCAGTCTCCCTCTTATCCAATATATATGTGTATGCACCCCAAACAAAATGCAGGCATTATGCAAATGTGCCAGGGAGACCGGTCTGTGAGACCCACGTGACCGGGTCTGGAGGAATCTGGTCGAGTGCAATATGAGGTCACACACAGTGCGCCGGACAGCAGCCAGAGTGTGGAGGACGAGGTGATCAGCAATGGATGAGGTACATCTGTGCACAGTTTGTTTTTATTGGTTTGTGTATTTCACATTGTCTTTATATAGTGTGCACTTACATACTTTTGTATGAGCTTGAGGAAGGTCTGTTGACCGAAACGTTGCTTGTTTGTTATGGGGTAAATAAACGCATTTGTATTTTTCCATACCTTGGATTGCTGCCAGTCATTCTAATTACGTGGACTGCATTTTTTGAGCTTATCTGGTTTGGGCTCTGATACTGGCGTTTGCAGTTTTTACTTGCCTGGCTTTACTTGAAGGATTGCTGCAGTGCTGCTGGGAACTTCATTGTTTTTCCTGGATATCACTGGACGTCAGGTCACTGCTGCAGCCAATCATAGGCTGCAATGTCACCGCTCATTCTCCTGGCATTGGCGCTCACATTGGCTGCAATAGCCACCTGACTTCTGGTAAAATCAGTGGTCACAATAAACCCCAGGACCTCAACGGGGCTGCAGCGATGGATCCTGGTATTGGCAGAGGAGTAAGTAATGTTTGTTTTTGTGCTACAGTACTATTAAAGGGATGTTTTCCTGTAACTGGACAACCATTTTACATTATGCAAATAATCCATTATCATATTCTATGAAGAAACAAAATACTCATCTGTACTCTGTACATACCCCAAGTGGTTGTGAACATGCAGTACACTGTCCGTAGAGCCTATACTGCAGCTTGTATACCATAGGCACCCTGTTTGTTGCTTTGTGGGATTCTGTATAACACAGGTACTGTACCGTGTCTGATAGAACACAATTGGTTTTTTTTGCATGAAATATGAAGCTTACAAAGCTACATTGTGGGCTATTATTGGTGCAGCACTTCAGATCCATACAACTATGTACATGAGGCTTTATATGCGTTTTGTAATTTCCCTCAAAGCCTGCTGTGATTATTTACACTATTTGATCTACTAGGACAGACCAGAAAAAAAAGGTGTTAGGCGGCTTTCACATTTGCACTGGGGCTCAGTTCAGGGTTTTCGTCTCTTTTTTGGGGAGAGAAACTAAAATAAAATGGAAAGCAATGATCTTTTCCCTCATTGATTTCAATGGGGTTTAATACAAATAGAAAGCCTCCAGATTGCTTCCGTTCCATTTAGGTTTAAACTGCACTATTTTCCCATACAAAAAATGAAAACCTAATGAAATGGAAGCAAACTGAAGCCTTTCTGTTTGCTTTCTGTTTCTTTGAAACTCCATTGGGGAAAAAAACGATCAGTTTTTTTTTCCATTTTATTTCAGTTTCTTTTCTCTAAAAGTAAAGCAGAGACGGAAAACCTGAACAGAGCCCTAACATTGGTGTGAAGGCAGCCTTGCTAATCGTAAAATGCATACTACCTTTACAATGTTTTTAAACAAAACTTTCTTGATAACATACAAAACTTTCCATTTCCTGCTTTGGCACTTTTCAAATGGAGCATGACCTTTAAAAAAATTAAGAGTTTAAGTCCCATTGTAAAATGTAGTATTTCTCTTTCTCCATCAGTCATAACCTTCCATCTCAGTTTCCATCATAGTCTGTTCAAATCGAGGTTCTGTTTCAGACACATCCTTCTCCTTCAATGTGTTTTCCAAAAGAAATGGAATGGACTTGAAAAAACTTTTCTTGAAATCTCTTCCAACAAAGACATAGACCATGGGATTAACGCAACTGTTAAAAAAGCCGATGGTATATACAAGGTGGGACATGATAAAGTCAACAATAAAATCCAGTTCAACATTCATGATTTCTAGCAAAGGCCATACATGGAATGGGAACCAAAAACAGAAAAAACAGAGCACAATAGTGACAATGACTTTCAGAGGTCTGTTTGATTTTGAAAGACTCCTGCTTCTTCTCAACCGAAATACAATGAGACTATAACAAATGACTATGATTGAGAATGGGACAAGGAACATAGAGATAAGTCTGACGATTATCATAATTTGAATCCTCATTATTTGTTTATCTTCGTCATCGTCGGCGTATGTGTCAATACAATATGGGATGCTAGTTTCATTGTCCCCGTAATGAACCATTTCGAAGAAAGCAAAATATGGGGAGCTAAGCATGAAGCAGGTTGTCCATATTATAGCTGAGATGGTTGTTGCCAACTTGGGAGATTTGTGGTTTTTCGACCACACAGGACACATGATTGCTATGCATCGGTCAACACTGATAATCATGAGGAAAGAAGTGCTGACAGACATGTTAAGGAAGAGAATGGTAAACACAACTTTACACATAGTGTTTCCAAAAGGCCAATGTCCATCCATAATCAACTCAGTTATCAGGAGAGGAAAGATTATATCAAATACAAAGTCAGCTATGGCTAAGTTGAGAAACCATAAAACACTGACTGTCTTTTGCATTTTGAATCCTGCAATCCAGATGACCAGGCCATTCCCAGTAGTTCCCAGGATGAAAATGATGCTGTAAAGAATTATGTTAAGAATTTTGACAATGTTATAAATGCTTGAATATGTACTTTTCTCATCTTCATCTGTGTAGTTGTATGTTGTGTAATCAAGTTCAGAAAGAGGAAAAGAAGTGTTCTTCATATTTTACAGGGTCCTAAAACCAGATAGAAGACACAAAAGACAATAGTATAAAATGAATAACACTTTCCATTGTTTCTTCCCTTTTCTGTAGCCCCACAACATAATAGTGCCCCCCCCCCCCCATTTGTGAGCCCACAATATTATTGTGTCATCCTCTTTGTGGCCCCACAACATAATAGTGTCCCCTCTCTGTGTCTCCCTTCTCTTTAATGTCCTACCAGCAGCACAACACAAGTCTCTCAGTAATTTAATGTAGCTGATCGGAACGATGTTGTCTCAATCAGCATAATAACGTCCTCCTCCTTCCTGCTCTTATTATACTACTGCCAGAGTGATGGAGGAGAATGCCTGCACTGACTGAGGCAACAGTGTCAGCAAAAAGGGTTAAAAGTGCAAAGTCACCAATATCTGGAATCCACATAGAAAATAGATTGGTGACAGCATTTCAGCTGCAAAAAAAATTAGAAGTCATTTTATTCTTCCTTCACCAGTGATGTTTTGACCATTTTATATGATATGAAAAACAAAAATGGGGCACAGCGCTTCCTTGGATAGTATTTCAACCACATATAGTCAAAGTGAATATAAAACACTACTCACCTTTTAGTGTTGTGCAAAGCCACAACAACTAATAAAGCATAACACCATCCAGTGCGTGCTAAACGCAAATTTATGGATTAGGAAAGGAGGTTTTACTCTAAAAGACTTCTTTGTGACATCCTGTAACAATCGAATAAAGTCCAGCCATCTCCTATTGAAACTATTGTTGGGAGGGGTATCATCTCTCTTAAAGGAGAGCACCTAGAAGGTGTGTGGAGACACCTAGGAAGTGAGTGAAGAGACTTATAAGGCCATGCATGCTCCTCTGGGAAATATATGCAAATATAGTAGATGAAACAATACTTTTGCAGTGCCACTAATTAGATGGCAACATTCCTGCAAATCAATTGAAACTATTTTCCATCACTGGGGAGCATATTAGTGCATTTTTAGAAATGTGGTCTCCATTTGGGTCTTTAGTGATTAGCATTGTGACAGACTACACTGTAATTTACTGAGAGACATATGCTACTGGCGAGACATTCAGAGGAAGGGGTAAGCAAATCAGTGGTGCAATAAGGAGGAGGGGGGGTCCCCTTGTCCTACAGACCCCATACCATATTTTTGTAGCAGAATTGTAGTTACGCCCATGTGAATCCAGCCTAATACCCATGTTTAGCATGGTTAGCAATACCTTAGGGCATGTTCACACTTGCATGAATTGCCTCCTTGGTTCGGCTGCATTCTAGGAGTCAGGGCTCCTTGATTTTTTTTGCACGTTTTTTTCACGTGATATTGTTGCGTTTTTTTAACACGGTTGTCAATGGGAGTTTCTAATGTTAAAAGCGCATCGCAAGTTTGTGCTTTGCAATTTTTGTGTGATGCATTTTTTAACATTAGAAAGTCCCATTGATAATCACGTGAAAAAAACGTGCAAGAAAAAGCAAGTGTAAAGCAGCCCTCAAAGTACTACAAAAGCAGAAGTGCCGAGTCCGGCATATGCTAGACTTGAATGGTGCCGACCTGAACCCATTGACTATAATAGGTTCTGTTCAGTGCTGTTATGCACTCTGGTATTTTCGTGGATGAAACAGCTCTGCATGCAGTGTTATTTCATCTGGGGTTTTCATGGATATCAAAAACAGAGACTCCAAATGGAATCTCTGAAACTGATGGGAACACAGAATTAGAGAAATTCTCATTTTTTTCTTCCGATCACAATATCAAGATTTTCATAAAATGAAAAACAATATAGAGTAATAAGTTAAAATTGCACTAAAGTAGATGGTCAATCTCAAAAACATAAAAATTACTGTAACTCACATCACCACATCCTCAATATAAGTGTAGATCCTGAATAGTGATGAGCGAGCATACTCGCTAAGGGCAATTGCTCGAGCGAACATTGCCCTTAGCGAGTACCTGCCCGCTCAAGAGAAAAGGTTCGGCTGCCGGCGGCGGGCAGAGAGGAATGGAGGGGAGATCTCTCTCTCCCTCTCCCTCCCCCCCCCCCCCCGTTTCCCTTGCTCACTGCCGCAACTCACCTGTCACTCGCGCCGGCAGGCGAACCTTTTCTCTCGAGCGGGCAGGTACTCGCTAAGGGCAATGCTCGCTCGAGCAATTGCCCTTAGCGAGTATGCTCGTTCATCTCTAATCCTGAACTACAGACCTGGGGGAACACCTTGTTGTTTCCTGGCATTCTTTCAATACTTTCCATTTTATATAATGTAGTTTAATGTGGATAAATCCAGGATTATGCACTTGGCCCCAAAGAAACAAAATGTACAATTTTGTACGAAATAATTACACACTGGGTAAGAATGGTACTAAAAAAGCCTTGGAGATATTGGTGAATAGTAAACTCAACTTTAACTACCAGTGCCAGGCAGCTGCTGCCGAGACAATAAATTCATAGGATGCATCAAGGGAGGCATAGATGTTAATTGACAAGAGCATAGCTTTGCCTCTATACAAATCACTAGTCAGACGAATAACAATGTTTAATAACAGCCCAATAATATAAAATTCTTGAACTTTTATTTCAATCCATATAAAACAAGGACATTTGAGTACAACAACAAATCCATAAACACATGCATAAAGTGTTTGAAGAAGATAGAAATGGCTTACACGTTCTACTCGTTCTACTATTCTCCAGACATCTTATGCGTGCACTTATGGATTTGTTGCTGTACTGACATATCATGGTATTATATAAATTGTGGTTGATTTGGACATTGATGTTTGTCTACTTCAGGAATTTCTGATCTCCATTCACAGCTGTGGTGATCTCGCTCATGCTACTCTTTCTATGAAATCACTGATGAAACCATATATGGGATATTTTACACATTTTTGGACACCTGTATATACATAGGACATACAGTAAAAGAACTAGAGCGGGTGCCGAGGAGGACGATGAAATTAATTAAGGGAATATGTGGATTGCACAACCAAGGCAGGTTATCAAATATAGGATTATTCAGTTTGTAAAGAAAATGGCTAGGGAGATCTGCTGCCGTGACAATGGACAATGGGCATTTTCTGCATCTAGAGAAAAGTCTCACAGTGGCGAAAAACCACCATGAATACTTAAAAAAGATAGACCCATATTGTTTTAACAAATTCCCCACTGTTCTATACTAATCTTGCTGTAAAGAAAAGTAAGCAACATTAGTAGGTCTATTTTACCAGTAACAAGAAAGCAGGGAAATATATAATAGCAAACTAAGGGTCCCAAACTATGAAGCTGTAGAGTACCGATTTGTAAAGCAGTTGTGTGCTTGGCTAATTATTCCAATGGTCATGCAGTTACATCTCAGGCAGATATGCCAATGGTTAGATTGGTTGCGTATTTAGATGAATGGTCTTGCCCCATGAGGCCCAAGAAATGGTTCTCCCTATGGTCTATAAAAAAGGCTCCCAGAGGCTACTTGTGTGTACTAGACCACTTTTTCTGCTTGTGTAGAGTTTGTTGACCACTAGATGCTTCTACAACATTTCAAAGAGATTTTACCAAGTTGATAGTGTTTAAGAAGGTGCGAATTATTGGAATGTGAGAAACTGGATTGTTGCATCAACAAAATGCCCACCTGGACTGTTCTGACTAGACTATTAGGAAGTGATGGGACCAGTAGATGCGTGAGGACACCCACAGCAGACCACCAGCAGAGAGGATCATCTGATCATCCAACAAGCATAAGCAACTCTACCTGTTTTGTTGTCTGCCATCCAGAGACAGGCGGCACCAACATTACAAGCCACCTATTACAAGTCCTGCTTTTAAAACTAACCCACTATCGCCACCATTTGCAATGGTGTTATGAACGACAAAAGTGGACTACTTTGGAGTTGAACTGGGCTGTCTTTAATGCCGAATCTAGATTTTATTTGGATACTCACAATGGTTGTGTTCATGTCTGGAGACCTCAGGGTCAGCACTTCCAATCCTGCATTTTTTTGTGGAGGAGCAAACTCCCCCCAGTGCTGGTGTGATGGTCTTTGGGGCCACCACATACAACAGTCGGTCACTCCCAGTAGTGATATGAGGGACAATGACAGCTCAGCAATATGTTCAGGACATCCTGCAGCCACATGTGTTCCTTTCATTGCAGCTTCCAAGTGGCATTTTTGAGCAGGATAATGCTTGTGCCCACACAAGGCAAAGGTGTCACAGGAATGCATCAACAACATTTCTACACTTATGTGGCCTGCCTATTTGCCAGATTTATCTCCAATAGAAGATGTATTGGACCATCTGGGATGCCAACTGTGATAGCCTACGAATTTGAACAATCCAGATGCTCAGTTACAGCAAATGTGGAGCGATATGCTGCAGGATACCATGTGGATACTGTATGTCTCTATGCCCACCTGTATCACATCTTGCATACAAGCTAGAGGCAGCCCAAGAGAGTACTAGAGTTTCAATGCCTGCCCATATTACATCTTGTATCCAGGCTAGAAGTGATATAACAGTGTACTAGAGCCTCCATGCCTGCTCTTATCACATCTTGTATTCAAGCTAGAGGCGGTACAACAGGGTCCTAGAGCCTCCATGCCCACCAGTATCACATCTTGTATCCAAGCTAGAGGTGGTACAACAGGGTACTAGACCCTCCATGCCTGCCCGTATCACATCTTGTATCCAAGCTAGAGGTGGTACAACAGGATACTAGAGGTTCCATGCCCACCAGTATCACATCTTGTATCCAAGCTAGAGGCGGTACAACAGGGTACTAGAGCCTCTCTTCAAGTGTTCAATTTTCCACAATAAATTCTCCTTTTACTTTGATATTGTAATCACTTATCAATCACACGGAGAAAGTTTCATTCGATTCCTACATCTTCTTGATGTTTTGACAATGAGTGCATCTGATCTAATAGTCACTTCAATGACTAGTTTGGATGGCATCTAACTAATGCCCCTCTTGGGGTGTGTGGGGCGCCACTGGCACTTTTAGAAAAGTAAACAGGAGCAGTTGGTTTATTTACTGCATTACCCTTAGCCATGATATACTGTAGTTCTCACTGTACAATTTCCTATAAAAATGATAGAAGTTCATTCCCATCACATGTAAATGATGTCATGTTGATTGATTTTTCTTTACCTCCACCAGGGTGTCTAGATACAGGGCTAAAGTAGATGGCCCTAGCATGGGGAAAAGGGAAAATTGTCCATGTCTCTACTGCAAGCACATAGAGTTAAGTTTTAGGTTGAATGAGGACAACTTTTTTCTTACCTCAGCCTAGCTAGTAGCTACTATCCCTCAGATTTAGCATATCTCATGGTAATATAAATTGTGTTACAATGTGTCATTTGTGGCTTCATAGGTCTGCAAATCTAAAGATTGAAGTCAGCTAGTAGACTTGTATTATATTTTGAGTTCAATACAATGGTCATGTTTCCTTACAAGAGTAGTCCCTAATCTATGGATCTCTAGAGGCTACTAAACTTCACCCCCAGCATGCTGAGGGTTGTAATTTTGTAAAGACAAGAGAGCTGCAGATTGGTGTACACTACCTTACAACATCCAAATGTGAATAATATTAGAGTAGAAATAACTTGCACCCTTACCTAGGGGCTCTTGTATAATCTTCTGTTTTGCTCCTCTCGCCTCTCTGTGGTCAGTGTCATGAGATATGGAATGTTTTCGGCTTTTGTCTCCATCAGTCATCAGTACAAAAAAGAGATTTTACAACGGCTGTCCCCAAATAAGGCAATGATAAGAAATCACACAGTTTTTGCAATCTTTAATGATATTTTCTCTTAGAACGTATTATGTTTGACTGAGATAAGTGTTAAAGGGGTTGTTCGGGTCTCAACTGTCGATGGCTTATCCTTGGGGTTGATTGTACACAAAAAAAGATGAACTCCTGCTACTGGTATCAAACCAATGGTCCATTTAAAGAGTCACTGCATGATGTCCTTTCCTTGTCCGTTTTCACAGATGAGAATGTTGCACATAATGTTTAGTGTCCGTGAATATCAGCCAGCACACAGATAGGTGTCTATGTGCTGTCTGATGTGATTTGCACTCAGGTTTCTTGGGCTCAACTCACATCAGCCATCTGAATACATCCGACCTTTCAGATTTCGGCTGGACAGTAATAATAGGATTTAAATGATAAAAAAGCATCCTTTAAACTGTTTCCTACTTCAGTGAAGTAAAGTGAAATCTATATATATAAAGACTAGAGATGAGTGAGCGCACTCGTCCGAGCTCGATACTCATTTGAGTATTAGGGTGTTCGAGACGCTCGTTACTCGAGACGAGCACTTGAGTCAATTACATTTCCTTCCCTGAGAAATTTGCACCCTTTTCTGGCCAATAGAAACACAGGAAAGGCATTACAACTTCCTCCTGTGACGTTCCAGCCCTATCCCACCCCCCTGCAGTGAGTGGCTGGCGAGATTAAGTGAACCCCGAGTATTTATATCAGCCGCACCTGCGGCTCGCCACAGACACGCTAAGAGAGATCAGGGAAAGTGCTGCTGCTGCTGCTATAGGGACAGTGTTAGCGTCTTCAAGAACCACAAGGGTCCTTCTTAGGGCCACAGCTCACCTAGTGCACTACTGTTGTGGCTGCTGTGAGCACTTTTGGCCTACTTGTTTTATGTATATCGGGCGTGCAGGCTATAGCGTTCTCAGGCTGCAGGCTGTACTTGAGTATAGAGGCAGTTTTGGTCAGGCAGGGACAGTGGTAGTGTAGAATCCTGTCTACAAGAACCCCAACGGTCCTTCTTAGGGCTACCTGTGACCGTGTGCATTGAACTCCGTGGTGGCTGGGAGTTGTAGTACTTCAGTAATGCACAGCAGAGCCAGCGTGCAGCCTTCATTTAAATATTTTTCTGTCCGTGCTTAGCGCTACGTCAGCGCTGTCTGCCTCCAAGTGTACGCCAAGAAACCACAAATTTTTTACACAAGTGCACGGTGTGTCTGACACCCGTAGATTGAAAAAAAAGGAAATTTTAAAAAGAAATCCTTTTTATGGCTGACGGTGACCCAGTGCATTTGCCTGCGTGGCCTGTGGGACTTCACATCCATCTAAACTGCATAGTGCACAGCAAGGCCTGCGTGCAGCCTTCCTTATAATTTATCTCTGGCTTCATTTTGCGTTATATTACCGCTGGCAGCCACCAACTGCGCGGCAATAATTCACAAACATTTTTACACCGCTCAGTCTCTGCTCGATTCTTAATCCACCATGCTGAGGGGTAGGGGTAGAGGTTGTGGACGAGGGCGAGGACGCGGAGTTCCAAGTGAGGGTATGGGTATAGGCCGAGTTCCTGGTCCATGCGAATCACAGCCGGCTGCTGCAGGATTAGGAGAGAGGACAGTTTCTGGGGTTCCCAGCTTCATATCACAATTTTTGGGTCCACGTCGTACACCTTTATAAAAAAACCGAGCAGTGTGAGCAGGTCCTGTCGTGGACGGCAGAAAGTGCATCCAGCAATCTATCGACCACCCAGTCTTCTACGCCGTCCACTGCTGCAACTCTGAATCCTCTGGCTGCTGCTCCTCCTTCCTCCCAGCCTCCTCACTCCATGAAAATGACACATTCTGAGGAGCAGGCAGACTCACAGGAACTGTTCCCGGGCCCCTGCTCAGATTGGGCAACAATGGTTTCTCTCCCACCGGAGGAGTTTGTCGTGACCGATGCCCAACCTTTGGAGAGTTCCCGGGGTCCGCGGGATGAGGTTGGGGACTTCCGGCAACTGTCTCAAGAGCTTTCAGTGGGTGAGGAGGACGATGACGATGAGACACAGTTGTCTATCTGTGAGGTAGTAGTAAGGGCAGTAAGTCCAAGGGAGGAGCGCACAGAGGATTCGGAGGAAGGGCTGCTGGACGATGAGGTGACTGACCCCACCTGGTGTGATAAGCCAACTGAGTACACGTCTTCAGAGGGGGAGGCAATTGCAGCCGCAGGACAGGTTGGAAGAGCCAGTGGGGTGGCCAGGGGTAGAGGCAGGGCTAGAGCGAATAATCCACCAGCTGTTTCCTAAAGCATCCCCTCGTGCCAAGCCACAGTGCAGAGACCAAGGTGCTCTAAGGTGTGGCAGTTTTTCACTGAGACCGCGGACGACCGGCGAACAGTGGTGTGCAACCTTTGTCGCGCCAAGATCAGCCGGGGAGCCACCACTACCAGCATGCGCAGGCATATGATGGCCAAACACCCCACAAGGTGCGCCACTGCCTCTCCCCCTGGGCCCCAACCTGCCACTGAGATCCAACCCACCACTCACGACACAGGCACGACCGTCTCCTGGCCCTGACTTACACCCTCACCTCCGCTCTCCTCGGCCCCATCCAGCAATGTCTCTCAGCGCAGCGTCCAGCTGTCACTAAGAGAATTGTTGGAGCAAAAGCGCAAATACACCGTCAAGCACCCGCACGCTCAAGCTTTAAATGTCCACATAGCCAAATTGATCAGCCTGGAGATGCTCCCCTACAGGCTTGTGGAAACTGAGACTTTCAAAAACATGATGGCGGCGGCAGCCCCGCGCTACTCTGTCCCCAGTCGCCACTGTTTTTCACGATGTGCCGTCCAAGCCCTGCACGACCACGTCTCACGCAACATTGTACGCGCCCTCACCAACTCGGTTACTGGCAAGGTCCACTTAACAACGGACACGTGGACAAGCAAAGGTGGGCAGGGCCACTATATCTCCTTGACTGCACATTGGGTGAATTTAGTGGAGGCTGGGACCGAGTCAGAGCCTGGGACCGCTCACGTCCTACCCACCCCCAGAATTGCGGGCCCCAGATCGGTGCTGGTTTTTGCGGCCGTGTATACCATCTCCACTAAACCTTCCTCCTCCTCCCCCAATGCAACCTCTACCTCGCAATCAAGACATGTCAGCAGCAGCACGTCGCCAGCAGTCGGTGTCGCGCGGCGCGGCTGCACAGCGGTGGGCAAGCGTCAGCAGGCTGTGCTGAAGCTACTCAGCTTAGGAGAGAAGAGGCACACAGCCCACGAACTGTTGCACGGTCTGACAGAGCAGACCGACCGCTTGCTATTGTCATTGAGCCTGCAACTGGGCATGGTCGTGTGTGACAACAGCCGTAACCTGGTGGCGGCTCTGCAGCTCGGCAGCCTCACGCACGTGCCATGCCTGGCCCACGTCTTTAACTTGGTGGTTCAATGGTTTCTGATAGGCTACCCACACTTGTCAGACCTCCTCGGCAAGGTGCGCCGGGTCAGCGCACATTTCCGCAAGTCCAACATGGACGCTGCCACTCTGTGGACCCTGCAACATCGGTTAAATCTGGCAGTGCACCGACTGCTTTGTGACGTGCCCACACGGTGGAACTCTACGCTCCACATGTTGTCCCGGCTATATGAGCAGCGTAGAGCTATAGTGGAATACCAACTCCAACATGGGCGGCGTTGTGGGAGTCAGCCTCCTCAATTCTTTACAGAGGAGTGGGCCTGGATGGCAGATATCTGCGAGGTCCTTGGGAACTTTGAGGAGTCTACCCTGATGGTGAGTGGCGATGCTGCAATCATTAGCGTCACCATTCCTCTGCTATGCCTGTTGAGAAGTTCCCTGCAAAGCATAAAGGCTGACGCTTTGCGGTCGGAAACGGATGCGGGGAAAGACAGTATGTCGCTGGATAGTCAGAGCACCCTCATGTCTATATCTCAGCGCGTTGAGCAGGAGGAGGAGGGGGAGGAGCCTGAGGAGGAAGAGACGGCTGGGCCCACTGCAGAGGGTACCCATGCTGCTTGCCTCTCATCCATTCAGCGTGTATGGCCTGAGGAGGAGCATACTCAAAGTGATCTTCCTAGTGAGGACAGCCATATGTTGCGTACAGGTACCCTGGCACACATGGCTGACCTTATGTTAGCATGCCTTTCTTGTGACCCTCGCGTTAGACGCATTCTGGCCACTACGGATTACTGAGTGTACACACTGCTTGACCCACGGTATAAGGAGAACCTTTCCACTCTCATTCCCGAAGAGGAAAGGGGTTTGAGAGTGATGCAATACCACAGGGCCCTGGTGGACAAACCGATGGTAAACTTCCCATCTGACGCAGTTCCAAGGGCCAAGTAGAAGGGGAGGCGCGGAGATCAGGCAGCATGTTCAGCGCAGGAAGGGGCACACTCTCCAAGGCCTTTGCCAGCTTTATGGCTCCCCAGCAAGACTGTGTCACACCTCCCCAGTCCAGGCTGAGTCTGAGGGAGCACTGTAAGAAGATGGTGAGGGAGTACGTAGCCGATTGTACCACCGTCCTCCGTGACGCCTCTGCTCCGTACAACTACTGGGTGTCAAAGCTGGGCATGTGGCCCGAACTCGCGCTGTATGCCCTGGAGGTGTTGGATTGCCCTGCGGCTAGCGTCTTGTCAGAAAGGCTGTTTAGTGCAGCTGGGAGAATCATCACAGACAAGCGTACCCGCCTGTCAACTGACAGTGCCGACAGGCTTACACTCATAAAGATGAACAAAGCTTGGATTTCCCCAGACTTCTCTTCTCCACCAGCGGACAGCAGCACTACCTAAAGACCATTGTCAATCTGTGTATGATATTCGTCCTCCTCCTTCGGCTCCTCCTCCTGAAACCTCTCGTAATCACCGCGAACAGGCAATTTTTCTGTGGGCCAAAAGGCTCATATAACTTTTCTAAATAATATTTATCTGTTTCAATTCTCATTGAAGCATTGAAACTTCCACCTGAACCAATTTTTATTTTGACTGGGCTGTCTCCAGGCCTAGTTAAAAATTAAGCCACAGTACGGTAAGTGACTAACGGGTTTCACCTGCCCTCTGGGTTGGGCATGGGCAATTTTTTGTTGGGTACATTTGTACTGTCGGTACACCAATTTTTCGGGCCCTCGCCTACAATGTAATCCTAGTAATTTTTATGGGCTTCGCCTGCACTCATGCTACACCACTGTGTCTGGGGTTGGCCTACACTTTTGCTACAGAAATGTAACTCTGTTCTGCCTACTTATACTTCTGCCACAGTAATGCTACAGGGGTCTGACTATACTTCAGCAACAGAAATGTAACTTCGGTCTGCCGATACTTCTGCTCCTGAAATGTTACCTTGGTTGGTGTATACTGTTACTACTGTAATTTTACTAATACTGGGCTCTGCCCATACTGCTTCAATGGAAATGTTAGTGGGGTATGTCTATACTGCTATAACAGAAATGTAACTAATAGTGGGCTCTGCCCATACTGCTTCTACGTAAATGTTACTGGGGCCTGTCTATACTGCTACAACTGAAATGTTACAAGTACTATGCTCTCCCTACACTGCTGCCAGGGAAATGTTTTTCTGCTGCTTTGCCCATACTGCTTCTATGTAAATGTTACTGGGGCCTGTCTATACTGCTAATACTGAAATGTTACAAATGCTGTGCTCTCCCTACACTGCTGCAAGGGAAATGTGAATCTGCTTCTTTGTCCATACTGCTTGTACGTAAATGTTACTGGGGTCTGATTATACTGCTACTACTGAAATGTTACAAATGCTGTACTCTCCCTACACTGCTGCAAGGAAAATGTTTTTCTGCTGCTTTGCCCATACTGCTTCTACGTTAATGTTACTGGGGCCTGTCTATACTGCTACTACTGAAGTGGTTGGAAATGCTGTACTCTCCCTACGCTGCTGCAAGGGAATTGTGAATCTGCTTCTTTGTCCATACTGCTTCTACTTTAATGTTACTGGGGTCTGTCTATACTGTCACTACAATTGAAAAGTTATTGCACTCTGTCAATACTGCTGCAAAGGAAATGTTACTGGGCTCAGTCTACACTGCTGCAACGGAAATGTTAAAGGGGGTGTGTCTATACTGTTACTACTACTGATATGTTACTGGGGTCTGTCTGCACTGCTGGAACTGAAATGTTACTGGGGCCTGTCCCTAATGATACTACTGAAATGTTACTGGGGTCTGTCTGCACTGCTGGAACTGAAATGTTACTGGGGTCTGTCAATACTGCTGTAACTGAAATGTTACTGGGGTCTGTCTATACTGTTGCAACTGAAATGTTACTGGGGCCTGTCTCTAATGATACTACTGAAATGTTACTGGGGTCTGTCAATACTGCTGTTAATGAAATGTTACTGTGGTCTGTCTATACTGTTGCAACTTAAATGTTACTGGGGCCTGTCTTAATGATACTACTGAAATGTTACAGGGGTCTGTCTGCACTGCTGGAACTGAAATATTACTGAGGTCTGTCTACACTGCTGGAACTGAACTGTTACTGGGGTCTGTCTGCACTGCTGGAACTGAAATGTTACTGGGGCATGTCGCAACTGATACTACAGAAATGTTACTGGGGTTGTCTACACTGCTGGAACTGAAATGTTACTGGGGTCTGTCTATACTTATACTACTGAAATGTTACTGGGGTCTGTCTATACTGCTGCAAATGAAATGTTAGTGGGGTCCGTCCCTACTGCTGCCAATGAAATGTTACTGGTGTCTGTTCATACTGTTACCACTGAAATGTTACTAATTCTCGGCTCTGCCTATACTGCTGCTACTGCTATGTTACAGGGTTGTGGAAACGGAGGCTTGCCAAAGACATGATGGTGGCGAGGGCGCGCTATTAGGTCCCCAGGCGCGACAATTTTTCAGCGACGTGGTTACTGGTAAGGTGCATATAACCACGGACACATGGACAGGACACGTACTGCCTTAAAGACATCCCCCTCCTCCTTCTCCCACAATGAAAACATTCTTGGTAAATGCTTTCGCAGTGGTCCGTCTGGCGGCAGTCCAAGAATTTCACCTTAAACGATACAATAAGAGAGCCCCTTCACCCCAGCCCACTTAATCCTGGCCACATTCCGAAAACCAACTAAGTAAAACCGCGCTACTATATCCACACTCCCCATTTCATCCTGGCCACATTCAGAAAACCAACTAAATAAAACCACGCTAATAGGTCCGCAGTCGCGACCACTTTCCCACCAACGCGGTTACTGGTAAGGTGCATATAACCACGGACATGGGGACAGGACATGTACTGCCTCAAAGACATCCCCCTCCTCCTTCTCCAACAATGTAAACATTCTTGGCAAATGCTTTCGCAGTGGTCCGTCTGGTGGCAGTCCAAGAATTTCATCTTAAACTATACAATAAGAGAGCCCCCCACCAAGGCCCACTTAATCCTGGCCACATTCCGAAAACCAACTAAATAAAACCACGCTAATGGGTCCGCAGTCGCGACCACTTTCCCACCAACGCGGTTACTGGTACGGTGCATATAACCACGGACACGGGGACAGGACACGTACTGCCTCAAAGACATCCCCCTCCTCCTTCTCCAACAATGAAAACATTATTGGCAAATGCTTTTGCAGTGGTCCGTCTGGCGGCAGTCCAAGAATTTCACCTTAAACGATACAATAATAAAGCCCCCCCACCCCGGCCCACTTAATCCTGGCAACATTCCGAAAACCGACTAAATAAAACCGCGCTACTATATCCACACTCCCCATTTCATCCTGGCCACATTCCGAAAACCAACAAAATGAAACCGCGCTAATAGGTCCGCAGTCGCGACCACTTTCCCACCAACGCGGTTACTGGTAAGGTGCATATAACCACGGACACGGGCACAGGACACGTACTGCCTCAAAGACATCCCCCTCCTCCTTCTCCAACAATGTAAACATTCTTGGCAAATGCTTTCGCAGTGGTCCGTCTGGTGGCAGTCCAAGAATTTCATCTTAAACGATACAATAAGAGAGCCCCCCACCAAGGCCCACTTAATCCTGGCCACATTCCGAAAACCAACTAAATAAAACCGCGCTAATAGGTCCGCAGTCGCGACCACTTTCCCACCAACGCGGTTACTGGTAAGGTGCATATAACAACGGACACGGGGACAGGACACGTACTGCCTCAAAAACATCCCCGTCCTCCTTCTCCAACAATGAAAACATTCTTGGCAAATGCTTTCGCAGTGGTCTATCTGGCGGCAGTCCAAGAATTTCACCTTAAATGATACAATGAGAAAGCCCACCCCCCCCGCCATGGCCCACTTAATCCTGGCCACATCCTGAAAACCAACTAAATACAGCCATGGTAGTATTCTGTTATCCCTAGCTGAAGCTTTCAGCCGACTGGTAGAGCATTGGTGGCTTAAAACTTGTTGGTACTGCTAAGTCCAAAGATTAGCGTACAGCTGAGGTCGGAATACAGGTGACTATAGAACACACCATCCCTGCAGGGTAAGGGACTGAGTGGCAGCAGGTACCGACCCTAAATGGAAGCAGGCCAGTTGAGAACCACATACTCCCTGAATGATTTTGGACTGACCGATGATGAGGCCTTTACTTGTGATCATCTTTGGTAATTCCTAAGAAAGATCTGTGGTAGTAGCCGGAAACTTGGATTGCTATTTGCTAACACTTTGAAATGGACAACGGAAACCAAAGGAATGAAGCCTTTCCATTTTCCAGCTTGAGATGCCATCAAATGCTCCTCTGTTGTCTTAGAAAATACTAGCTTTTCCACATAGGTGTTGTCAATCTGTCTATACTGTTACTACTGAAATCCCACTAATACTGGGCTATGCCTATCCTGCTGTTACGGAAATGTTACAGGGGTCTGTCGATACCGTTACTACTGAAATGTAACTGATACTGTGCTCTGCCTATACTGCAGCTACTGAAATGTTACTGGGGTCCGTCTATACTGTAAATACAAAAGTGTTAATAGGGTCTCCCTAGACTTCTGCAATATAACTGTTAGTGGGGTGTGCATATACCTTAGCTACAGGAGTATTACAGGGGTCGGTGCATACTATGGGTGCACTAAGTGTTCCCATCGTGGTGTTGCACGTACATGGCCCCCCAAAAAATTACCCAGTCTGACTAGGGCATGCAGTGTGGGCTGAAGCCCACCTGTATGTAATCTGACGTTAGCTCTGCTGTCCAGGGCACTGCAATGGGATTTATTTATGTACCGCCGGTGGTTTCCTGGGACCCACCCATGCTGTCGGTCCACACGGAGTTGTACCTGCCTGTGTCTACTTATAAAGAACCCCAGTCTGACTGGGGCATGCAGTGTGGGCCGAAGCCCACCTGTATTTAATCTGACGTTAACTCTGCTGTCCAGGACACTGCAATGGGATATATTTATGTACCGCCGGTGGGTTCCAGGGAGCCACCCATGCTGTGAGTCCACAGGGACTTCACATTATTGAGTTGTACCTGCCTGTGTCGACTTATAAAAAAACCCCAGTCTGACTGGGGCATGCAGTGTGGGCCGAAGCCCACCTGTATTTAATCTGACGTTACCTCAGCTGTGCAGGGCAATGCAATGGGATTTATTTATGTACCGCCGGTGGCTTCCTGGGACCCACCCATGCTGTCGGTCCACACGGAGTTGTACCTGCCTGTGTCTACTTCTAAAAACTGGGGCATGCAGTGTGGCCTACTATCTGGGGCACTGCATTGGGACAAACTACAGTAGCAATACAGTACTAATGAGACGTGCACAGCTAGGCTAGCATTGGAGTCCGCTGTAGGCCGGCGGTTGCTGAGGGTTTGTGCAGAGGCCTATGTTATGGATGCAGTGAAAGTCCGCTTCCTACCTAGCATTGCTGAAGCTGTGGGCCGAGGCCTATGTCGTGGGCGCGGTGCAAGTCTGCCATGTTTGGCCGCTCAGATCTATTTTTTGTTCATGTCTTGGGTTTCCTAGGACCCACCTATGCAGTTGGTGCAAACTTAGTTCCCATCGCGGTGTTTGACCTGTCTGGCACAAAGACACTGACTGACTTGGGTAGGGGGCAGAGTGCAGATTTCTCATTGCTTCTGTACAGCATTGTGGGCTATCGCCCTGCCCCTTTAAAAGAGGGTCGCTGCCTGGCCCTGCCAACCTTCTGCAGTGTGTACCTCTGGTTCCTCCTCATGGCAGACACACTTATAAATAGACATGAGGGTGGTGTGGCTATGAGGCCAGCGTGTGGCATGAGGGCAGCTGAGGGCTGCACAGGGGCACTTTTGTGTGCGCTGCGGATGCAGGGTCGTGCGGGGGGGTTGGACAGCATGTAACCCAGGAGAAGAGGCAGCGGTGTGTCCCGCAGGCAGTGCTAGTGCTTAGTTGGAGGTAGTGTGGTGCTTAGCTAAGGTGTGCCTTGCTAATGAGGGTTTGTTCGAAGTAAAAATTGTTAGGGGGGGGGAACTCTTGCCACTATTGTGGCTTAATAGTGGGACCTGGGAACCTGAGATGCAGCCCAGCATGTTGCCCCCCGCCTGCACTATCCGTTTCTGTGTCGTTTCCATCACTTTCCTGGGTATTGCAGATTTTCACCAATAAAAACCTTAGCGGAGTATAGGTCCCATACAAAAATGCTCGAGTCGCCCATTGACTTCAATGGGGTTCGTTACTCGAAATGAACCCTCGAGCATCGCGGAAAGTTCGACTCGAGCAACGAGCACCCGAGCATTTTGGTGCTCGCTCATCTATATATATAAAGATGAAAGCCCTCACTGACTCACTCACTGACTGACTGACTCGCCAAAAGTTCTCCAACTTCCCGATGTTATAGAAACAAGAATTTTGGCACAAGCATAGTTTATCTCCAAAATAGGAAAAGTAATTGGGTCCCAACTCGATTATTCAACTCTAGCGCAAAAGAATTGGCGTCAAAATTTTACGTACATAATCTAAATCTCTCACTACCCAATGTCATAGAAACGTGAAATTTGGCACGAGCATTGATTATGTCATAAATAGGAAAAGCTAATGGGTCACAACTCGATTATTCAATTCTATGCGCAAAAGAATTAGCGCCCAAATTGTACGTATGGAATGTAATTTTCTCACTTTCTGGTGTCATAGAAACGTGAAATTTGGCACGAGCATTGATTATGTCATAAATAGGAAGAGCTAATGGGTCCCAACTCGATTATTCAATTCTATGCGCAGAAGAATTAGCGTCCAATATTACGTACGGAATGTAATTTTCTCACTTTCCGGTGTCATAGAAACCTGAAATTTGGCATGAGCATTGATTATGTCATAAATAAGAAAAGCTAATGGGTCCCAACTCGATTATTCAATACTATGCGCAAAAGAATTGGCGTCCAAATTTTACGTACGGAATGTAATTTTCTCACTTTCCGTTGTCATAGAAGCGTGAAATTTGGCATGAGCATTGATTATTTCATAAACAGGAAAAGCTAATGGGTCCCAACTCGATTATTTAATTCTATGCGCAAAAGAATTAACGTCCAAATTTTACGCACGGAATGTAATTTTCTCACTTTCCGGTGTCATAGAAACAGGAAATTTGGCACGAGCATTGATTATGTCATAAATAGGAAAAACTAATAGGTCCCAACTCGATTATTTAATTCTATGCACAAAATAATTAGCGTCCAAATTTTACGTACGGAAAGTAATTTTCTCACTTTCTGGTGTCATAGAAACGTGAAATTTAGCACAACCATTGATTAGGTCATAAACAGGAAAAACGAATGGGTCCAAACTCAATTATTCTATTCTATGCGCCAAAGAATTAGCGTCCAAATTTTATGTACAGAATGTAATTTTCTCACTTTCCGGTGTCATAGAAACGTGAAATTTGGCACGAGCATTGATTATGTCATAAATAGGAAAAGCTAATGGGTCCCAACTCGATTATTCAATTCTATGCGCAAAAGAATTAGCGTCCAAATTTTACGCACGGAATGTAATTTTCTCACTTTCCGATGTCATAGAAACGTGAAATTTGGCACGAGCATTGATTATGTCATAAATAGGAAAAACTAATAGGTTCCAACTCGATTATTCAATTTTATGCACAAAATAATTAGCGTCCAAATTTTACGTACGGAAAGTAATTTTCTCACTTTCTGGTGTCATAGAAACGTGAAATTTAGCACAACCATTGATTAGGTCATAAACAGGAAAAACAAATGGGTCCAAACTCAATTATTCAATTGTATGCGCAAAAGAATTAGCGTCCAAATTTTACGTACGGAATGTAATTTTCTCAGTTTCCGGTGTCATAGAAACGTGAAATTTGGCACGAGCATTGATTATGTCATAAATAGGAAAAGCTAATGGGTCCCAAATCGATTATTCAATTCTATGCGCAGAAGAATTAGCGTCCAAATTTTACATACGGAGTGTAATTTTCTCACTTTCCGGTGCCATAGAAACCTGAAATTTGGCACGAGCATTGATTATGTCATAAATAGAAAAAGCTAATGGGTCCCAACTCGATTATTTAATTCTGGCGCAAAAGAACTTGCGTCCAAATTTTACGTACGGAATCTAATACTCTCACTTCTTGGTGTCATAGAAACGTGAAATTTGGAACGGGCTATGATTATATCATAAATAGGAAAAGTTGATGGGTCCCACCTCGATTGTTCATTTCTAAGCGCAAAAGAATTAGCGTCCACATTTTACGTACGAAATCTAATTCTCTCACTTCCTGATGTAATTTTATATAAAGGAAACGTCGCATGGTTACCTCCCCGTGGTGTTTCCTGGGTAACGCAGAGAACTACGCAAAATGGTGAACATATGTTTTTCCAGTATCTCTAAAGTAACCACGACTTCATAAGATTTTCCGTGTGAACACCAGATAAACACCAGTACCAAATTAACTCGGGCGAAGCCGGGTAAATCAGCTAGTATATAATAAAAACCAAGATAGTATTTTAAATGCAATAAAAAATCATTTAAACATGGCAAATATTCTTGCTGACATGTACTGACCACGGATAGGATACGGATCCCTAACACACAGCAGGACAAGAAGATCCCTGGGACATTCACATGTTCCACCACCAATGTTGTGTACCTGAACTGGCGCAGTAAATGTCCTGTTGGGGTGCTTTACATCGGGGAAGCAGGACAAAATCTGAGAGCCAGGATGAGATTTCATTGCCAGTCAATTAGAAAGGAAAGGACGGAATTACCTGTGGCAAAATATTTTTGTGGTCATGGACACAACAGAGCAGATGAGAGTTATCATACTGAAGGGCAACTTCAAGTGGCAGCATCACAGAAGAATTTGGGAGTATAAATTTATGGCCATTTTTGATACCCTTCGGGATTTTTGCATTAGTGGAAAATAAGAAAGGTCTGGCATCATCTCTCTTTCAAATCATTCTTTTCTTTTTTTTTTAACTTTATAAAAATTCATCCATTGATTTGAAAAAATGCTACCATCCAATAGGTGGCGCTGCAGAGGTATTGTTCCATCTCCCATGTGCAGGTCTGAAGGAGAGATAACACATCATAAAACTGTCACATTCCTTAGCAGCGGACTGATTAAGTATTTCCCTCTCTGCTCAGCCTGTCTGGTATTGTTTTAAGTGCGAATCAGTCTCAAATTGCTGCTTGTGAAAATTTGTATTTAGGTCAAGAGGGTTGTCATCTTTGCATATGTATATATATATATATATATATATATATATATATATATATACACTACCGTTCAAAAGTTTGGGGTCACATTGAAATGTCCTTATTTTTGAAGGAAAAGCACTGTACTTTTCAATGAAGATAACTTTAAACTAGTCCTAACTTTAAACAAATGCACTCTATACATTACTAATGTGGTAAATGACTATTCTAGCTGCAAATGCCTGTTTTTTTGTGCAAAATCTACAAAGGTGAATAGAGGCCCATTTCCAGCAACTATCACTCCAGTGTTCTAATGGTACAATGTGTTTGCTCATTGGCTCAGAAGGCTAATTGATGATTAGAAAACCCTTGTGCAATCATGTTCACACATCTGAAAACAGTCTAGCTCGTTACAGAAGCTACAAAACTGACCTTCCTGTGAGAAGATTGAGTTTCTGGAGCATCACATTTGTGGGGTCAATTAAACGCTCAAAATGGCCAGAAAAAGAGAACTTTCATCTGAAACTCGACAGTCTATTCTTGTTCTTAGAAATGAAGGTTATTCCATGCGAGAAATTGCTAAGAAATTGAAGATTTCCTACAACGGTGTGTACTACTCCCTTCAGAGGACAGCACAAACAGGCTCTAACCAGAGTAGAAAAAGAAGTGGGAGGCCGCGTTGCACAACTAAGCAAGAAGATAAGCACATTAGAGTCTCTAGTTTGAGAAACAGACGCCTCACAGGTACCCAACTGGCATCTTCATTAAATAGTACCCGCAAAACACCAGTGTCAACATCTACAGTGAAGAGGCGGCTGCGGGATTTTGGGCTTCAGGGCAGAGTGGCAAAGAAAAAGCCATATCTGAGACTGGCCAATAAAAGAAAAAGATTAAGATGGGCAAAAGAACACAGACATTGGACAGAGGAAGACTGGAAAAAAGTGTTGTGGACGGATGAATCCAAGTTTGAGGTGTTTGGATCACAAAGAAGAACGTTTGTGAGACGCAGAATAAATGAAAAGATGCTGGAAGAATGCCTGACGCCATCTGTTAAGCATGGTGGAGGTAATGTGGTGGTCTGGGGTTGCTTTGGTGCTGGTAAGGTGGGAGATTTGTACAGGGTAAAAGGGATTCTGAATAAGGAAGGCTATCACTCCATTTTGCAACGCCATGCCATACCCAGTGGACAGCGCTTGATTGGAACCAATTTCATCCTACAACAGGACAATGACCCTAAACACACCTCCAAATTATGCAAGAACTATTTACAGCAGAAGCAGGCAGCTGGTATTCTATCGGTAATGGAGTGGCCAGCGCAGTCACCAGATCTGAACCCCATTGAGCTGTTGTGGGAGCAGCTTGACCGTATGGTACGCCAGAAGTGCCCATCCAACCAATCCAACTTGTGGGAGATGCTTCTAGAAGCGTGGGGTGCAATTTCACAAGCTTACCTCAACAAATTAACAGCTAGAATGTCAAAGGTGTGCAATGCTGTAATTGCTGCAAAAGGAGGATTCTTTGACGAAAGCAAAGTTTGATGTAAAAACAATGTTATTTCAAATACAAATCATTATTTCTAACCTTGTCAATGTCTTGACTCTATTTTCTATTCATTTCAGAACGCATGGTGGTGAATAAGTGTGACTTTTCATGGAAAACACAAAATTGTTTGGGTGACCCCAAACTTTTGAACGGTAGTGTATATATATATATATCCTATCAAATCGGCTTCATTAAGTCCATAAAAGATACGAAAGCTTGCTTTAACATCATGTAGTCTTTAAATAATAATAATAATCTTTATTTGTATAGCGCCAACATATTCCGCAGCACTTACATAGACAGGGGGAATACAGAAAGACAAAAGTACAAAAAATTACAGAACCACGGTTACATTCGTAATCAGTTGGTGGAAACAATAGGGGTGCGGGTCCTGCTCCAACGAGCTTACATATTACAAGTAATGGGGGGATACAGAAGGTAAAGGGCTGGAGATGTGCACGGTATGGCGGGGTGGAGAGTGAGGGATTCTATACACAAACAATGGTCAGATGTTTGGCCGTGTGACGGCAGAATCGGTATGACTGCAGGGGCAGTTTATGACAGCTAGCAGGGATTGCAGTCAGTAGGTCAGGGAGCATGTTATCAGGTGGCATACAGAGGAGTCGGTTTAGGGTATGCGGTATGCCTCCCTGAAAAGGTGCGTTTTTAGAGCACGCCTGAAGTTTTTTGAATCCTGGATTGCCCGGGATTGCCATTAAAAGGTATCATATCTAAATGATTACTTGGTTTCTCTTACTGAGAACAATTACACTTTACTCTATTGACAAGAATGTCAATGTCAATAAAAGTAAAAAGGTCGCAACTTGATTATTCAATTCTAAGTGCAAAAGTAAGTGACCCCCTATGTAATGTAACTAATATCACACATCTGAGCCTCACAAACATGAAATTTGCCACATCCATTCTTTAAACTCTAAATAAGAAAAGTAAAAGGGGGGGCGTGGCCTAACCGAGCTGAAAGATGGCAGCATAATCTCTGTGCTCCGGCCGTAACCACCGCAAAACCGACTCTGAAAGCAGCCCTCCGCTTACCTGTTACTCCACAGTGCAGCCTCCGGTTCTCCATACCTCAGAGATGACCCGCCGGCGTCCCTCCCGGTCTCAATCGAGATGCTTAGAGGAATTCTTCCTCCCATCGGAGGTCGCGCGCTTGAGAGCCGACAGCCTCCCGGCTTCTCCTGCCTCACAAACAGCGCGTAGAGGAGATGAGAGCGCCGACAATGAACCGGACCATGCGGACAGCCAGCCCCTGGACCGGGAACTGCAGGACTCGGTGAGTGAAGCTTCTTCGCCCTCTCCTCACGGCCAGAGAGACAGGGAAAGACAGAGCCCCCCAATGCGGTCACACACTAAAATGGCGGCGGCCACCCCAGTCTCCACAAAACAGGGCCATCAACACCAAGCTGAAACAGCTTCAGTTATCTCACCCACACACCAGTCCCGGCCAGAACAAGCTAAGACACCACTGCAGGACTGTGATCCAGGTGACCTGCTGCCTGATAACCCACACAGTTCACCCCATATGCTAGCAGGAGGGAAAAGACAGAAACCCCCCTCACAAGCTTATAACAAAATGGCTGCTGCCATATCTGTCCATACAAAGCAGGTGTCTCAACACACAATGTACTCCCCATCGGACAGTCCATTGAAACAACGCCCTAGAACAGATGAAGGGAGCTCCTCTGACAACCAACCAGAATCTCTACATAAATTCATAACGTCCCTACCATCGACATCTCAGCCGGCTTCAGAAGCATTCATTAAAAACATGGTAGTGGCCCTTAGCGACTCCTTCCAAGCCAGCTTTAAATATCTCAACTCATCCATAAGAAACACAATCGATTCTATTGGAGAGAGAGTGTCGCATACCGAAAATAAAATGGGTGAAATAACACAATCCCATAATGCCTTAATCGATGCGCACTACGACCTGGTAGAAGAAGTATCCCAGCTCAAAACCAAGCTCGCCGATATAGAAGACAGGAATAGGTGAAATAATATAAAATTCCGCGGTATTCCGGAGTCTATTGCGCCATCAGAACTGTCCAACTACTTTAAAAAATTCATGTCAACCCTCCTCCCGGAGGCCACTCCATACGACTTAACCATTGATAGAGCCCACAGGCTCCCCAGACCAAAATTTGTACCTGAATCCAATCCGAGAGACACCATAGCTAGGATCCACTTTTACCATATAAAGGAAGCCTTGATGATCGCGACTCGGAAAAAGAACTAGCTTCCAGCTCCCTTCTCGAATATTCGACTCTTTGCAGATCTCTCACAGGTCACCATGAACGAGAGAAAAACATTCAAACCATTCACTGCAGCCCTACGTCAAGCCAATGTCCTATATCGCTGGGGCTTCCCAGCAAAAATAATAATACGTAAAGACAACGTTACGCATGTCCTTCAAAAACCAGAGGACTTCCATCAAATACCAAAATCCTGGGGAGTCAAGCTACCTGCACCACACCAAACCCAACCACCCCCGAGGAAACAGGGGAAGCAAACCCAAGATTGGACCCAGACCTAAACCATCAAGCGGATCTGCCTTCCACCCATAACAACCATTAAGGTGGTTGCGCCCTTGGAAAGCTCCTTAACAGGTGAACTTTCTCGTCCCCCCTTTTATTCAGCGTGCTCACGCACTTAGCTGAACCGACGTGCTTTATGTCGTTTACCTCAACTACAACCACGATTACTAAATCTAGATTTGTTTGTTGTTGTTTTATCTTTATATGTTACTACTTTCCTTCCTTTCCACTCTTCACCGAAAAGTACTAGGCTTCCACGGACCCTCAAAACAACCCCGCATAAACAAAAATGTCCATAAAAATTCTTTCTTTAAACGTAAACCAGCTAAATTCGCCATTCAAAAGATCCTCATTCTGGAAGGAGGCAACCAGCTCAAAAGCTGAAAAAATATGCGCGCAAGAGACACACTTTGCCTCTGACGCATGCCCAACTATGACATAAAAAATTTCCAAAAATTTTTAAAGCTTGCGCCTCTAAAAAACAAGCAGGGGTCCTGATAGCCTTCAAGGACTTGCTGCAAGTCGATATAACACACCAAGAATCAGACCCCAAAGGTAGATTCCTAATATTGTCAGGCAACATAAATGGCAAGCCGTTAACCATTGCCAACATTTACACTCCAAATGCTGCCCAAGTTCGCTTTTTAAACAAAATTATAAAAAAGATAATAAAATGTGAAAATGGCACCCTACTAATTTGTGGAGACTTCAACTCCGTACCAGATAACATACTCGACTCTACAAAGGGGTCGTCGAGATCCACCCCGCCGCTACTTCCCTGGCTCCACAATAATGCTTTATTTGATACTTTCAGATGCCTCAACTCATCATCAAAAGAATACACTTTCTATTCTTCAAGACACAAGTCATTTTCCAGGATCGATCTAATCCTAACGGATAGATCCACCCTACCCCTTATTAAATCAGCACAAATAGGCACGGCCACATGGTCTGTGGAGAAACAATGTGTTCCTCATGACACTTCCTAAAAACCAAGCTGACATCTCCTCCGCTATAGAAGACTATTTTAAAATTAACACAACTCCAGACATTTCTCCAACCACCATCTGGAATGCCCATAAAGCATATATTAGAGGAATCCTAATCAAAATTAGCGCAAGATGTAAAAAAGAAAAAAAAACACCAGCTAAACGAACTCCTATCACAAATCACTGAAAAAGAAAACCAACTGTTAAGTTCCCCTTCCGATTCCCTACACAACGAACTATCCAAATTAAGACAAAATCTTAGAATTCTCCTGATAGACAACTTCGAAAAAGAAATGAGATCCTCAAAAGCAACCTACTACGCCACAAACAATAAACCCACACGCATGATGGCAAACTTGGTAAAAAAAAAGATCTCCAGAACTAAAATTCCATATCTTCTTGACCCACACAACCACAACAATAAAATCCACCATCCTAACCACATAATAGAAGCCTTCCGCCAATACAACAAAGATCTATATAATTTAAAAGATGACCCCTCCACCCCCCAACCCCACACTCACAACATCGAACACTTTCTTAGAGGAATAAATCTACCCGCACTCTCAGAACCTCAACTCAACCTCCTTAACGCCCCTTTAACTCCAAACGAAATCATAGAGAACATTAAGGTATTAAAACCCCACAAAGCCCCAGGCCCTGACGGGTTCTCTAACGACTATTATAAACTCTTCTCAACACACCTAGCCCCACACCTAACAAAAGCCTGCAACCAAGGAATCACTGAAGGCTCCCTCCCATCCGAAATGTTAGAAGCCACAATAATAACAATCCCCAAACCAGGGAAAGAACCCACCTCACCCTCAAATTTCGGGCCAATATCCCTATTAAATTGTGATTTAAAAATTTACGCCAAAACTCTAGCACTAAGACTCTTAAACATATTACCCAATCTAATTCATTCAGATCAAGTCGGTTTCATTAAAGACAGACAAGCTTCGGATGGAACTAGAAGGATACTAAACCTTCTTCACAAACTTGAAATCACACATATCCCCTCAGTACTACTCGCCCTTGACGCTGAAAAAGCCTTTGACAGGCTCCATTGGAATTATGCCTTCGCCACTCTAAAAAAATTCGGATTCTCCGGCAACATACTTAAAGCTGTCCAAGCCCTGTACACCACCCCATCAGCGAGAATCTTTGCTGATGGCATGTTATCATCTTCCTTTCCAATCACTAATGGCACCCGCCAGGGCTGCCCACTTTCTCCCCTAATATTCACCATGGTTATGGAACCCCTGACAGAATACATAAGAACCTGCCCAGATATTCGGGGAATAGCAGCTAGTTCAAGACAGCACAAAATAAGCCTATTCGCTGACGACATCCTGCTTACGCTTTCTAACCCAATTTGATCCCTAAGAATAACGCAAAAAATATTAAAAGAATTCGCGGATATATCATACTATAAAATAAACATTACCAAATCGCAAATCCTAGGCATAAACATACATGATATACAAAAAGAATTCCCCTTTCAATGGCAATCGAAGTCCATCCCATACCTCGGAATACACTTAAGCTTCCCCACATCGCGTCTAGTAGGGGCAAATTTCCCCCCGCTCCTAGACGAGCTTCAAAAAGAATTAGACACCTATCATTCCTACCCTCTCTCATGGTTGGGCCACGTCACTATCTACAAAATGATGACTCTACCTAAAATCCTACACTACTTTCGTACCCTACCAATTCCAATACCAAAAACCCTCCTTAATAGATTTCAAAGCCAACTCTCCAAATAAAAAACCAAGAGTCGCACTCTCCATCCTTAACGTTAAACAGGCGCCATGGCGGTTTGGGACTTCCCAACCTAAACTCACACCGTAAATAGAGATGAGCGAGCACCAAAATGCTCGGGTGCTCGTTACTCGAGACGAACTTTTCGCGATGCTCGAGGGTTCGTTTCGAGTAACGAACCCCATTGAAGTGAATGGGTGACCCGAGCATTTTTGTATATCGCCGATGCTCGCTAAGGTTTTCGATTGTGAAAATCTGGGCAATTCAAGAAAGTGATGGGAACGACACAGCAACGGATAGGGCAGGCGAGGGGCTAAATGTTGGGCTGCATCTCAAGTTCACAGGTCCCACTATTAAGCCACAATAGCGGCAAGAGTGGCCCCCCCCCTCCCAACAACTTTTACTTCTGAAAAGCCCTCATTAGCAATGCATACCTTAGCTAAGCACCACACTACCTCCAACAAAGTACAATCACTGCCTGCATGACACTCCGCTGCCACTTCTCCTGGGTAACATGCTGCCCAACCCCCCCCCCCCACCCCCCACGACCCAGTGTCCACAGCGCACACCAAACTGTCCCTGCCCAGCCTTCAGCTGCCCTCATGCCACACCACCCTCATGTCTATTTATAAGTGCGTCTGCCAGAGGAACCGCAGGCACACACTGCAGAGGGTTGGCACGGCTAGGCAGCGACCCTCTTTAAAAGGGGCGGGGCGACAGTCCACAATGCTGTACAGAAGCAATGAGAAATCCAATCCTGTGCCACCTCCATCTGGAGCTGCACACGTGGGCATAGCAATGGGCAACCTATGTGCCACACACTATTCATTCTGTCAAGGTGTCTGCATGCCCCAGTCAGACCGCGTTTTTTTATAAATAGTCACAGGCAGGTACAACTCCGCAATGGGAATTCCGTGTGCACCCACAGCATGGGTGGCTCCCTGGAACCCACCGGCTGTACATAAATGTATCCCATTGCAGTGCCCTGGACAGCAGAGCTAACGTCAGATTAAATGCAGGTGGGCTTCGGCCCACACTGCATGCCCCAACCGGACCAGGGTTTTTAATTCATAGACACAGGCAGGTACAACTCCCTATTGTGAAGTCCCTGTGGACCGACAGCATGGGTGGGTGCCAGGAAGCCACCGGCGGTACATAAATATATCCCATTGCATTGCCCATCACAGCTGAGGTAATAATGTCATGTTTAATGCAGGTGGGCTTTGACCCACACTGCATGCCCCAGTCAGACTGGGGTTCTTTAGAAGTGGACAGATGCAGTTACAACTCCCTGTGGACCCACAGCATGGGTGGCTCCCTGGAACCCACCGGCGCTACCTAAATATATCCCATTGCATTGCCCATCACAGCTGAGGCAATGTCGTGCTTAATGCAGGTGGGCTTCGGCCCACACTGCATGCCCCAGTCAGACTGGAGTTCTTTAGAAGTGGACACATGCAGTTACAACTCCCTGTGGACCCACAGCATGGGTGGGTGCCAGAAAGCCACCGGCGGTACATTAATATATCCCATTGCATTGCCAATCACAGCTGAGGTAATAATGTCATGTTTATTGCAGGTGGGCTTCGGGCCACACTGCATGCCCCAGTCAGACTGGGGTTCTTTAGAAGTGGACACATGCAGTTACAACTCCCTGTGGACCCACAGCATGGGTGGCTCCCTGGAACCCACCGACGCTACCTAAATATATCCCATTGCATTGCCCATCACAGCTGATGTTACGTCAGCTGTAATGCAGGTGGGCTAAAAATTAATTGGATTACACTGTAGGCGAGGGCCCACAAAAATTGGTGTACCAACAGTACTAATGTACCTGAGAAAAATTGCCCATGCCCAACCAAGAGGGCAGGTGAAACCCATTAATCGCTTTGGTTAATGTGGCTTAATTTGCAACTAGGCCTGGAGGCAGCCCAGTAAAAATAAAAATTGGTTGAGGTTAAAGTTCCAACGCTTTAATGAGCATTGAAACGTATAAAAATTGTTTAGAAAAATTATATGACTGAGCTTTGTGGGCCTAAGAAAAATTGCCCGTTCGGCGTGATTATGTGAGGTTTAGGAGGAGGAGCAGGAGGAGGAGGAGGAATATTATACACAGATTGATGAAGCAAAAAGGTCCATGTTTTTGATGGGGATAGAGAACGATGCTTCCATCCGCGGGTGCAGCCTACGTATTGCTTAGGTATCGCTGCTGTCCGCTGGTGGAGAAGAGAAGTCTGGGGAAATCCAGGCTTTGTTCATCTTGATGAATGTAAGCCTGTCGGCACTGTCGGTTGACAGGCGGGTACGCTTATCTGTGATGATTCCCCCAGCTGCACTAAACACCCTCTCTGACAAGACGCTAGCCGCAGGACAAGCAAGCACCTCCAGGGCATACAGCGCGAGTTCAGGCCACGTGTCCAGCTTCGACACCCAGTAGTTGTAGGGGGCAGAGGCGTCACGGAGGACGGTCGTGCGATCGGCTACGTACTCCCTCACCATTCTTTTACAGTGCTCCCGCCGACTCTGCCTTGACTGGGGAGCGATGACACAGTCTTGCTGGGGAGCCATAAAGCTGTCAAGGGCCTTAGAGAGTGTTCCCCTGCCTGTGCTGTACATGCTGCCTGATCTCCGCGCCTCCCCTGCTACCTGGCCTTTGGAACTGCGCCTTCTGCCACTAGCGCTGTCGGATGGGAATTTTACCATCAGTTTGTCCTCCAGGGTCCTGTGGTATAGCATCACTCTCGAACCCCTTTCCTCTTCGGGTATGAGAGTGCAAAGGTTCTCCTTATACCGTGGGTCGAGCAATGTGTACACCCAGTAATCCGTAGTGGCCAGAATGCGTGTAACGCGAGGGTCACGAGAAAGGCATCCTAACATGAAGTCAGCCATGTGTGCCAGGGTACCTGTACGCAACACATGGCTGTCCTCACTAGGAAGATCACTTTCAGGATCTTCCTCCTCCTCCTCCTCCTCCTCAGGCCATACACGCTGAAAGGATGACAGGCAAACATCATGTGTACCCTCAGCAGTGGGCCAAGCTGTCTCTTCCCCCTCCTCCTCATCTTCCTCCTCCTCCTCACCGCGCTGAGATATAGACAGGAGGGTGCTCTGACTATCCAGCGACATACTGTCTTCCCCCGGTTCCGAGCGCAAAGCATCTGCCTTTATGCTTTGCAGGGAACTTCTCAAGAGGCATAGCAGAGGAATGGTGACACTAATGATTGCAGCATCGCCGCTCACCACCTGGGTAGACTCCTCAAACTTTCCAAGGATCTGGCAGATGTCTGCCAACCAGGCCCACTCTTCTGAAAAGAATTGAGGAGGCTGACTCCCACTGCGCCGCCCATGTTGGAGTTGGTATTCCACTATAGCTCTACGCTGCTCATAGAGCCTGGCCAACATGTGGAGCGTAGAGTTCCACTGTGTGGGCACATCGCACAGCAGTCGGTGCACTGGCAGATTAAACCGATGTTGCAGGGTGCGCAGGGTGGCAGCGTCCGTGTGGGACTTGCGGAAATGTGCGCAGAGCCGGCGCACCTTTACGAGCAGGTCTGACAAGCGTGGGTAGCTTTTCAGAAGGCGCTGAACCACCAAATTAAAGACGTGGGCCAGGCATGGCACGTGCGTGAGGCTGCCGAGCTGCAGAGCCGCCACCAGGTTACGGCCGTTGTTACACACGACCATGCCCGGTTGCAGGCTCAGTGGCGCAAGCCAGCGGTCGGTCTGCTCTGTCAGACCCTGCAGCAGTTCCTGGGCCATGTGCCTCTTATCTCCTAAGCTGAGTAGTTTCAGCACGGCCTGCTGACGCTTTCCCACCGCTGTGCTGTCACGCCACGCGACACCGACTGCTGCCAACGTGCTGCTGCTGCTGACACATCTTGATTGCGAGACAGAGGTTGCGTTGGAGGAGGAGGAGGGTGGTTTAGTGGAGGAAGCATACACCGCCGCAGATACCACCACCGAGCTGGGGCCCGCAATTTTAGGGGTGGGTAGGACGTGAGCGGTCCCAGGCTCTGACTCTGTCCCAGCCTCCACTAAATTCACCCAATGTGCCGTCAGGGAGATATAGTGGCCCTGCCCGCCTGTGCTTGTCCACGTGTCCGTTGTTAAGTGGACCATGCCTGTAACCGCGTTGGTGAGGGCGCGTACAATGTTGCGGGAGACGTGGTCGTGCAGGGCTGGGATGGCACACCGTGAAAAGTAGTGGCGACTGGGAACTGAGTAGCGCGGGGCCGCCGTCGCCATCATACTTTTGAAGGACTCCGTTTCCACAACCCTATACGGCATAATCTCCAGGCTGATAAATTTGGCTATGTGCACGTTTAACGCTTGAGCGTGCGGGCGCGTGGCGGCGTACTTGCGCTTGCGCTCAAACACTTGCGCTAGCGACGGCTGGACGGTGCGCTAAGAGACATTGCTGGATGGGGCCGAGGACAGCGGAGGTGAGGGTGTGGGTGCAGGCGAGGAGACAGTAGTGCCTGTGTCCTCAGAGCGGGGTTAGATCTCAGTGGCAGGTTGGGGCACAGGGGGAGAGGCAGTGGTGCAAACGGGAGGCGGTGAACGGCCTTCGTCCCACCTTCAGTGGTGAGGCTGGTGGTGGTGGCTCCCTGGCTGATCTTGGCGCGACAAAGGTTGCACACCACTGTTCGTCGGTCGTCTGCACTCTCAGTGAAAAACTGCCAGACCTTTGAGCACCTCGGCCTCTGCAGGGTGGCATGGCGCGAGGGGGCGCTTTGGGAAACAGTTGGTGGATTATTCGGTCTGGCCCTGCCTCTACCCCTGGACACCGCACTGCCTCTTGCAACCTGCCTTGCTGCTGCCCTTGCCTCCCCCTCTGAAGACCTGTCCTCAGTAGGCGTAGCAAACCAGGTGGGGTCAGTCACCTCATCGTCCTGCTGCTCTTCCTCTGAATCCTCTGTGCGCTCCTCCCTCGGACTTACTGCCCTTACTACTACCTCACTGATAGACAACTGTGTCTCATCGTCATCGGCCTCCTCACCCACTGAAAGGTCTTGGGACAGTTGCCGGAAGTCCTCATCCCCCGGACCCCGGGAACTTTCCAATGGTTGGGCATCAGTCACGATAAACTCCTCTGGTGGGAGAGGAACCACTGCTGCCCAATCTGAGCAAAGGCCCACTGCCTATATTCAATCAATATGTCTTCTGTCCCTGGAGTATGTCAAAGAACTGCAGAGTGTTGCACTGTGGATTGCAATACAGCAGTGATTTCACAGCCCAGACAGAGCCAGGAAATAATTTGGTGCAAGCCTGCTGTAACACTTAGCTGGCTGCGTATGATTTTGTAGAACTACTACACCCAGCACAGACCCAGAACACTGAGCACAGTCACAGGCAGGCCAAATTGATTTTTTGCCCCAAATTTTTGAGCAAAGGCCCACTGCCTATATTCAATCAATATGTCTTCTGTCCCTGGAGTATGTCAAAGAACTGCAGAGTGTTGCACTGTGGACTGCAATACAGCAGTGATTTCACAGCCCAGACAGAGACAGGAAATAATTTGGCGCAAGCCTGCTGTAACACTTAGCTGGCTGCGTATGATTTTGTAGAACTACTACACCCAGCACAGACCCAGAACACTGAGCACAGTCACAGGCAGGCCAAACGTCTCAGAGATGAAAGTGAAAGTAACCCGAACATCGCATGGTACTAGTTACGAGTAACGAGCATCTCGAACACGCTAATACTCGAACGAGTATCAAGCTCGGACGAGTACGTTCGCTCATCTCTAACCGTAAATCCACTATTCTCAACAACTTGAGAGCCTGGACAAGACATAACTCAAAAATTAGCTGGCCCTCCTTGGAAAAGGACTTCAATAACCAAAAACCTTTGAAACATCTTCTAATCTCATCTATCTTAGACATCCTACACCCTACAACAACGAAACCCTTAATAGGATCTCACCTTTCTCCACCAATGATGGCCTCATTAGAAGCCTGGACAGACTTGATACGAACTCTCAACAACTCCATCCCCTCTAGCCCCCTGAAAATTCCGGTGGAAACCTTAGAACTCCTAATTCCTAACCTAAATATAGGATCTTGGCCCAAGCAGGACCTCAAATTTATATCCGATCTTTTCTCATCAAATAAACTCCTCCCCTTTCAAGATCTGACCAACAAATACCACCTCCCAAACTCAGACATCTATAAATACATTCAAATTTCCTCCTTCTTACATAACCACCAACTAGATAACCTCAGAATCCTTAAATTAATTGATTCATTCCTAGAGGAACCACAAACAAAAATGAACACTCGAACATTCTACGACATCCTCTCAGGTAATTTGAAACCGCCAGGCAAATGTCATCTCATTAACTGGGGTAAGGACTCCGGGAAGGAAATTCCCTTAGACCAATGGCTCAGGGCCTTTGAATGGGCTAGGCAATCATCGCAGAGCGCAAACTTAATAGAGACACATCTGAAACTCCTTACATGCTGGTACTTCACCCCTCTGGTTTTATTCAGAAGGGGATTATCCGATAGCGACAGATGTTGGAGAAAATGCAACAATAAAGGCTCGCTCATTCATATTTTTTGGTCTTGCCCTCTTCTAACCCCATTCTGGAAAGAAGTCTATAATCTAATATATAGACTCACAGCTTTCCGTCTGCCTTTCGCTCCAGAGCTTGCTCTGTTGCTACTAAGCACAATCAAAATGCCTACGCATCTCAAAAAGCTGGCGGGCCATATATTCTTAGCAACAAAATCTCTCATAGCAAGACGATGGAAATCTGAGATTGTTCCAACACTGTCTGACCTCATCAATCTAGTATCGGAGCACTGCCTTTATGAAAAGATTTTGGCCCTCAGAAACAATGACTTCAATAGATTTGAAATAATGTGGAAGCCTTGGACCAACACATTCCACCCTCAAACAAATTCTACCGGTGAATCTGTACCTCTCATCACTTAACTTACAAACATTACACTCTGCACATCTCCTGTTAGCCCCCAGCACACCCTAACCCTCCCCCCCCCCCCTCCTTTTCCAAATACACACTAACACCATATTTCAAACCAGTTCTAAACTGTTTCATTCCGTATTAACAAATTCTGTTAGATTACTCGTGATTACGAATACAGTTAATATTCTGATTTGCATAAATGAATGCCACATATATAAGAGCTTTGTAAACTGTTGATACTTAATTCGTGAATTCTCTTTCTATTTTTGTAACCCTTATCAGAAAATAATAAAAAACTATTGATTAAAAAAAAAAAAAGAAAAGTAAAAGGGTCCCAACTTCAATAATCAATTTTAAGTGTGAAAAAATCTGCAATACACGAGATATTTCTTTTATCAGAAACCTTAAAGCTTAGGGAAATGATTTGTATACTGAGAGGAATCTACCTCACCTCTCTGTGTATATACTGAGGAGAATATAATGCTCTTCTATATGTATATACTAAAAAGAATCTAAGTCACCTCTGAGTGCATTTACTGAGCAGAAGAAAGCGACCATAATCTGCAGTGATGGAGCATGCCTTTAGGGCTAAAAGGGACTGCAACCTTCAGTCTGGGCGTAAATTTGAATAAGAAGGGGCATTACCTTTTAGGGGAAAAAGTGAGGAGAGTGGGAGGGGTGGCACATACTGCAGAGGGACATTGCTACATGCAGTCTGAGGAGAATCTAACGCTCCTCTATGTCTATACATATTTTATTCCTCAGTTCCTCTAAAGTAACCACGACTTCATAAACCTTTCCGTGTGAACAACACGTGTATCAAAGTAACTCGGGCAAAGTTGGGCATATCAGCTGGTTTATAGGGCTTTTCAGTGGAGAGTGGAAGGGCTTAGGCACCGAGAAGAAGGGTTTCCCATTGAAAGCAATGGGATTGCATTGCAGACCTCTACCGTGCATGCGTGGTGCATCTACCACTAGGATCCAACCACAGGTGTGGGTTTAATTTTTTCTTGTGCTGCTTGTAATTTACTATATGCTCTACCACAGCTGTGTCAGGATAACGCAATGTACTCCCTATGTTTTCAATGAAGCCAGTGCTGCTGCCGCTATCCCCATTGAAAACAATGGGCGATAGCACAGGTTTTTCTTAAGGCTGCGAGGCTTGAGTGCACACAATGTAAATGAGTGTGAAAACCATTGAAAATCATGGGTTTCACAATCATGCATTTTCATTCACTCTTGCATCGCAAGAAAACCTATCGCTAGTGCATTGAAGCCCTTAGGGCAGACTGCATTTTTCTGGATTTTTAATTTTCGTGTATTCTATGTATATCAAATATTTAGGATACTTATAGTAATGATATGGGCAGCCTAATTGTATTGTTTGCCTTATATGATCAAACTAGTAAACAACTAATATTTTAATGTCTGAGGGCTCAGTCACACGAGTGGAGGTACACGCGTATCAGCCGCGATATGTACGTATTTCCACACGGAAAAACGTCTTCAACCTTTCAAAAAAAAAACATATGGGTGGCATGGGAGCTGGTCATGCGGTGCGTGCCTTTTTCTGCACATAAATACGTGCGGATCATTGCCCGTGTGACTAAGCCTTTAACTAGAAGAGCATACAGTATGAGCGAACGTACTCGTCCGAGCTTGATACTCGGGCGAATATTAGCGTGTTCGGGATATTCGTTACTCGAAACGAATACCACGCGATGTTCTGGGTACTTTCAGTTTCCTCTCTGAGACGTTAGCGCGCTTTTCTGGCCAATTGAAAGACAGGGAAGGCATTACAACTTCCCCCTGTGACGTTCAAGCCCTATACCACCCCCCTGCTGTGAGTGGCTGGGAAGATCAGATGTCACCTGAGTATAAAAATCGGCCCCTCCCGCGGGTCGGCTCAGATGCCTTGTGACTTAGCTGAGGGAAAGTACTATCGTGCTGGAGCTGCTGTAGGGAGAGCGTTAGGAGTTAGTGTAGGCTTCAAGAACCCCAACGGTCCTTCTTAGGGCCACATCTAATAGTGTGCAGTACTTTGTTAGCACAGTATTTTATTTTTTTTTCCAAAATTGGATCTGCAGAGCATTGCGCCCTGCAATAGGGACAGAAGTGGTGGTTAGGCAGGGAGAGTGTTAGGAGTTAGTGTAGGCTTCAAGAACCCCAACGGTCCTTTCTAGGGCCACATCTATCCGTGTGCAGTACTGTCCAGGCTGCTGTTAGCAGTGTTGCATATTTTTTTTCTTCTCAAAACCGGCTGTGCAGAGCATTGCACCCGGCATTAATACTACAGGGATAGAATTGTGTAGGCAGGGCCAGAAGACATACATTATTCATTGAATACACGCAGTGTGTGTTTTTCTTGGAAAAACAAGGGAAAAAAGTCTATTTGGCCTGCCTCTGACAGTCCTCAGGGCTCTGGGTACGTGTGTGCTGCGCGCTGAACGTTCAAAAAAATCAGACGCAGCCAGCTACGTTTTACTGCAGGCGTGCGCCGATTTTTTTCCTGCATGGGAAATCCCTGATCTGCTGTAGCGAATAACTTTGCATCACTGCAGTTCTGTGACAAATTGGCAGGGCCACAACACAGTTATTAAACTTAGTATTCATTGAATACACGCAGTGTGTGTGTTCCTTGGAAAAACAAGGGAAAAAATTCTATTTGGCCTGCCTCTGACAGTCCTCAGGGCTCTGGGTACGTGTGTGCTGCGCGCTAAACGTTCAAAAAAATCAGACGCAGCCAGCTACGTTTTACTGCAGGCGTGCGCCAATTTTTTTCCTGCATGGGAAATCCCTGATCTGCTGTAGCGAATAACTTTGCATCACTGCAGTTCTGTGACAAATTGGCAGGGCCACAACACAGTTATTAAACTTAGTATTCATTGAATACACGCAGTGTGTGTGTTCCTTGGAAAAACAAGGGAAAAAATTCTATTTGGCCTGCCTCTGACAGTCCTCAGGGCTCTGGGTACGTGTGTGCTGCGCGCTGAACGTTCAAAAAAATCAGACGCAGCCAGCTACGTTTTACTGCAGGCATGCGCCAATTTTTTTCCTGCATGGGAAATCCCTGATCTGCTGTAGCGAATAACTTTGCATCACTGCAGTTCTGTGACAAATTGGCAGGGCCACAACACAGTTATTAAACTTAGTATTCATTGAATACACGCAGTGTGTGTGTTCCTTGGAAAAACAAGGGAAAAAATTCTATTTGGCCTGCCTCTGACAGTCCTCAGGGCTCTGGGTACGTGTGTGCTGCGCGCTGAACGTTCAAAAAAATCAGACGCAGCCAGCTACGTTTTACTGCAGGCGTGCGCCAATTTTTTTCCTGCATGGGAAATCCCTGATCTGCTGTAGCGAATAACTTTGCATCACTGCAGTTCTGTGACAAATTGGCAGGGCCACAACACAGTTATTAAACTTAGTATTCATTGAATACACGCAGTGTGTGTGTTCCTTGGAAAAACAAGGGAAAAAATTCTATTTGGCCTGCCTCTGACAGTCCTCAGGGCTCTGGGTACGTGTGTGCTGCGCGCTGAACGTTCAAAAAAATCAGACGCAGCCAGCTACGTTTTACTGCAGGCGTGCGCCAATTTTTTTCCTGCATGGGAAATCCCTGATCTGCTGTAGCGAATAACTTTGCATCACTGCAGTTCTGTGACAAATTGGCAGGGCCACAACACAGTTATTAAACTTAGTATTCATTGAATACACACAGTGTGTGTGTTCCTTGGAAAAACAAGGGAAAAAATTCTATTTGGCCTGCCTCTGACAGTCCTCAGGGCTCTGGGTACGTGTGTGCTGCGCGCTGAACGTTCAAAAAAATCAGACGCAGCCAGCTACGTTTTACTGCAGGCGTGCGCCAATTTTTTTCCTGCATGGGAAATCCCTGATCTGCTGTAGCGAATAACTTTGCATCACTGCAGTTCTGTGACAAATTGGCAGGGCCACAACACAGTTATTAAACTTAGTATTCATTGAATACACGCAGTGTGTGTGTTCCTTGGAAAAACAAGGGAAAAAATTCTATTTGGCCTGCCTCTGACAGTCCTCAGGGCTCTGGGTACGTGTGTGCTGCGCGCTGAACGTTCAAAAAAATCAGACGCAGCCAGCTACGTTTTACTGCAGGCGTGCGCCAATTTTTTTCCTGCATGGGAAATCCCTGATCTGCTGTAGCGAATAACTTTGCATCACTGCAGTTCTGTGACAAATTGGCAGGGCCACAACACAGTTATTAAACTTAGTATTCATTGAATACACGCAGTGTGTGTGTTCCTTGGAAAAACAAGGGAAAAAATTCTATTTGGCCTGCCTCTGACAGTCCTCAGGGCTCTGGGTACGTGTGTGCTGCGCGCTGAACGTTCAAAAAAATCAGACGCAGCCAGCTACGTTTTACTGCAGGCGTGCGCCAATTTTTTTCCTGCATGGGAAATCCCTGATCTGCTGTAGCGAATAACTTTGCATCACTGCAGTTCTGTGACAAATTGGCAGGGCCACAACACAGTTATTAAACTTAGTATTCATTGAATACACGCAGTGTGTGTGTTCCTTGGAAAAACAAGGGAAAAAATTCTATTTGGCCTGCCTCTGACAGTCCTCAGGGCTCTGGGTACGTGTGTGCTGCGCGCTGAACGTTCAAAAAAATCAGACGCAGCCAGCTACGTTTTACTGCAGGCGTGCGCCAATTTTTTTCCTGCATGGGAAATCCCTGATCTGCTGTAGCGAATAACTTTGCATCACTGCAGTTCTGTGACAAATTGGCAGGGCCACAACACAGTTATTAAACTTAGTATTCATTGAATACACGCAGTGTGTGTGTTCCTTGGAAAAACAAGGGAAAAAATTCTATTTGGCCTGCCTCTGACAGTCCTCAGGGCTCTGGGTACGTGTGTGCTGCGCGCTGAACGTTCAAAAAAATCAGACGCAGCCAGCTACGTTTTACTGCAGGCGTGCGCCAATTTTTTTCCTGCATGGGAAATCCCTGATCTGCTGTAGCGAATAACTTTGCATCACTGCAGTTCTGTGACAAATTGGCAGGGCCACAACACAGTTATTAAACTTAGTATTCATTGAATACACGCAGTGTGTGTGTTCCTTGGAAAAACAAGGGAAAAAATTCTATTTGGCCTGCCTCTGACAGTCCTCAGGGCTCTGGGTACGTGTGTGCTGCGCGCTGAACGTTCAAAAAAATCAGACGCAGCCAGCTACGTTTTACTGCAGGCGTGCGCCAATTTTTTTCCTGCATGGGAAATCCCTGATCTGCTGTAGCGAATAACTTTGCATCACTGCAGTTCTGTGACAAATTGGCAGGGCCACAACACAGTTATTAAACTTAGTATTCATTGAATACACGCAGTGTGTGTGTTCCTTGGAAAAACAAGGGAAAAAATTCTATTTGGCCTGCCTCTGACAGTCCTCAGGGCTCTGGGTACGTGTGTGCTGCGCGCTGAACGTTCAAAAAAATCAGACGCAGCCAGCTACGTTTTACTGCAGGCGTGCGCCAATTTTTTTCCTGCATGGGAAATCCCTGATCTGCTGTAGCGAATAACTTTGCATCACTGCAGTTCTGTGACAAATTGGCAGGGCCACAACACAGTTATTAAACTTAGTATTCATTGAATACACGCAGTGTGTGTGTTCCTTGGAAAAACAAGGGAAAAAATTCTATTTGGCCTGCCTCTGACAGTCCTCAGGGCTCTGGGTACGTGTGTGCTGCGCGCTGAACGTTCAAAAAAATCAGACGCAGCCAGCTACGTTTTACTGCAGGCGTGCGCCAATTTTTTTCCTGCATGGGAAATCCCTGATCTGCTGTAGCGAATAACTTTGCATCACTGCAGTTCTGTGACAAATTGGCAGGGCCACAACACAGTTATTAAACTTAGTATTCATTGAATACACGCAGTGTGTGTGTTCCTTGGAAAAACAAGGGAAAAAATTCTATTTGGCCTGCCTCTGACAGTCCTCAGGGCTCTGGGTACGTGTGTGCTGCGCGCTGAACGTTCAAAAAAATCAGACGCAGCCAGCTACGTTTTACTGCAGGCGTGCGCCAATTTTTTTCCTGCATGGGAAATCCCTGATCTGCTGTAGCGAATAACTTTGCATCACTGCAGTTCTGTGACAAATTGGCAGGGCCACAACACAGTTATTAAACTTAGTATTCATTGAATACACGCAGTGTGTGTGTTCCTTGGAAAAACAAGGGAAAAAATTCTATTTGGCCTGCCTCTGACAGTCCTCAGGGCTCTGGGTACGTGTGTGCTGCGCGCCGAACGTTCAAAAAAATCAGACGCAGCCAGCTACGTTTTACTGCAGGCGTGCGCCAATTTTTTTCCTGCATGGGAAATCCCAGATCTGCTGTAGCGAATAACTTTGCATCACTGCAGTTCTGTGACAAATTGGCAGGGCCACAACACAGTTATTAAACTTAGTATTCATTGAATACACGCAGTGTGTGTGTTCCTTGGAAAAACAAGGGAAAAAATTCTATTTGGCCTGCCTCTGACAGTCCTCAGGGCTCTGGGTACGTGTGTGCTGCGCGCTGAACGTTCAAAAAAATCAGACGCAGCCAGCTACGTTTTACTGCAGGCGTGCGCCAATTTTTTTCCTGCATGGGAAATCCCAGATCTGCTGTAGCGAATAACTTTGCATCACTGCAGTTCTGTGACAAATTGGCAGGGCCACAACACAGTTATTAAACTTAGTATTCATTGAATACACGCAGTGTGGGATTTCCTTGGAAAAACAAGGGAAAAAATTCTATTTGGCCTGCCTCTGACAGTCCTCAGGGCTCTGGGTACGTGTGTGCTGCGCGCTGAACGTTCAAAAAAATCAGACGCAGCCAGCTACGTTTTACTGCAGGCGTGCGCCAATTTTTTTCCTGCATGGGAAATCCCTGATCTGCTGTAGCGAATAACTTTGCATCACTGCAGTTCTGTGACAAATTGGCAGGGCCACAACACAGTTATTAAACTTAGTATTCATTGAATACACGCAGTGTGGGTTTTCCTTGGAAAAACAAGGGAAAAAATTCTATTTGGCCTGCCTCTGACAGTCCTCAGGGCTCTGGGTACGTGTGTGCTGCGCGCTGAACGTTCAAAAAAATCAGACGCAGCCAGCTACGTTTTACTGCAGGCGTGCGCCAATTTTTTTCCTGCATGGGAAATCCCTGATCTGCTGGAGCGAATAACTTTGCATCACTGCACTTCTCTGACACATTTGCAGGGCCACAACACAGTTATTAAACTTAGTATTCATTGAATACACGCAGTGTGGGTTTTCCTTGGAAAAACATGGGAAAAAATTCTATTTGGGCTGCAGGCTTGCGCCAATTTATTTCCTGGCTGGGAATTCACTGGTAATATAGCATGCTGAGGTGTCCCCACATTCATTGCACAATTAATGGGTCCACGCGGGAGACCTTTATTAGAAAATGAGCAGTGTGAGCAGGTCCTGTCGTGGATGGCAGAAAGTGCTTCGAGCAAGCTATCATCCACCCACAGTTCTGCGCCGTCCAGTGCTGCAAATCCGAATCCCCTGTCTGCTGCTCCTCCTTCCTCCCAGCCTCCTCACTCCACTACAATGACACATGCTCAGGAGCGGGAAGATTCCCAGGAACTGTTCTCGGGCCCCTGCTCAGATTGGGCAGCAGTGGTTCCTCTCCCACCAGAGGAGTTTGTCGTCACTGATGCCCAACCATTGGAAAGTTCCCGGGGTCCGGGGGATGAGGCTGGGGACTTCCGGCGACTGTCTCAAGACCTTTCAGTGGGTAAGGAGGACGATGAGGATGAGACACAGTTGTCTTGCAGTGAGGTAGTAGTAAGGGCAGTAAGTGCGAGGGAGGAGCACACAGAGGATTCGGAGGAAGAGCAGCTGGACGATGAGGTGACTGACCCCACCTGGTGTGCAACGCCTACTAAGGACAGGTCTTCAGAGGGGGTGGCAAGGGCAGCAGCAGGGCAGGTTGCAAGAGGCAGTGCGGTGTCCAGGGGTAGAGGCAGGGCCAGACCGAATAATCCACCAACTGTTTCCCAAAGCGCCCCCTCGCGCCATGCCACCCTGCAGAGGCCGAGGTGCTCAAAGGTCTGGCAGTTTTTCACAGAGACGCCTGAGGACCGACGAACAGTGGTGTGCAACCTTTGTCGCGCCAAGATCAGCCGGGGAGCCACCACCAACAGCCTCACCACCACCAGCATGCGCAGGCATATGATGGCCAAGCACCCCACAAGGTGGGACGAAGGCCGTTCACCGCCACCGGTTTGCACCGCTGCCTCTCCCCCTGTGCCCCAACCTGCCACTGAGATCCAAGCCCCCTCTCAGGACACAGGCACTACCGTCTCCTGGCCTGCACCCACACCCTCACCTCCGCTGTCCTCGGCCCCATCCAGCAATGTCTCGCACCGCACAGTCCAGCCGTCGCTAGCGCAAGTGTTGGAGCGCAAGCGCAAGTACGCCGCCACGTGCCCGCACGCTCAAGCGTTAACCGTCCACATAGCCAAATTTATCAGCCTTGAGATGCTGCCTTATAGGGTTGTGGAAACGGAGTCCTTCAAAAGTATGATGGCGGCGGCGGCCCCGCGCTACTCAGTTCACAGTCGCCACTACTTTTCCCGATGTGCCGTCCCAGCCCTGCACGACCACGTCTCCCGCAACATTGTACGCGCCATCACCAATGCAAGGTCCACTTAACTACGGACACGTGGACAAGCACAGGCGGGCAGGGCCACTATATCTCCCTGACGGCACATTGGGTGAATTTAGTGGAGGCTGGGACAGAGTCAGAGCCTGGGACCGCTCACGTCCTACCCACCCCCAGAATTGCGGGCCCCAGCTCGGTGGTGGTATGTTCGGCGGTGTATGCTTCCTCCACTAAAGCACCCTCCTCCTCCTCCTCAACCTCTGTCTCGCAATCAAGATGTGTCAGCAGCAGCAGGACGTCGCCAGCAGTCGGTGTCGCGCGGCGTGGCAGCACAGTGGTGGGCAAGCGTCAGCAGGCCGTGCTGAAACTACTCAGCTTAGGAGATAGGAGGCACACGGCCCACGAACTGCTGCAGGGTCTGACAGAGCAGACCGACCGTTGGCTTGCGCCGCTGAGCCTCCAACCGGGCATGGTCGTGTGTGACAACGGCCGTAACCTGGTGGCGGCTCTGCAGCTCGGCAGCCTCACGCACGTGCCATGCCTGGCCCACGTCTTTAATTTGGTGGTTCAGCGCTTTCTGAAAAGCAACCCACGCTTGTCAGACCTGCTCGTAAAGGTGCGCCGGCTCTGCGCACATTTCCGCAAGTCCCACACGGACGCTGCCACCCTGCGCACCCTGCAACATCGGTTTAATCTGCCAGTGCTCCGACTGCTGTGCGACGTGCCCACACGGTGGAACTCTACGCTCCACATGTTGGCTAGGCTCTATGAGCAGCGTAGAGCTATAGTGAAATACCAACTCCAACATGGGCGGCGCAGTGGGAGTCAGCCTCCTCAATTATTTTCAGAAGAGTGGCCCTGGTTGGCAGCCATCTGCCAGGTCCTTGGAAAATTTGAGGAGTCTACCCAGGTGGTGAGCGGCGATGCTGCAATCATTAGCGTCACCATTCCTCTGCTATGCATCTTGAGAAGTTCCCTGCAAAGCATAAAGGCAGACGCTTTGCGCTAGGAAACAGAGCCGGGGGAAGACAGTATGTCGCTGGATAGTCAGAGCACCCTCCTGTCTATATCTCAGCGTGTTGAGGAGAAGGAGGAGCATGAGGAGGATGAGGAGGAGGGGGAAGAGACAGCTTGGCCCACTGCTGACGGTACCCATGCTGCTTGCCTGTCATCCTTTCAGCGTGTATGGCCTGAGGAGGAGGAAGAGGAGGAGGAGGAGGATCCTGAAAGTGATCTTCCTAGTGAAGACAGCCATGTGTTGCGTACAGGTACCCTGTCACACATGGCTGACTTCATGTTAGGATGCCTTTCTCGTGACCCTCGCGTTACACGCATTCTGGCCACTACGGATTACTGGGTGTACACACTGCTCGATCCACGGTATAAGGAGAGCCTTTGCACTCTCATTCCCGAAGAGGAAAGGGGTTCGAGAATGATGCTATACCACAGGGCGCTGGTGGACAAACTGATGGTAAACTTCCCATCCGACAGCGCTAGTGGCAGAAGGCGCAGTTTCGAGGGCCACGTAAAAGGGGAGGCGCAGAGATCAGGCAGCATGTACAGCGCAGGCAGGGGAACATTCTCCAAGGCCTTTGCCAGCTTTATGGCTCCCCAGCAAGACTGTGTCACCGCTCCCCAGTCAAGGCTGAGTCGGCGGGAGCACTGTAAAAGGATGGTGAGGGAGTACGTAGCCGATCGCACGACCGTCCTCCGTGACGCCTCTGCCCCCTACAACTACTGGGTGTCGAAGCTGGACACGTGGCCTGAACTCGCGCTGTATGCCCTGGAGGTGCTTGCTTGTCCTGCGGCTAGCGTCTTGTCAGAGAGGGTGTTTAGTGTGGCTGGGGGAATCATCACGGATAAGCGTACCCACCTGTCAAACGACAGTGCCGACAGGCTTACACTCATCAAGATGAACAAAGCCTGGATTTCCCCAGACTTCTCTTCTCCACCAGCGGACAGCAGCGATACGTAAGCAATACGTAGGCTGCACCCGCGGATGGAAGCTACGATCTCTCTCACCATCCAAAACGGGGACATTTCTGCTTCATCAATCTGTGTCTAATATTCCTCCTCCTCCTCCTGCTCCTCCTCCTGAAACCTCACGTAATCACGCTGAACGAGCAATTTTTCTTAGGGCCACAAGGCTCACTCATAATTTTTCTAAACAATTTTTATATGTTTCAATGCTCTTAAAAGCGTTGAAACTTTAACTTGAACCAATTTTTCGTTAAACTGGGCTGCCTCCAGGCCTAGTTACCACTTAAGCCACATTAACCAAAGCGATTAATGGGTTTCACCTGTCATCTTGGTTGGGCATGGCCAATTTTTTGGATGTACATCAGTACTGTTGATACAGCAATTTTTGTGGGCCCTCGCCTACAGTGTAATCAAATGAATTTTTAGCCCACCTGCATTACAGCTGACGTTACATCCGCTGTGTTGGGCAATGCAATGGGATATTTTTGTGTATCGCCGGTGGGTTCCAGGGAGCCACCCATGCTGTAGGTGCACACGGAGTTTAACCTACATCTGTCCACTTGTAAAGAACCCCAGTCTGACTGGGGCATGCAGTGTGGGCCGAAGCCCACCTGTATTAAGCACGACATTACTACCTCAGCTGTGTTGGGCAATGCAATGGGATATTTCTATGTACCGCCGGTGGCTTCCTGGCACCCACCCATGCTGTGGGTCCACAGGGAATTATAAATGCATCTGTTTCCACTTGTAAAGAACCCCAGTCTGACTGGGGCATGCAGTGTGGGCCGAAGCCCACCTGTATTAAGCATGACATTACTACCTCAGCTGTGTTGGGCAATGCAATGGGATATTTTTATGTACCGCCGGTGGGTTCCAGGGAGCCACCCATGCTGTAGGTGCACACGGAGTTTAACCTACATCTGTCCACTTGTAAAGAACCCCAGTCTGACTGGGGCATGCAGTGTGGGCCGAAGCCCACCTGTATTAAGCACGACATTACTACCTCAGCTGTGTTGGGCAATGCAATGGGATATTTCTATGTACCGCCGGTGGCTTCCTGGCACCCACCCATGCTGTGGGTCCACAGGGAATTATAAATGCATCTGTTTCCACTTGTAAAGAACCCCAGTCTGACTGGGGCATGCAGTGTGGGCCGAAGCCCACCTGTATTAAGCATGACATTACTACCTCAGCTGTGTTGGGCAATGCAATGGGATATTTTTATGTACCGCCGGTGGGTTCCAGGGAGCCACCCATGCTGTAGGTGCACACGGAGTTTAACCTACATCTGTCCACTTGTAAAGAACCCCAGTCTGACTGGGGCATGCAGTGTGGGCCGAAGCCCACCTGTATTAAGCACGACATTACTACCTCAGCTGTGTTGGGCAATGCAATGGGATATTTCTATGTACCGCCGGTGGCTTCCTGGCACCCACCCATGCTGTGGGTCCACAGGGAATTATAAATGCATCTGTTTCCACTTGTAAAGAACCCCAGTCTGACTGGGGCATGCAGTGTGGGCCGAAGCCCACCTGTATTAAGCACGACATTACTACCTCAGCTGTGTTGGGCAATGCAATGGGATATTTTTATGTACCGCCGGTGTGTTCCAGGGAGCCACCCATGCTGTGGGTCCACAGGGACTTCACAATAGGGAGTTGTACCTGCCTGTGTCTATGAATTAAAAACCGCGGTCTGACTGGGTCATGCAGACACCTTGACAGAATGAATAGTGTGTGGCACATAGGTTCCCCATTGCTATGCCCACGTGTGCAGCTCCTGATGGCGGTGGCACAGGATTCTATTTCTCATTGCTTCTGTACAGCATTGTGGGCTATCGCCCCGCCCCTTTTAAAGAGGGTCGCTGCCTAGCCGTGCCAACCCTCTGCAGTGTGTGCCTGCTGTTCCTCGTCATGGCAGACGCACTTCTAAATAGACATGAGGGTGGTGTGGCATGAGGGCAGCTGAAGGCTGCGCAGGGACACTTTGGTGTGCGCTGTGGGGGGGAGGGGGGGGCGGTTGGGCAGCATGTAACCCAGGAGAAGTGGCAGTGGAGTGTCATGCAGGCAGTGATTGTGCTTTGTTGGAGGTAGTGTGGTGCTTAGCAAAGGTATGCCATGCTAATGAGGGCTTTTCAGAAGTAAAAGTTTTTGGGAGGGGGGGGCACTCTTGCTGGTATTGTGGCTTAATAGTGGGACCTGTGAACTTGAGATGCAGCCCAACATGTAGCCCCTCGCCTGCCCTATCCGTTGCTGTGTCGTTCCCATCACTTTCTTGAATTGCCCAGATTTTCACACATGAAAACCTTAGCGAGCATCGGCGAAATACAAAAATGCTCGGGTCGCCCATTGACTTCAATGGGGTTCGTTATTCGAAACGAACCCTCGAGCATCGCGAAAAGTTCGTTCCGAGTAACGAGCACCCGAGCATTTTGGTGCTCGCTCATCTCTAGTAGTGATGTGATTCTGTCCATAGTCAGTTAAACTATCTGATCTGTCAATCAACGCTTACTACTTACAGAGGTGCATGAAAATATCTCATCCTCAGTGGCTGATCATGGTGGTCAATCACTGGATGTCTAGTGGCCCAGAGTTAGGGCCCCTCCATCACTTTAAAGAGTATGTTATATGTATGTCTTGTGCACTGTCTTGAATGTAGAACGAGTCAGATTTATGTTTATTGGATGTTTGCAGCTAAGAATGGGTTAATGTCTGGTCATGTCTGAGGCTGTCTGGAAAACATATAATTTTGTCCTGCATGTAGTATAAAAGTGTGGTCATGTGATAGAGTGAAGTGAAGTGAAAAGTCATTTGGTGGAGTATGAGTTAGAGAGAAGAGTAGAGACTGGAGACATGGATGAGTCCAAGAGATGGTCTGTCGTTCCCACTCGGGCCCAGCCCTGTAGAGAGACTACCTATGGCCTCTAACTCTAAAGAGAGTGAAAGCCAGGACATGATGGGAACACGTGGGTGTACAGCGCAGGTACCGCATGTATCCAGAGAAATGGAAAACGCTGCTTAGCAAGGACTGAGTGAGTGAATGACAGTGGAGAGAGAAAGTTTGCTGGGAAAGAAATCTAACAGATAGCTTAGCCTGTGGATTATACAAATACTTTGAGAGCCTTCACCTCATCAACACTACCTATTGTTTCTGTACCAAGACTGTTCTATTAATCGCCATGTTCAAGAGTTAAGTAAAAGGAGCAAGAACGCCGTTCTTTGTCTTTGAAAATACTTTTCTGGGTGTGAACTACTTTATTTCACCAAAGGAAGCTGCAGCAGAGAAAGGAATGGTATTGTCACGAGTCACAAACAGGACTATAGGTAACCACGGTTGCCGTTTTCGTGACCTCTCCCTGCGGTAACAGGGTTTGGTCCCGAGCTACCCTTAGGGGAGGAGACGGTAGAGCCCTGTGACAAGGTTTTCTCTCTATCCTGCTGTCTCCTTGGCTGAGAGCCTGTTCCTCGGATGCTGCACCTGCCATGTTGATATCATAGAATTATAGAATGGTAGAGTTGGAAGGGACCTCCAGGGTCATCTGGTCCAATCCCCTGCTCAGTACAGGATTTTCTAAATTATCCCAGACAGATATTTGTCCAGCCTTTGTTTGAACACTTCCATTGAAGGAGAACTCACCACCCCCCGTGGTAACCTGTTCCACTCATTGATCAACCTCACTGTCAAAAAAGTTTTCTAAAATCTAATTTGTGTCTCTTCCCTTTCAGTTTCATCCCATAGCTTCTAGTCTTTACTTGTGCAAATAAGAATAGGGCTGAGCCCTCTGCAATGTGATGGCCCATCAGATATTTGTAGACAGCTATTAAATCTCCTTTCTGCCTTCTTTTTTGCAAGCCAAACATTCCCAGATCCTTTAACCGTTCCTCATAGCACATTATTTGCAGACCGCTCTCCATCTTGGTAACTCTTCTCTGAACTTGCTCCAGTTTGTCTATGCCTTTTTTAAAGTGGGGCGCCCAGAACTGGACACAATATTCCAGATGAGGTCTGACTAAGTAAGAGTAGAGGGAGATAATTACCTCACGTTATCTAGACTAAATGCTTCACTTAATACTTCCCTGAATTGTCCTTGCCTTTTTGGCTGCTGCATCACATTGTTGACTCATGTTCAGTCTATGATATTAATATTAATATACTCAACGCTTTTTCACATGTGCTGCTGCTTAGCTCAATTCCTCACATTCTGTATGTGCTTTTTTCCATTTTTCTTGCCCAGATGTAGGACTTTGCATTTCTTCTTGTTAAAAACCCTTCTGTTAGTCACCGCCGACTGTTCAAGCTTTTCTAGATCTTTTTGAATATTCTCTCTCTCTTCTCTAGTGTTAGCTAGCTATCCCTCCTAGCTTTGTGTCGTCAGCAAATTTGATCAGTTTCCCATCAATTCCGTCCTCCAGATGATTTATAAAAATGTTGAACAACACTGGACCTTGTAGAGAGCCTTGTGGTACCCCACTTGATACATTGTTCCATATTGGATGGACAGCCATTTATGACTACTCTTTGAGTACGATCACTCAGCCAGTTGCAAATCCACCTAACAGTTGCCTTGTCATTCCCAATTGCTTTACTAAAGTCAACATGTACTATATCCAACACATTTCCCTGATCAACCCAGTTGGTGATTCTGTTATAGAAGGAAATTAGATTTGTCTGGCATGACTTCTTTGTTACAAACCCATGCTGACTCTGGTTAATTACTTCATTTTTATCCAAGTACTTAAGCTCACTTTTAGGACGCAAAAATATAAATTCATAAAAATTAACTTTTAATAAATATTGCTTAAAAACCTTATGGACACACAAACAACAACAACAACAACAACAACAACAAAAAAATCCACTATCCGGTAGGGAATGTGAATTTGCATCATACAGTAACACTTCAAGATCAGTATCGATCTTGGACGTTTTCTTTATTATGTCTTTTACGTCCAAAAGATAACTCTTTTTTGGGGGGGGGGTTCTTGGTTTTAATGTTCCAAAAAACCTATGCATTTTTTCCGAACCTGAACATGATGTCGTAATCAGCCGGAATCTACATGCAACTCATATAGTCCAATGTATAATAGACACAAGATGTTTTTATGTACAGAATAGACCTTGTAATTGCCCAGATCTTTTTATGTACAAAATAGACCTTGTAATTTCCCTACGCGTTTCGCCCACTGCGTGGGCTCCTCAGGGGCTCAAGTATCTCCTGGGATGATTCCCTGGAGAAAGGTTATCAGTCATCAACTGAGTATAGAAAATTGCTTATAGATTAGGACTATAATCCATTAGAGGCAATGAGAAAGTATATGTAAGGTACTGTATTGAATTAGCACCCCACTATGAGGAGTGATCGCTGCAATAATTCCTCCTAAGCTGATATGCGGTACTTGATAGCCTAATAATATTTCCTAGAGGAGCAGTGCCCAGTTATCACTTAGAGTGATGTCTTGGTCAATACCCAGATAGTCTGCGCACTAAAAAAAAGTTCCCCAGGTAATACATCGCTGTCTATTAGATCCTTTAGTAGGTGAGTTTTGATATACTCAAAAGCTATCAATAGTATAGCTCCCACTAAATAGGGTTTTTCTGCAGTCAGGCAAATTCTCAGCCTAGTGAAGGGTTGTAAGATTTCCCCCCCTATCAAGATCAGATAAAGCAGAATGAAATCATAAAATAAATAGAACAAGCGGCAGCATGACAGTCCTGGTGGTGGACTGCCAGCATACTGAATCCTTGTAGCCTAGCTTCTTAAATAAGGCTTGCATAGCTACACCCATTAAGGGTGTGTACCCCACAGCAGCCAATCCACACAGCAGGTATACTAATGCAACGCCCATACACATCCTGGTAACCATGGTAATCAAGTGGAACACAATCGCTTTAAAAAATACTTCTTCCTTCTATCCTTCAACAGCTTCGGCTGACATCTGTCTGAAATCTATGCATATTGGGACATGTATTTCACTGTAATTATAGCCCCAGTTGTCATTTGCCTGAACTTATGCATTTATGCATGGTTGTTCCATCAGAAGTCTTGTAATCATTGCGCCAGTACAACTAGTGCGTTTACCATCAATTATTTTGCATCATAAAATCTTATGAACATCTAAACATGCATATAAGTCTTATATAAGCAGTTTATACACCATCTTATAGCTTATACACCATCCCTTTAATAGGTTGACGAGTATGAACACAATAAATCCTTCTCAGGAATTACGTGCTTTACCTCTTTTTTAATAGAGGTACATACCACCATGATGAAAATACAATTGCTTGGGAGCAATGAATGTGCACAATTATATACAAGTACATTACTATAAGGGCATGTACATATGAGGCATCTTATATAAGTGGCCCCTTAGTGATATTGAAGCAGTATTATCATGCAAATTGGTATCTATTCCTTTTGAAAAGGGACTATACGATAAGAGTCAAATACGAGATCCATCTAGGTTAATCAACATAGCATAATGGAAGAAGAAGAAAGAAGTTGGAGGATTATGACTAAGGAAACAGCTGTGGGCTCATGCAATATGAATCTGAATTAGCTCATTGATCTCTACCTTCTCCAAGGCTTCCAACTGATTTAATACCATGGAATGCTTAAACGGAGCCTTAAATGATATTAAAGGGTTAAATCAGAGATGCTTGAGCGATTATGCGATCATGCGATGTAGATCTACTTGGGCCTGCTTTGTTCCGCCCCTTATGATAGATTAAAACTGTTCCTCTAGCATTGGATGCCGGGGGGGCGGGACGTAATGTGCTAATGAGGCGGCCGCATCACTAGATGATGTATGCGATCACATGACATGAGCTTTGACACTCAGCCAGCCCCCCTCCAAACCACGCCCCGTGATGATGTCACGACGTAATGCGTATGGTCAGGTGACCGGGAGCAGGTCACATGACCGATTGCTCCCAGGAAGCCACTGATCAAAACAAACTTTTTACTTCATCAAAGATGCTATGCCATTTAGCAATGTGCAGGGAGGACTCATGCTACATCCCCCAGGTAAAGAAAACGTCAATTACTACTGTTCATAAAGGAGGAAGAAGTATTTTTTAAAGCGATTGTGTTCCCCTTGATTACCATGGTTACCAGGATGTGTATGGGCGTTGCATTAGTATACCTGCTGTGTGGATTGGCCGCTGTGGGGTACACACCCTTAATGGGTGTAGCTATGCAAGCCTTATTTAAGAAGCTAGGCTACAAGGATTCAGTATGCTGGCAGTCCACCACCAGGACTGTCATGCTGCCGCTTGTTCTATTTATTTAAAGGGGTTGTCCCGCGGCAGCAAGTGGGTCTATACACTTCTGTATGGCCATATTAATGCACTTTGTAATGTACATTGTGCATTAATTATGAGCCATACAGAAGTTATAAGAAGTTTTTCACTCACCTGCTCCGTTGCTAGCGTCCTCGTTTCCATGGAGCCGACTAATTTTCGGCGTCTAATGGCCAAATTAGCCGCGCTTGCGCAGTCCCGGTCTTCTTCTTTTCTCAATGGAGCTGCTCGTGCAGGATGCCGGCTCCGTGTAGCTCCGCCCCGTCACGTGCTGATTCCAGCCAATCAGGAGGCTCGAATCGGCAATGGACCGCACAGAAGCCCTACGGTCCACCGAGTGAGAGGATCCCCGCGGCCATCTTCAGCAGGTAAGTAAGAAGTCACCGGAGCGCAGGGATTCAGGTAAGCGCTCTCCGGTGTTCTTTTTTAACCCCTGCATCAGGGTTGTCTCGCGCCGAACGGGGGGGGGGGGGGGAGGGGTTGAAAAAGAAAAAAAAAACGTTTCGGCGCGGGACAACCCCTTTAATGATTTTATTCGGCTTTATCTGATCTTGATAGGGGGGGAAATCTTACAACCCTTCACTAGGCTGAGAATTTGCCTGACTGCAGAAAAACCCTATTTAGTGGGAGCTATACTATTGATAGCTTTTGAGTATATCAAAACTCACCTACTAAAGGATCTAATAGACAGCGATGTATTACCTGGGGAACTTTTTTTAGTGCGCAGACTATCTGGGTATTGACCAAGACATCACTCTAAGTGATAACTGGGCACTGTTCCTCTAGGAAATATTATTAGGCTATCAAGTACCGCATATCAGCTTAGGAGGAATTATTGCAGCGATCACTCCTCATAGTGGGGTGCTAATTCAATACAGTACCTTACCTATACTTACTCATTGCCTCTAATGGATTATAGTCCTAATCTATAAGCAATTTTCTATACTCAGTTGATGACTGATAACCTTTCTCCAGGGAATCATCCCAGGAGATACTTGAGCCCCTGAGGAGCCCACGCAGTGGGCGAAACGCGTAGGGAAATTACAAGATCTATTTTGTACATAAAAAGATCTGGGCAATTACAAGGTCTATTCTGTACATAAAAACATCTCGTGTCTATTATACATTGGACTATATGAGTTGCATGTAGATTCCGGCTGATTACGACATGTTCAGGTTCGGAAAAAATGCATAGGTTTTTTGGAACATTAAAACCAAACCCCCCCCCCCCAAAAAAGAGCTATCTTTTGGACGTAAAAGACATAATAAAGAAAATGTCCAAGATCGATACTGATCTTGAAGTGTTACTGTATGATACAATTTCACATTCCCTATCGGATAGTGGATTTTTTTTTTTTTTTTTTTTGTTTGTGTGTCCATAAGGTTTTTAAGCAATATTTATTAAAAGTTAATTTTTATGAATTTATATTTTTGGGTCCTAAAAGTGAGCTTGATTAAGTAATTGGGACCTTACTGCCTCTGTCAAGTGGTTATCCAAGTACTTGCATGCATGGACTGTTTAATAATTTGTTCAAAGATCTTTCCGGGTGGGGGGCGTGGCCTAGCCAGTGGAGAGAGCAGACGTGTGGGAACCCAGCTCCTGCAACCACTTCAGGAAAACCCTTCTGTCGGTGCTCCTGACACCGGTCCACTCTGCTGAACATCAGCACAAGCTGTTCCGCAGGCCGAGGATCAAAACAAGCTGCTCTGGACCTCTCAGTCATGAAAATTATTCAGGCCTAGCGCCGAGGAGGAAGCCGGGGACTAAATTTTCGCGCCGCACCGGAAGTGTGCGGCGGTAAGTGAGACGGGCGGGAGCCCCTGCGGCCGCATCCACAAGCGGCACGGTCCGGCAACCCTTAGAGGGGTTCCCCGGACAAAGGTTTGACTGTTGGAGGCCCAGGCCAACAGGCACACAACGGCGTGGCGGCAGCGGCGACTACTGTTGAGAGGAGAAGTACAGCCGAACATGAGAGGAGGGCTGGAAGCCGCTTCCTTCACCCTAGGGAATAAACAAAGGAGGCCAAGGCCCAAACTTACCGGGCTGCGCTGCTCTGTCCCCACAGACTGCTGTGCGATGCCACCTCACTGCACCTCAATTTACCACTCACAAAGAGGACTGTGACACCCCTCCTGGGGGAGCCCCCACTCCTCTTTGCAGGACTGCCACCTGTTATAAAGCCAATATCAAGATTTGCAGTGGGTCCAGCAGCACTGATTTGCGCAAAAAACCCACCCAGTCCCTGAAGGCATTGAGAGACCCATCCCCCTGCATATATCCCACATACTTGGATATATATATATATATATATATATGTATGCCCCCCCTTCCTCCCACTCATCCCCTGCTAGTGAGAGCAGACATAAGGACAACAGAAGCCAGCCCTCTCTAAGGAGTATATACAGGCTCAGCCTGAATTTTTTAGGGGGTTCCGGCCAAGGATCCCCCGCAAACTTTATTTGCCACATAAGCCCTCCCCTGGGGCGACTAGTACTCTGCACTGACGCACTAGTAGAGACCCCTCAACCCACAGCGTGCTACTCAGATCGCATTAATTGCGCAGCCAGACCCTGAAGCAAGCCGTCTCATCCAGGGTTTACTCTCTAACGACACTAAGCAGCAGTGTCCACCTGATGAACCAATAAAAAAGTCACACCAGGGGGCAGACCTCGTTACATGAACAAGCCTGAGTCAACTCCAACGCAGCATGGGGAAAAATAACAGAGATAAAAGCAGCGACTCTAAGTACACCTCGACCAGCAAAAGGCCAATCAGATATGCAGAAGTTCCTCAAGGAGAGATCCTCCAGATCCCCTCATTCCTCTAGCAAGAAAGCACTGAACCTATCAGCCCCACCGCCGGCTAACTTAGAAAGAGATGAAGAAGCGTCATCAGAAGGAGAAGAAACGGAGCAAGTATCCAGAAGCTACATGAGAGACATGATCACCAAAGCTCTACAACCAATTGTCATGGATCTCGCAGAGATCAAAGAAGAGGTCAAGTACACAAGTAGAAGAGTAGAGGCCCTGGAAGCCTCCTCAACCTCTATAATTTTGCAATTCAACAGAGCTTGAGCAGATGGTCAGAGAACAACATCAACAGCTAAACCGAGCCTTGCTTCTCCAAGACCTAGAAAATCGCAATAGGCGAAATAACATTAGAATTAAAGGCATCCCGGAAACATGGGCTGCGGAGGCCCTTCCCAAGGTCGGGACTGAACTGTTTGCATCACTCATAGGCCAAGAACGAGCCGCACAAATTATAATAGAGCGAATCCACAGATCCCTGAGACTCCCCCCTGGTGGTGCGGAACCACCTAGGGATGTAATCTGCAAGCTATTAATGTTCACAGATACACAGGCCTTACTGGAAACCGCAAGGCACAACAAGGACATACTTTATGATGGGGCGCCAATTCAGTTCTACCAAGATCTCGCTCCAACAACTTTAGCCAAACGGTGCCTACTGACCCCTACTCGAGGCCCTGAGAGCCAGGGACATCAAGCATTCCTGGCTCTTCCCCTTTGGACTGGGACTTAACGTCAAGGGCCGTCGATACAACATCCGCACACCGGAAGACTTGCAGAAATGCTGGCACAACCTAGAGATGGAGCCAATTGATATTCCCTCATGGCTCCCGCTCCCGGAGTTCCCCACACTCCCCTCATTGTGTCTGGTGGAGGTAGGCCAGAACTCAGGAGATACTAGGTCCCCGTAGATGAAAGAAAAAGAAAAACAAAGAGGGTTCTCTCCAAGAAACCTCCTGAGAAACTGAAAGGCTGAGATTTCATGGCAAACTTAATGATTAGAATTTAGACAGAGGATGGGTTCATTCTCCTGCTGTCTAACCGTTTCCTTACCAAGTTGATAACTTTAGCTATTGTAAACTTATAGATAGTACGACTTGTTGCAGCGATGGGGCCTGCCCCACCTGGGCCAAGGCCTAACTTAATTGTTATTAAACTGTTGATTGTTATTTGTTTCTCTCCCTGCATCCATCAGATTGCAGAATAGTGGGACTCTCAGTCAGACGAGTGACGTATTTAATACCGGGAGACCGTACCACGCACTCGGCGACCTCCCGAATAGTCCCCCACTACAGCAGTCTCACCTTCAATCCTCCCCGTGTCTGACCGACACCAATCGGTCTATTAGTTGGTTCGCACCTCCTAGTCCTCGCCTCCCCGATCCCCCCCACTCTCCCCTTCACTCTCCCTCCCACCCTTATCTCGGCCCCCTCGGGCTTACCCTCTCTCACGCCTACACCCGCCAAAGCCTCTAAGTGATTGGCGAAGTAGATAACTTGGGTCGAAGTCTTATCCCCTCTCTCTCCTTGTTTGAATTCGCAGGTCTAGAACTCCACCTGGGAGACCGGATTCACCATGACTCCTGTGCGCATCACGTCGCTCAACGCTTGAGGTCTGAATTCTCCGGGCAAGAGGCACAACGTCACCCACCTCCTCAAAAAATGTAAGACAAAAATGCTACAAGAAACACACTTTAAAAAAGACAAACACTTTACCCTCCCAGGGTTAGGATTTCAACAACACTTTAATAGCACCCACCCAGATTTGGCTTCCAAAGGGTTGCTATTATGTTCCATAACGCGGTCCCTTTCAAATTAGACTCCTTACTACAGGATGGAGAGGGCAGAGCGATATTTCTAAAAGGCTCAATTAATAACACAAAACTAACGTTAGCCAACCTTTACGCACCAAACGTAGACCAAATTCCCAGGTTAATCAGACAACTAGAGACTCTAAAACAATTCGCGGTAGGCCATATTATCTTAGGGGGGGACCTTAATGTCACCCTAAATCCACTATTGATTCGTCAACAGGCCGCTCCCAAATCTCCCAAACAAAACTAAGAAGGTTGCATAGAGCCATGCGAGAAGTAGGGGTCCTGGATGCTTGGCGACTCCGTCACCCCTTCACCAAGGACTTCTCGTTCTTCTCCCAGGTACATGCCTCCTTCCAAAGACTTGACTACCTGTGCACCTCACCCGGCCTACTACCCTATATCAAGAATGCCAGTATAGATTCTATCACCGTCTCTGACCATGCCCCTATCCACTTAGACATTTGTATACCTCAACCAGCCCCTAGCAAATGGAGATGGCGCCTCAACGACTCTCTCCTAGACTCCCTGGAGGAAAGATCTAAGATAGAAACTCTTCTGGAGGAATGCTTTATGAACAACTCAGAAGGGAGTGTTGAGAAACCCGTGGTCTGGGAGGCCCACAAGGCATATGTGAGAGGGATACTGATAGCGCTTGGATCCAAAGTAAAAAAGTGAAAACAAAAAGATAACATATTATCCCAAATAGCTATCTCAGAACAGGCTGCAAAACACTCGCAGACAAAAAATAATCTGGAAACACTAACCTCTTTAAGACACCAACTTTGCTGTCTCCTCACAGACAAATTTAATAAAAAAACATATGTACCGCAAACAGGCATACTACGCTCATGGCAATAGAGGCAGTAAACTCATGACAGCCCTATTAAAGAAGGCCAGAACTAGGAACGCAATCCATTCCATAAAAACGCAGATGGGGATCTCAGTCTCCTCCACACACGAAATTGCGAAAGAATTTCAGCTCTTCTACTCGAAGCTGTATAATTTGGGGGACAGCGAGACTCCCCTAACGGGACAGAACACCATGGAAAACATAGACGCGTTTCTCAAGTCTTTTAAGCTCCCTGAGTTAGAAGCCGCAGAGGCCTCTTCACTAATAGCCCCGATCACGGAAAAAGAAATAGAAGTTCTAAACTCTTTCCCTCTCGACAAAAGCCCAGGGCCGGATGGCCTCTCCCTAGCCTACTGTAAGGCCTTTAAGAAACAATTAATCCCCAGACTAGCTGAAATGTTCAACGCCCTTCTGAGCGGAGCTGAACTTCCCAAACAAGCACAGGAAGCGCATATCACTCTCATCTTGAAGGAGAGTAAAGACCGTGAGCAGTGTAGTAGCTACAGGCCCATCTCGCTCATCAACCAAGACGTAAAAATTTGAGCCAAAATCCTGGCCAAGAGAATGGGCGAATTCATTCCAGCATTGATAACACCTGAACAGGCAGGCTTCGTCCGGGGGAGAGAGGGAAGAGAAAACTGCTTAAGACTCCTCCATGCTGCAAAATATGCACAAACTCGCAAAATACCAACGGCCTTTGTCAGCACTGACTCTGAGAAGACATTTGACAGGGTGAACTGGATCTTTATGGAAAGAGTACTGCTCAGATTTAACTTCCCTCCTGTCCTTGTCGCAGCTATTTTTTCCCTCTACTCAAAACCTCATGCCAGACTCAAAATCAACGAATCCCTTTCACCGCCATTTGATATACAAAACCGGACACGGCAGGGCTGCCCCCTGTCCCCCACGCTCTTCATTCTTACTATAGAGCCGCTCCTCCAATGGATAAGACAGGACACAGTCATCAGGGGCCTGAGGGACTACTCACACACTATGTCAACAGCGGCATTCGCAGACGACATAATGATCGTGGTTACCAAACCGGAAAGGAGCCTCCCCAGACTCACTTCAGTACTAAAAGACTTTGGAGTTCTTTCAAACTTCAAGGTAAACTTTGCTAAATCTACAATACTTAATATCTCAATCCCGAAGGCACAAAACGAGTCATTGAGACACAGTTCACCCTTCAAATGGTCAGAGACGGTTGTAGACTACCTGGATGTGAAGCTCCCTAAAAAGATTGAGGACCTGTATCTCCATAACTTCCAACCACTAATCCATCAAATAAAATCCTTATTGAGGTCATACTATCTCCCGCTCCTATCTTGGTTCGGGAGGAAAAATATTCTAAAGTCTTACGTACTTCCTATAATCATCTACAAACTGCGTATGATCCCGATCCGCCTACCCCCCTCTTTCTTTAAATTGCTATAATCGCTCTTTACAAGCTTTGTCTGGAAACAAAAAAGACCCAGACTAGCGTATAGCTTAATGACAAGACGGAGGTCAGAGGGGGGGAAGGACTTGCCGAGCATCCAGGACTACTATCAGGCCATCCAACTTAGCTACTGGACGGACCTGACACACCCGTCTAGAGACCCGATACTCCAGAACTTGGCGAAGGCCTCCCAGAACGACACATTGCCGGAGGACCTGTGGTTCCCGGCAAAACATCAATATAGAGCAAAAGGGTTCAACCCTCTATTTAGAGGCCAATGCGAGACATGGGATAAACTCAAAGAATCTCTTGTGCCAGACCCTTCGCCTCTGACACCTATCAGAGGGCTTGGTAGACTAGTAGGGGTCCATCAGGACCCAGGATCCATGACATCTGGAAACAATTTGAAAATAGCAAGATAGAAGACATTCAGAACCTAGCGCACAAGACCCCAGAGGAGATCATGACCACTCTAGCTCCCAACAACTCCCTCTCTTTCCTGCAAAAAGTGCACATTAAAAAAGTATTTAACGAATACCTGACTAAGTACACATCAACCAGACCCAAGACACACTTCGAAAACACCTTGAAAACAAATGCACCTGGCTCGAAGAAAATCTCCATCATAGGAAAGAGCTTCATAGCGCCCCCTATACATGCTAAACCCACCTTCTTGATTACCTGGGAAAAAGAACTAGGGATTTTGCTTTCCACAGCCGATACCAAATTAATCCTGAGCCTGGACTATGGCCTATCCCCTTGTGTCCTCATGCAGGAGTGCCATTATAAATTATTAGTCAGGTGGTACAAAACCCCCCAATGGCTTTTTAGTTATAAGTTAGCCCCACACAATAGATTTTGGAGGTGTGGGGGAGAAATAGGCTCCTTCCTCCACATCTGGTGGGAATGCTCAGGCATTTCTGGATACTGGAGGGAGGTGGAGATAGACTTGAGAGCTCTGTCCCCTGGCCTCTCAATAACACCAGACATGGTCTTCCTGTGGAAACCATCGACCCATTTCCACCCGCGCAAAAACAAACTAATAGCACAATTGATCGACGCGGCCAAAGCATTAATACCACTGAACTGGCTTCAGCAAACCCCGCCCTCAGTAAACCAGTGGAGGGAAAAGGCAGATTTAATATGCAACCTCGAGGAAATCACGAGCTGGTCAAAGGGAAACCAGAAGGATTTTATTCTTGCCTGGTACCCCTGGAGAGATCTGAGAAGGAAAGCTATTGAACATCACCGCCTGGTCCCAGACCTCGACAGGAGAAGTGGGACGATATCCCCTCCCCGCGCCTGACGGACGCGGAGGTGACAGGTGACAGCATGCAGTCCCTGAGCGATGGAGTGGACCTCGGACGTTGAGTGGCGGTACACTTCAGCCTTGGAGCATGGAACTCCGACGACTGGGAGGTAAGAGAGAGAACGTCCCAGAGAGAGTTGGCGCACGACAGCACCCCAGCCCCCTAACCCCTCCTTCAACCTCCCCTTCCCACCTGACTGACCCCCCCCTCCCTACGCTCTACCACTGTCTTAACCCTATTATCGGCTTCTATAACTACGCGTTGTGTTATCCAGCTCTAGGACTACTTCATTTAGCAACTTACTTTCTCAGGGGATATTTCAAAGTGTTATCTGTCGATCCCCTCCCTCTGACTCGCTGCCAGACACCAAGGGCGGCCTACGGAGGGATGGAACTCACCTAACAAAAAACTTGTGGTACATGGGCAACGTTAATAGTTACTATATGTAATATGTGAGTAATGCTGATATAGTGTATGTTACCCTGAAAATTCAATACAAAATTTGAGTTTCAAAAAAAAAAAAAAGATCTTTCCGGGAATAGAAGTCAGGCTTACAGGCCCATAGTTTCTCGGATTCACCTTCTTCCCTCTTTTGAAGATGGGACAACATTTGGTCTTTTCCAATCTTCTGGGACTTCTCCTGTTCTCCATAAATTTTCAAAGATTATGTGGTTCAGCAATTACCTCAGCTGCTTCCTTTAGTATCCTAGGACCAAATTCATCTGGGCCTTGAGACTTGAATTCATTTAAAGGGGTTGTCCCACCGTGCATAATGGCTCTATATACTTCTGTATGGCTATTACAAAGCACTTTGTAATATAATGTGTGCTTTGTAAATACGCCATACAGAAGATATATACTTACCTGATCCGGTGCCCCCCCCTATATATACCTGTGTGTTGCCGTGGATACGACCATTCCAGTCAGTCAGTCTTCTCCCATCAGTCACGCAGGCGCAGTAGTTCTTCCTGGCTGGTCAGGTCCTTGTGAACGCGCCTGATGCAGGCGCATGCGCAGTCTTCTCCTTTTCCATGGCAACGGCTTTCCCTGGCTCCGGCAGAAGAAGTGGAGTATCTTCCACCGGCGGACCGTCCTTCTTGGTAAGTCACTGGGGGGGGGGGGGGTGCGGGTGCCGGCTTATCACTGGTCTGGGTGAGGGGGTGGATGTGTCCCGGGCTGTCAGTGGTCTGGGGGAGGGGGCAAGTGCCGCGGGGAGTTGGGGTGGGGTTGTCAGTGGTCGGGCTGTGTATCACCGAGTGACTGGGGGGGTCGGATTGTGCGGGGGCCGCGGTATCACCTAGCGACAGGCGGGGGGCTGCGAGAGCCGCGTTGTCACTAATAGCGGGGTGTGCGTTAGCCGCGGTGTCACCTAGCGACCAGGAAGGGGGGGTTGCGGGAGCCGGGAAGTCACTTTGTGCCGAGGTGGGAGGGGGCGGGTGCCGGGCAGTCACATAGCGCCGGGGGGAGAGCCGCGGTGTCACTGGTCGGGGCAGGGGGGGGGGGGGTCCCGTCATGACACTGGTCTGGAGGGGGTGGCATGCACCAGGCTGTCATTGTTCTTTGGGGAGGAGGGATTGCGGGTGCCGGCATGTCATTGGTCTGAAAGGGGGGGTGGGTGCTGGGCTGTCACAGGTCCTACGGGTGCATGGAGGGGGGTTCTATCACATAGCCTTTTTACAGTGGGGGTGGGTGTGCGGTCACATAGACTTCTTGTGGGGTGGGTGTGCGGTCACATAGACTTCTTGTGGGGTGGGTGTGCGGTCACATAGACTTCTTGTGGGGTGGGTGTGCGGTCACATAGACTTCTGGCGGAGGTGGATGTGCTTTCGCATAGACTTCTGGTGGAGGTGGATGTGCTGTCACATAGACTTCTGGCGGAGGCGGATGCAAGAGTGCACTTTGGGGGGGGGCTGTGGGAGGGCATTGTGGGGGGGACAGTGGGAGGGCATTGTGGTGGGTGACACTGGAGGGGGGAACTGTGGTGGGGGCATTGTGGGGGGTGCACTGTGGAGGGGCATGTGTGTGGTGGGGGCACTGAGGGGGTGAACTGTGGAGGGGGCTGTCGGCTCCATTCAAAGCAGTGAAGCGTGCATGACACCGGTCCTCCAGTCATGTGACCGGCATCATCGGGAGCGCGCACGCTGAGGAGAGAGAGGCAGCAGTGCATGATGGGAACTAGCCAGCGGCGCCATCTTTAAAAAGTTCTTCAGGCAAGCATTATAAGGGGAAGAAAAGGAATAAAAAGGTGAGGAAAATATTGTTTTTTATGGGAAAGACTGTTGTGTGTGATACTTCTACTCTATAGGGCATTCATGGGGGAAAAAAAAATTAGTTTGGGGGGCAGGACAACCCCTTTAAGTTTGCTAAACGTTCCCTCACCATCTCTCTGCTTATAGACAGCCTGTATTCTTTTCTTCCCCCAATAGCAGAGGGAAGATCAGTTGATGTTCTATCTGCTTTCTGAGAGAAAACAGATACAAAATAAGAATTTAAAATTTCAGCCTTCTCAACATCATTCTTAACCAACTTACCATTTTCATCTTGTAAACATCTAATAGCGTCTTTGACTTTTCTTTTGCTTTTGACATACCTCCAAATTTTTATTGCTTTTGGCCTCTGTTGAAAGCCTCAATTCATTATTAGTTTTAGCTTTTCTGACACTTGCCCTACAGTTTCTGCAGACCCCATTATATTCTTCTTTAGATATCCCCCCCCCTTTTCCATTTGATAAACATATTTTTCTTCATTTTTTAACATGTGTGCAGTTCTGTGTTCATCCATCCTGGTCTCTTTAAATGCTTCACATTCTTCCTTCTTTTTAGGGATTGTTAACGATTGTGCTTTGAGAATCTCATTTCACAATATTTCCCAACCTTCTTGGACATTTCTGTCCTTAAGAACATCCAGCCATTGGATTCTTCTTACCCTCTTTCTGAGTCCATTGAAATCTGGCTGAAATCCAACCTTGAGGTCCGAGTTTTTTCAGGTCTTCCTTCTCTTTTTTATCCAAAAGTCAGGAATAGCATGATCACTGCCTCCTAAGGTCCCAGCCACCCTTACTTTCTCAACCATTTCCTCCCTGTTGGTAAGAGTTAGGTCCAAGATAGCAGATCCCTTTGTTTTCTCTTATACCTTTTGGAAGATAAAGTTGTCAGCAAGAGCGGATAAGAATTTGTTGGATCCATGACTTTTACCTGAGAGAGATTCCCAACAAATGTCTGGATAGGTAAAATCTCCCATAATCACTATGTCATGCTTTTTTGTGAGCTTGACCATCTGATGTAGAAAGAGTTCATCAATATCTTCTGCTTATCCAGGTGGCCTATAGTAAATGCCTACAATCATGTCCTTTCTGTTGTTCTCTCCTTGTATTATTACCCAAACAGTTTCTACAGAACTACCATGCTCTGAAGCTTGAATCTCTATGGAGATGAATGTTTGCCTATCATACAATACAATACCTCGTCCCCTTTTTAAGGTCTGTATCTTATAAATAAGTTGCATCCTTCAAGCCTTGTATTCCAATCATGTATATCATTCCACCATGTTGCCATGATGCCTATGACATCATATTTCTCTTGCTGCGTTAGGAGCTCTAATCCTCCTTGTTTGTTTCCCATGCTCTGTGCATTTGTGTAGAAACATTTTAGTTTGTGATCGGTGTCTCTTGCTTCTCTATTTTCCTTCAGAATTTTTTGTCTTTGTTATTTCTTTCCACTTCTAATAGCAAGGGTCTCACATGTAATTATTAGCTGTATATTTTAACATGGCCTTTCACTTCTCTTCCCATATTGTTATAGTTTAAAGCTCTCCTAATGCGTAAAGCAAGGCACCCACCAAATATATGCTTACCTGTTTTTGTAAGGTGAAACCCATCTCTAGAAAGCAGTCCCTCATATAGGTGATTCACTCTATGGTCTAGAAATACAAATCTTTGCTGACGGCACCATCAATGTAGCCAGTTGTTCACCTCTAGAATACTGTTCCATCTCCTTATTCCATGGCTGTCCACTGGAAGGATGGATGAGACTACCTGTGCTTCTCGTTCCTTCATCTCCTTTCTGAGGTCTTCAAGTCTCTGCAGATAGTTCCAAGGTCCTTTTTTGCAGTGTCATTTGTCTCTACATGTATTAGTGGGAATGGGTGGTGTTTTGTAGGACGGAAGAGTCTTGACAGCCTATCAGACACATCTTTGATTTGTGCACCTGGAAGACAGCACACCTCTCGTGAGATGTCAGGTCTGAAGACAGCGGACTCGGTTCCTCTCAATAGGGAATCTCCCACTCTCCTTTTCTTCTTCACAACAGCACTTCTTTTTCTCCATTCAAGAGACTCTCTGAGCTTACTACACAGTTCTTTGTGGGTATTGTCATTTATTGCTGTACCTTTTTCTCCTCTGCTCTGTTCTTTTGGGTAGAGTTATTTCTTAGATAGTGCAAATATTATGGAACAGCACTTGATACTATGGATAATATATATATGTAAGTTTTTTAACATCTTAAGGATATGGTCTAGTTGGGTACCTAAAGATGCAGTGATTTTTAGGATTTTTTTGGATCTCCACTTTTCAAAAGCCATAACTTTCTTATGCCCTCACCATATAAGGATGTGTTTGTTCTTGGTAAACTGTATTTTCTATTGATACCATTCCGGTCTACATATAATGTATAATTAAAACATTTTTGGGGGGTAGCAGGATTTAAAAATACATACATTTTACCATTGTTTTTTTTAACATGCAGTAGAACGTGCATGATAACTTTTTTCTGCAGGTCAGAATGATTACAACGTGCTAGAAGAAGGCTCTGTCCCCTCTTAAATTGGGAGAATAAACCCAAAGTGCCTGAATGTTTCTAGGCACAGACAGGAGCCCTATAAAAGGTCTGTGCTGCATCACAGGAGTAGCACAGCACAGTGAGCAGAGCAGCGCCATAGACGGAGCCAGCAGCAACAGAAGCAGAAAAGTGGTGGGTGCCTCCCACACAGCAGGAACTATGCAGCAGGTAGTGTGTTCATGCTTGGGAGTTGCCCAGTGAGAGAGACCACCAGAGGGTCCTGAAAACTAAAAATGAAGGAGTGGTGCCAAATTGACAGGCCATACCACTGGAGTGAAGGACCCTGCAGCGCATAGAATGAGAGGGAGTCTCCCTCCCCACAATCACCTAGCAGCAGAAGTGCAATGGACACTTCATAAAGTCTGCATTGTGTATGAATAGATGCAACTCCTATGAGGCGGAAGAGGTCTTGGCCTATGGATGACGTTGCTTCATACAGCATTAATGCTGCAGTTGAGAGATGCGGTAAAGTTATATGTATTTTTATGTGCCTTGCTGCATCCAAAAAAAGAAAATATTGGGAGATGTGCACGGTGATACATTTTCCGTTATGTTGGATATAGTTATAACAAGGGTAAGACTAAAAGAGTTCTGATAAATTTTTACGAAATGTTTAAGTACACTAACCTTCCTATGGAGCGTAAACATGTAAATACAGTTTGTTCAATAAAGTTTATTTTGGAAATGATGTGTGCTGCTTCACCTCCATCTGTCACAGGCATGCTATCTCACATACCATCACCCTGCATCAGCCCAACTTCCTTAAGGCCTCCTTCCCACGAACGGATTTACGCCGCGTAAATTCGCGGCAAAAATCCGCAGCGTTGCACCCTGCTATTAGGTTCTATTGAACCTAATAGCACAATGCTCACGATGCGTAATTCCACGGCGGAATTACGCACCGCGATTTCTCCCGTCCTCACCCGCAGCATGCTCTATTTTTTGCGGGTGAGGACGGGCTGTACGCGCTGACGGCTTCCATTGCAGTCAATGGAAGCCGTCCGTTCATGCTATCTCCCGCTGTAACCAGCGGGAGATAGCGTGAAAAAACGCTTTCCCGCCCACCGCCGCGCGTCATATGACGCGGTCGGCCGCGGCACGTGTCGCGGCCGGCCGCGGCACGTGACACGGCCGGCCGTGGCACGTGACACGGCCGGTGACGCGGCGGCGGTGGGCGGTGACGCGGCGGCGGTGGGCGGGGAAGCGATTTCACGCTATCTCCCGCAGGTAAGTATAGGGGCTCTGGGGGGCGCCGTGACGGGCTTCACAGCGTAATATTACGCGGCGGAGCCCGTCACGCTCGTGGGAAGGAGGCCTAAGTGCCTATGTAGTGGACCAGTACATGCTTTCCTGGCCCCCTCCATAATGTCATACATGTAAGGTCTTGTGTAGAGATGAGCGAACGTACTCGTCCGAGCTTGATGCTCGGGCGAATATTAGCGTGTTCGGGATGCTCGGTACTCGTAACGAGTACCACGCGATGTTCTGGTTACTTTCAGTTTCCTCTCTGAGACGTTAGCGCGCTTTTCTGGCCAATTGAAAGACAGGGAAGGCATTACAACTTCCCCCTGTGACGTTCAAGCCCTATACCACCCCCCTGCTGTGAGTGGCTGGGAAGATCAGATGTCACCCGAGTATAAAAATCGGCCCCTCCCGCGGCTCGGCTCAGATGCCTTGTGAGTTAGCTGAGAGAAAGTACTATCGTGCTGGAGCTGCTGTAGGGAGAGCGTTAGGAGTTAGTGTAGGCTTCAAGAACCCCAACGGTCCTTCTTAGGGCCACATCTAATAGTGTGCAGTACTGTGTTAGCACAGTATTTTATTTTTTTTTCCAAAATTGGATCTGCAGAGCATTGCGCCCTGCAATAGGGACAGAAGTGGTGGTTAGGCAGGGAGAGTGTAGGAGTTAGTGTAGGCTTCAAGAACCCCAACGGTCCTTTCTAGGGCCACATCTATCCGTGTGCAGTACTGTCCAGGCTGCTGTTAGCAGTGTTGCATTTTTTTTTTTTTTTTCTCAAAACCGGCTGTGCAGAGCATTGCACCCAGGATTAACACTACAGGGATAGAATTGTGTAGGCAGGGCCAGAAGACATACATTATTCATTGAATACACGCAGTGTGGGTTTTCCTTCGAAAAACAAGGGAAAAAATTCTATTTGGCCTGCCTCTGACAGTCCTCAGGGCTCTGGGTACGTGTGTGCTGCGTGCAGAACGTTCCAAAAAATCACACGCAGCCAGCAACGTTTTACTGCAGGCTTGCGCCAATTTTTTTCCTGCATGGGAAATCCCTGATCTGCTGTAGCGAATAACTTTGCATCACTGCACTTCTCTGACACATTTGCAGGGCCACAACACAGTTATTAAACTTAGTAGTATTCATTGAATACACGCAGTGTGGCTTGTCCTTTGAAAAACAATGGAAAAAAATGTATTTTGGCTGCAAGCTTGCGCCAATCTTTTTCCTGCATGGGAAATCCCTGATCTGCTGTAGCGAATAACTTTGCATCACTGCACTTCTCTGACACATTTGCAGGGCCACAACACAGTTATTAAACTTAGTAGTATTCATTGAATACACGCAGTGTGGCTTTTCCCTTTGAAAAACAAGGGAAAAAATTCTATTTCGGCTGCAGGCTTGCACCAATTTCTTTCCTGGCTTGGAAATCACTGGTAATACAGCATGCTAAGGGGTAGGGGTAGGCCTAGAGGACGTGGACGCGGCCGAGGACGCGTAGGCCCAAGTGAGGGTGTGGGCACAGGCCGAGCTCCTGATCCAGGTGTGTCGCAGCCGACTGCTGCGCGATTAGGAGAGAGGCACGTTTCTGGCGTCCCCACATTCATCGCCCAATTAATGGGTCCACGCGGGAGACCTTTATTAGAAAATGAGCAGTGTGAGCAGGTCCTGTCGTGGATGGCAGAAAGTGCTTCGAGCAAGCTATCATCCACCCAGAGTTCTGCGCCGTCCAGTGCTGCAAATCCGAATCCTCTGTCTGCTGCTCCTCCTTCCTCCCAGCCTCCTCACTCCACTACAATGAAACATGCTCAGGAGCGGGAAGACTCCCAGGAACTCTTCTCGGGCCCCTCCTCAGATTGGGCAGCAGTGGTTCATCTCCCACCAGAGGAGTTTATCGTCACTGATGCCCAACCATTGGAAAGTTCCCAGGGTCCGGGGGATGAGGCTGGGGACGTCTGGCAACTGTCTCAAGACCTTTCAGTGGGTGAGGAGGACGATGACGATGAGACACAGTTGTCTATCGGTGAGGTAGTAGTAAGGGCAGTAAGTCCGAGGGAGGAGCGCACAGAGGATTCGGAGGAAGAGCAGCTGGACGATGAGGTGACTGACCCCACCTGGTGTGCAACGCCTACTCAGGACAGGTCTTCAGAGGGGGAGGCAAGGGCAGCAGCAGGGCAGGTTGCAAAAGGCAGTGCGGTGGCCAGGGGTGGAGGCAGGGCCAGACCGAATAATCCACCAACTGTTTCCCAAAGCGCATCCTCGCGCCATGCCACCCTGCAGAGGCCGAGGTGCTCTAAGGTCTGGCAGTTTTTCACAGAGACGCCTGAGGACCGACGAACAGTGGTGTGCAACCTTTGTCGCGCCAAGATCAGCCGGGGAGCCACCACCAACAGCCTCACCACCACCAGCATGCGCAGGCATATGATGGCCAAGCACCCCACAAGGTGGGACGAAGGTCGTTCACCGCCTCCGGTTTGCACCGCTGCCTCTCCCCCTGTGCCCCAACCTGCCACTGAGATCCAACCCCCCTCTGAGGACACAGGCACTACCGTCTCCTGGCCTACACCCACACCCTCACCTCCGCTGTCCTCGGCCCCATCCACCAATGTCTCGCACCGCACAGTCCAGCCGTCGCTAGCGCAAGTGTTGGAGCACAAGCGCAAGTACGCCGCCACGCACCCGCACGCTCAATCGTTAACCGTCCACATAGCCAAATTTATCAGCCTTGAGATGCTGCCGTATAGGGTTGTGGAAACGGAGGCTTTCAAAGCTATGATGGCGGCGGCGGCCCCGCGCTACTCAGTTCCCAGTCGCCACTACTTTTCCCGATGTGCCGTCCCAGCCCTGCACGACCACGTCTCCCGCAACATTGTACACGCCCTCACCAATGCGGTTAGTGGCAAGGTCCACTTAACTACGGACACGTGGACAAGCACAGGCGGGCAGGGCCACTACATCTCCCTGATGGCACATTGGGTGAATTTAGTGGAGGCTGGGACAGAGTCAGAGCCTGGGACCGCTCACGTCCTACCCACCCCCAGAATTGCGGGCCCCAGCTCGGTGGTGGTATGTTCGGCGGTGTATGCTTCCTCCACTAAAGCACCCTCCACCTCCTCCTCCTCAACCTCTGCCTCGCAATCTAGATGTGTCAGCAGCAGCAGCACGTCGCCAGCAGTCGGTGTCGCGCGGCGTGGCAGCACAGCGGTGGGCAAGCGCCAGCAGGCCGTGCTGACACTACTCAGCTTAGGAGATAGGAGGCACACGGCCCACGAACTGCTGCAGGGTCTGACACAGCAGACCGACCGTTGGCTTGCGCCGCTGAGCCTCCAACCGGGCATGGTCGTGTGTGACAACGGCCGTAACCTGGTGGCGGCTCTGCAGCTCGGCAGCCTCACGCACGTGCCATGCCTGGCCCACGTCTTTAATTTGGTGGTTCAGCGCTTTCTGAAAAGCTACCCACGCTTGTCAGACCTGCTCGTAAAGGTGCGACGGCTCTGCGCACATTTCCGCAAGTCCCACACGGACGCTGCCACCCTGCGCACC